>VZSC01015128.1:503548-519526 GCA_013398225.1 Steatornis caripensis | reverse complement strand
TTATAATTTCAGAAAGCAATTAGCCATTCCTTCACTAACAGGCCTCCCATGCCCTACATTCAGCAAAATTCCTCAGTGTTTCTTAAGTAGGTTGTCACATTTTCTGTAGAAATCATTAAATTGAAAACTAGCAGTGATACATGTAAATGCTACTGTGGGCATGACTAATCCACAGGCCACACATCTGTTCAGAATAATAAAGCTCGAAACTTCTATCTTGTCACTTTCTTCCTAATGGCACCTTACACAAAGATGAAGAATGAGGTGAAGAATACATAAATTGTTCTGGCAAACTTGCTCCCAGATTCTCCCTTTTATGAGGGCTGCACAGAACCTCCCTCCTCCTATCTGAGCGGGTGCCAAAACGCAGGCATCGATCATACGTCAGGCAGAGGTGTGAGAGGTGGGGAGCTGAGAACACCAACCTCTGCAGATGTGTGACGAGGGCGCAGCCAACTCGGGCAAGAATGGCCGCGGGCTGCTCACGCCATAGGGACAGCCCTGTAACGCCACCTGTGGTGAGAGACTGAAAAGCTATGAAAAGCATTAATGTCTCAAACACTTGGCAGAAGAGGAAAAGAGTGTCACCATGCCGATGGGATAAGGTGCGGTTAGAAAAGGGGGTCTTGCAGAGGCAGGCCAGCGCTTTTCTGGGGCTGATTTCCTTATTTTGGGTAACTACCTTTAAAAATAGTAAGTCTGAGACAGCAGTGTATCTGCAGTTTTGGCAAAGGGAGAACGCAGGACTGAAGTCACTAGTAACCCTCCCTCTCAACTCCTTTCAAGACGGTTCGGGAACAATGGACTGCATATGTGAAATAACTAGCATACGAAGCGTGACTGAAGGTGGGGGCTAGCTTATAAATAATGCAACTCAGGGGAACTGGGTGTGTACCCACCATCCGAAGACACGGGGCCAGAGACATCGCTGGAACCCAGGGTGGTGATCTGTATCTCTCCTCTACCTCTATCTTTATATCACTATCATTCTGTCTTACTCTCCTTCTCTCTCTCTTGTTATGAGCCATTCAGGTTTTTTTGATATAAGGTATAAGTATTTTCTGCTATAAAAGATCAGGTTTTGACAGCTCTGCCATTCATAATGAGGTTTCAATAGCTTCTGCCGTTAATAAAACTCTTTTAATTTAGCCCAAGAGTATTTTGGACAATCATGTCCCTCAGAGAGGGTCGTCCAGGGTGGCCCTCTCGGGACCCGACACGTGTGTGTGTGACGAAGCATGCATGCGTGTGTCCGGTCTCTGATACGGTGGCACTGTCCTGCTCCCAGCTGTGCAGTCACAGGGCTTGGGAGGTCAGACAGGCAACCCACCACTGATGTCATCATTATACGTAATGATGCTATAAAGTACTTACTAACTTGTTTGTGAAGCATTTCACTGTGTGTATGTAGGATTTTAGTAAAAACAACTAGCTTGAGGGGCTTAGAAATTAATCAGGGTTTTTAGATTAAAAAATGTATTTATTTCTGAAAATTGTAAAATGACTGAAAATGTCGTAAGTTTCCTACTAAGTGTTTTTTGCTGACTGAGTTTAACAGAAAATATTTCTAACCTGCAGAAATTCTTGCTGGAAAATATTTAAATAATTGCAACGGTTGAGCAGAAGTGAATTAAAACGACTTCTCTACCAATTCAAATTAACGATCATCTGTGTTAGACAATGCCATTATCATGGCTTTTGGGAATCTCAAACAATTAAGAATAAAGAGAATGTTGCATCTCCTTCTTTCTCTTCAAACGCTGACATTTTGTAAGTCTAAAATTTGTAGAGTTAGCTAAAANACCCCACCACCACCGCAATGCTGCTTCTAGGACCCGATCTGCCAGCTCTGCACAGCAGAACAACGCACCATGTACACAAACCAGCTCGGTTTTGAAAAACACAGGGAGATTCTAGAACGGTTGTACATTTTCTCATGCATAGATGATCATCAAATTGCTGTTTCAGGCTGTCTATGAAGTAAGCAAGACAACCCTGCACCAGATTACATTCAGTTCTTGCTTTCAAAGTTCAGTTCTGTTAGCCACAGTACATAAGTGACCATACAAAAATATTTTGAATTTGAGTACCCGCTAAATGAATTAAACACATCCTTTTCACAGGGCATAAAACCCAGCTTCCTTCTTTTCTCAGCCTTTTCTCTTCAGCTAATCAGCCATGTACCTAAAAGTGACAGTTCTTAGCAGTGAGTGTAAAGGTAAAAAATATTTCCAATTTCAACAACTGCAAATTAAAAAGAGTTTCAAAGTTCAAAAAAGGAAAAAAATATAATATTTGTTGCACAGAGGTCTCCTCTCGTGTCACGTGAGATTATCTCTCTCACTTAGGTTGATGGCTGATGCAGCAGGTATATAATGTAAGCGTCAGTTTACTTAATAACGTGTTTCTCTCTTTTCTTTGGAGAGGTCCTCACGAGCACCCATGGTGAAGAAGCCAGGAAGTTTTCATCTTCTCTCTTTCCTTCTGTTTCCGCAATAGCGGTATCCCCTTGATGGCAAATTTATTCCAGATATACCTAAACCAGCTTTTCCCTAGTGGTTCAGCACTGATTTACTCTGCCGGTTGACTATGTCTAAATTATTTTTGTTCAGAGCTTTGTGGAGAAGCTGGCAAATAAATAAAGCTACTTCTCTTTCCCATTTGGTTGAGAAAACAGTATTTAAAATGGCAAGATGAAAATGGTATTCTGAAGTTGGATATTGTTTGGGGGAGAGGAATGAGGAAGTTATCTCTGTTGTTAATAAGAGATGCCCCACAGATGCCTTTGAGCCTATCTACCAGTTCTTCTTAGCTTAACAAGGCAAACTCACAGCAGCCTCGGTTAGGTTCTCTTCACTCTTTCAGAGGCTTAAACAGATAAATAACTGGAGGAACTTTATGGGCTGTTATCTACTTCTTAATTAAGACTATATTATACATTTGTATATAATGTTAGTAAATGGGTCTAAATAGCCTCTGTAAATGGTATCTATCAAGTATAAATTTAAGCTCATTCTGTAGCAAACCCATGCTGGTTTTGCTGCATTATTCTAAACTCCTGCCAGTATTTAATGAGATGTTTTACTTATCTATCCATCAAGATGCTGAAAAGCAGGAACCCAATGCTTCTGCTAACATACAAAACCACATTAGCTTTCCATCCCTACGTATCTCATTCTAAGATGGATGAAAACTAATCTCATCCATAGCAAGAAAGTATCTGTCCATACATGCACCTCTTGGCTACCTCAGCTTGTTCAGGAATTTCCACTCATTTTTCACCTCACGAACATACTCACAGCTTTCTCTTCCACTTCATGCTGCTTCTATCTCCATGCCCCCCTTTCTTCCCATCCAAGTCTCTTGATCGCCTCAACAGTTTTTCTCCTTTCTCTTCATCTCAGTCCCACCAGATTTTAAAAGAAAAATTAAGGATTAACTACTTGCAGCTGTCTCATTGTTCATTCTAGCTCTATAAAGTATTTTTAATCTCCTCTTCCTGCTAAACTCCTCTGTTTAAGACTGTGATATCTATTATTCTTTGTGGATAGCCTAGAACAATGGAGTGCATTATTAACTAGCCTGTAAGTAACTATGTCATGAGCACTATGGTATATGTGTATTTTATGTATAGAGCCCACACTGCATATATACACACTTATGCATAAACATACAGAATAGATATTAAATTAGGTAGCTCAATAAATTTTAAGAATTGAAATTCACGAACAATTAATTGATCCTAGCTTACTTATGCCTTTATGCTCTACATACCAATGTCAGTACATTAATACATTCACAGCATGTTAACAGGAACAGCTGTTAAATAATAAATGCCTCACTATATTGTTTTCAGCAGGTGCTTCAGCAATTAAACTCTGGCTGCCTAATTTCTAGCTCAGTTAGGAAAAATAACTATATCTTATGCCACCAAGTAAAATACTAGGCATTATCCAAAGAATAACAAAAATATCAAAATCAAGACATCAACTATAAAGAATTATTCTTCTTTGTGAAGAAATATGTGTCATCTCCTGGCTTCTCCCTGCTTATCACTGCAAGAGCTCTAAAAGCAGCTTTTACCAGAACAGCCTAGGAGCCTTCGCTGCAGATAGCATTGGATGCTTTGCCTCAACTGGTGCCAGCAGCTCAGCTCTTTCTCCATCCCACCATTGGCTAAAGGCAGTCACTACCACCCCTTTTTCAGATGTAGTTATTTGGAGCCACAGAACAGGTCAGCTGGAGACCCAATGAAAATCAACACACCGAAATCTCCTGTATTTCTTTTTTCTTTAAATCAGTGTACCCTCAGGCAACACAACTCCTAGGTCTATGCAAGGAAAGTAGAGACAATCTATGGGGAGAGTCGTGACCAAGGCACAGACCCTAAAATCACTCTCTCTGAATCAGTCTGCGGTATCACTAGATCAGGTGACTCTCCAAATATTCATCATTAATTTGGAGCAGTGTTCATCAGAAGCAAATCTTCAAAACCACTCAAGAATCAACAGTCTTGCACATTTCAAATTTTAACATAGCCCTTGGGTAAACAGCCTAAAATTAAAAGAAATCCATATTTGAGAAAAACCCTACATTTCATTTGGTCAACCTCTCATTTCCTGAACATGAGAATCAGCTTCAATTACAGAATGCTATTTAACTACCAAGCACAAAAAACCAGATACTATTTGGCTTTTCCACTTGCAAGGTATCTTGACTACCTTAATGTATCCAAACAATTGTTCAATTTTTAAGAAGTATCTAAAAATATGGTTAGGACTGCAAAAATCCCTGTAAAATGTTTGTATTATCAGCAGAGTTTGTTTCATATTTTTAATTTTATATTTTATCAAGTTTCTTAAATGTACTGTACCTCTCAGGTAGTAATTTAGTATTTAAGAAGAAAAGTAAGAACTATCACCTTTCATGGGCTTTCCTGTTCAAAAAATAATTATTTTGACTATTAAAGCTGCCATAAACTTAACAAAAAAGTACATACAGTAGACTGCAGTATTACCTTGTTCCAGCCTGAAGTGTGTTCACATGATTTACATCTGGACCACACTATACAATTTCACTTGTTATTCTGAATAAGTTAACTCTATTTTATCTCTCCACAAGACCAAAACACATGAAATATTAATTGCTCATAGAAATTATTTCATCAACAACTGTGCAAAAATTTCAGGCTTCTAATGTGTTTTTAGCTTCCTTTTAAAGGAACATTTAGCTTCCTTTTAAAGGAACATTAAAAATAATTGATTTTTCTTCTCCTAAGCAAGTATTAGCTTTTCAAACAATCAAACTCTCCTACTGAAATGCAAAAGCTTAACACACATCTGTTACAAGGACTGCATCCATTAAAGTCAGCTACCAATCAGTTACAGTAAAACTTTCCTTAAAACATGCAATGTAATTCGCATAAAGCCCTGCTCACTGTTACTGAGTGCTAGTTAATGAATCATTCCTTTCACTTCATGCTACAGTACCGCATGAAGTATTATCATTAATTAAAACATATATTTGGAATTCATAACTTTTTTTTTTTACATATGCTATGCACCAATCCTGCAAATGAAAACCTCCACTTTTATATACAGTTCCTTAGTAATTCTGAGGATCTCCACTAATATTTTTATCTTGACAAGGAACTATCTGACCAAGGTTGTAACTAGCAAAATTAGTCTGGACAGACTTACTGCAATATGAAATACAAACGTTACTACAGTTCTAAAAATTATCTGCAGTTGAAACCATAAAGCAAATTATAGTTAGATTTTAAACTTAGCATACTGAGATGACTAGGAACAGTTCACATCTCCTGCTCTGCTGACTCTTATGAGTCAGTCATGAGTCTATTACATTTAGCGGTGGCTTTTACATCCCACTTTCAGATTCATAGTATTTCAAACAAATAAGAGGTTCTAGGCCTCATGCTTCAGGAGAAAAAGCCCTCAAAAATGAAGACTAAAGGCTATGATACAGCAGAACAATAAGGAGAGGCCAGGAATGTTAATTTTTAATGATACGTCGTTTGGAGGGATCTGTTACACCTAATGAAATAAGGTAAATACTCCTCTGAGCTGGCACGAACCAAGTTAACTCGAAGAATATGCAAATCGGCACCAAGCTAGGCAGGCGCACTCTGAGCACAACACCCCACCACCACCGCAATGCTGCTTCTAGGACCCGATCTGCCAGCTCTGCACAGCAGAACAACGCACCATGTACACAAACCAGCTCGGTTTTGAAAAACACAGGGAGATTCTAGAACGGTTGTACATTTTCTCATGCATAGATGATCATCAAATTGCTGTTTCAGGCTGTCTATGAAGTAAGCAAGACAACCCTGCACCAGATTACATTCAGTTCTTGCTTTCAAAGTTCAGTTCTGTTAGGACTAAAATTATTTTCTTTAAAGAAAAAAAGAAAAGCTTAAGTTTTTCACAAATTCCACAGCAACGAGAGGGCTTCATGCAAGTTTTGTGACCTGAAAGCCTGGCTACATTTTCCAGCAAACCAGATAACAAATTTGAGGTTAACCCAAGTCAGTCATCTTTAAAGAAATCTGACTAATGTCATACTATGTTTTACATGACAATCACAGTCAGCATTATGTTTCAACTATTATGTAGACCAATGAAACATGCAACTTTATCCAACTTACCCGATGCCCGTCTGGTGAACCGGTTTATCACTGGAGCTGAAAGAAAACACGACATTTCAATTAGCTGCTTTTAAATAGTCTAACACACTTTAAACACAACAAAGTGTGACAACTACAAAATCTGTTAACTATTATTGTTGTATCTTTATAGAAACTCATCTTTACCTCATACACAGGTAAACTTTTAAGCAGCTTTGCAAGAGATACAGTAGACAGTAACCAGTAAGCTTTCAAGACCATTTTCAGCTTCTTAAGAGTAACTGTTAGTGACTGCTGTTCATGACTGGCTGTGAAACATTTAGAGCTGCATTTCCATCATTTATTGAGAACAGAGAAACTGGCATCTTGCAAACAAAGACACAATCATGGATTAAAAAAAAAATGCAAAAAAATTTTACTTTTACAAAATGTACCTCTTAGAAATCTGGCACCAAAGATACTCCTATAGAGAAAAAGACTAATTGGCAATCCCATCAGAAAGGTCAACTTTTGCTTTGACTAACCTTTAAAATGCCTTGGATAAGTCGGTAACAATGCAAACCCCCATCCAAACCCCAGTTTTACAGTGCAAATGACTGTTTTATAGTGCCACCTTGGCACATCTCCAACTGTGTGCTGCAAACATTTGGAATCAGTCTCCTGTCTTGTTTCCAACTGGGAGAGATGGCAAAATACATCTTAAAGTACTCAGTTTTGCCTCTATTTCATTTCTGGGTTTAACAGCTTCCTCAAGAGCTACTAGAGTCAAAATAAAGACAATTTTTATGTTTTATGTTGAGTTTTCTGTTTTGCCTTCTACATACAACCTTCAATCTGCTTCTAATTAGTATAAAACACTGGTCTTGAATGCTACTTTCATGTGAGAGATTAACTGCTGGAATAAACAGTAAAAAGAAAATCTGAATGACCTAATTTCAAACATGGGCAGCAGCTACATTAAAAATGTATGCCCTTACAGTGCTCATTAATATTCAATTTAAAAATTGCTCTTGATATTTACATGGAATTGAAAAATGAAAAATATTTAAATTTTATTGTATCTCACTTAATTTTACATGGGAGTTATGCATCATTTCTCGAACATCTAAGCCAAGATAAAGAGAAAAAAAATTGCTGAGAAAACAGGAAAGACAGTAACAGCTTGAGATGCAAACTGACTTTTTATTCCTTTGGGTAAAAAAAAAAGCAGAGTAAAGCTTCAATTTCTGAACCAGTCACAGATGGCTTGTGCAAGCACATTACAGTAGTGACAGGTCCAAGTGGCAAGAAACACACTGGGAAACCCGACTGCAGAGGTTCAGAGTGCTAATCAAGAACAAGGAAACCTCTGGGGAATAAGCTATCACAAATCCCAAACATCCATATAAATAAACAAGAGAGTACACAACCAGCAAAGTTGTTTTTAAATGTGAATTCTAATTTCCTCCAACAATTTTAATTTTTTAATAAAAAGACAAGAAATTTAGACACATTTTTTATTAAGCCAGACACCGTATTTTATGCAACTGCTGTTTCATAATACAGGGGGCTGTTCCGTTTCTCAAAGCTCTTCATTTTGTCACTAGGGTTATGGGCCAAATTCATTTCAGGACACTAGTCATGACTGTCACAATCAGATGGCTGAGCTGTTACCTCTACCATGTAAATTAGCAGCAGTTCTCAGCAGATGTGCTTATATAAAAATTATTTGATATCTGACACATTGCTAACAAGAAAACATAAAATAGTGCTCGGCTCCCATTCAAAAGCTTTCCCAAACTCAGGGAGGGTATTTGGCTTTGGCTGTCAGTTCTGTACATCATGTGTAGATATGAAGATTTAACTTCTCTAGAAAGCTACCTCGGCACATCTTACCAACACAAAAAACAATACCACATTAAAAAAAGGACATCTAACACAAAACTAATGTAATTTGGAGACTACTTCTCTTTGAAACAAGTTACTGGGACTGTCAAAGAGGCAAGTCCTTTTCCAGCTACTTCCAGCTACATACTTCTAAATTCACTCTTTCATTTGGCTGCAGGGAGCTTAATTTATTTTACAATAAATTTTACAAATTATTTACTGTTAGAAAAGAAAAAAAAAGAAAAATTAGCAAGAATGTCAGAACCTTGATAAGCAACTTTTTTTGAGCTCTGTGAGCTGTGACTAATCGGTGTCTGAGCAACAACAAGGCAAAGCCTTCCTCCCCAGACTGGGATTTCATGAAGGTCACCCAAATGTGTTACTGGGAGAGCCAGAAGCAGCACCCACAGTTGTCTGTTACAAAGCAAGCTGAACTCCTCTCTATTTCTCTTGTAGCAAAACATAATATACTTTTGTTGCCCAGAAAGATGGAAGCAACAGCTTACAAAATGGTCTCACAGAACCATCATCCCTACAGAAACGTAGCTGTTATTTTCACTACAAAGTAGATGCATGGTCATCCAGGTCGCTACAACGGCTGGCAGGATAAGCATAGCATAATGGGCAAAAGAGAGCCTAAGAAGCATTTTGCTGGAGCCATTAACAAAAAAAAAATATCTTTCAAACATGTCAGGAGGTGAAAGTCTTGGCTCAGAAACAAATGGACAAATCAGTGGCAGATATATTCAAAGAGGGATATTAAAAGCTCCTTCTGGAGCCACAGAGCATCAGGAGCAGCAGAGAGATTTCCAGGGAAGAAGCACTACTTGCTCTGCCTGTGTTTCTTATCTTCCCTGGATATCTTTTAGCCACTGTCCTTACTGAGCTCTGGGCTAGGCTGACTCTTAGGTTTGGACTGAGATGACTGTCCTGATTCACAAAGCTCAAGTGAAAGTGGCACCCAGAGCATACCACACCATGAGACAGTTTTGGCATCTGGGTTTAACTATGAAGGCAGCTTTAAAATCCTCTCACAGGCCACAGGGATATTGCATGTACATCTGTGGGTTCAAGCCTCGAGCTACACACATGCAGAAGCTGCGCTTAGGTATTGTGCTTCCCGTGCTGCTGCTGCAGCCACTCCCCAAGACGCTTCCTCACCCCTCTCCTCCCAGCCGTGCCTGCAAACAGCTTCTCAGGACTTTCGGTGCTTGCCTGCAGGCACAGCAGAAAGCAGCGGGCAGTTGGGCTCTGTAGGCTGCCCGAGGACTGCTCCCTACACAGAGAAACCCAGGCAGCCTTGTCTGAGGGCTAGCCTATCCCTGACGACATCCCGTTTGCAGTACTGCTGACACACGCCAGTTCACAGGTCCACAATATTCCAGCGAGGATAAACTTGGGAAGGGAATGGGCTTGACACAATACCTACATGGCTACTGAAGTTAACTCTACAGCAAAAATATACTTTCTCTTAAAGGTTATAGTGACACTGTGCTAAAGTGACACTGGGTCGCCCAGAATGATTCAATAAAACAATTTGCTAGAAAAAACCTGCTTACAGTAACTTACAGCTATACCCTCCCCGCCACGAGCAAAATGTAAAAGGAACAAAAAACATGGATTGCAAAACCTTGTCATCGCAAAATTCAGGGGCTTTTCACAATAAAGGGTAAACTGGCATGCAGATAAATTCAGAACATGTCCAGTGACGTTTGATCTTTTTTTACAGTATGAGAAAGAGTGCTGCACCACCACTGAGTAATACACTGCTGCGCACAGAGGATCTTGTTGAAGTACCTGGTGTCACGCCAATATTAGATACGACCCTTCATGTTCTATTTTGTCTCAACCAAAATCTGTTACAAACTTACAAAGGGGAAAATTAATAAAGGGTGTGAGGGGGAGAGAAATGACAGGGGTCTGTATCCTGACAAGGTTTTGATTAAATTATCATTTGAAACTGTGCAAGCTATTGATCCTTATGTGANTGATATCTGACACATTGCTAACAAGAAAACATAAAATAGTGCTCGGCTCCCATTCAAAAGCTTTCCCAAACTCAGGGAGGGTATTTGGCTTTGGCTGTCAGTTCTGTACATCATGTGTAGATATGAAGATTTAACTTCTCTAGAAAGCTACCTCGGCACATCTTACCAACACAAAAAACAATACCACATTAAAAAAAGGACATCTAACACAAAACTAATGTAATTTGGAGACTACTTCTCTTTGAAACAAGTTACTGGGACTGTCAAAGAGGCAAGTCCTTTTCCAGCTACTTCCAGCTACATACTTCTAAATTCACTCTTTCATTTGGCTGCAGGGAGCTTAATTTATTTTACAATAAATTTTACAAATTATTTACTGTTAGAAAAGAAAAAAAAAGAAAAATTAGCAAGAATGTCAGAACCTTGATAAGCAACTTTTTTTGAGCTCTGTGAGCTGTGACTAATCGGTGTCTGAGCAACAACAAGGCAAAGCCTTCCTCCCCAGACTGGGATTTCATGAAGGTCACCCAAATGTGTTACTGGGAGAGCCAGAAGCAGCACCCACAGTTGTCTGTTACAAAGCAAGCTGAACTCCTCTCTATTTCTCTTGTAGCAAAACATAATATACTTTTGTTGCCCAGAAAGATGGAAGCAACAGCTTACAAAATGGTCTCACAGAACCATCATCCCTACAGAAACGTAGCTGTTATTTTCACTACAAAGTAGATGCATGGTCATCCAGGTCGCTACAACGGCTGGCAGGATAAGCATAGCATAATGGGCAAAAGAGAGCCTAAGAAGCATTTTGCTGGAGCCATTAACAAAAAAAAAATATCTTTCAAACATGTCAGGAGGTGAAAGTCTTGGCTCAGAAACAAATGGACAAATCAGTGGCAGATATATTCAAAGAGGGATATTAAAAGCTCCTTCTGGAGCCACAGAGCATCAGGAGCAGCAGAGAGATTTCCAGGGAAGAAGCACTACTTGCTCTGCCTGTGTTTCTTATCTTCCCTGGATATCTTTTAGCCACTGTCCTTACTGAGCTCTGGGCTAGGCTGACTCTTAGGTTTGGACTGAGATGACTGTCCTGATTCACAAAGCTCAAGTGAAAGTGGCACCCAGAGCATACCACACCATGAGACAGTTTTGGCATCTGGGTTTAACTATGAAGGCAGCTTTAAAATCCTCTCACAGGCCACAGGGATATTGCATGTACATCTGTGGGTTCAAGCCTCGAGCTACACACATGCAGAAGCTGCGCTTAGGTATTGTGCTTCCCGTGCTGCTGCTACAGCCACTCCCCAAGACGCTTCCTCACCCCTCTCCTCCCAGCCGTGCCTGCAAACAGCTTCTCAGGACTTTCGGTGCTTGCCTGCAGGCACAGCAGAAAGCAGCGGGCAGTTGGGCTCTGTAGGCTGCCCGAGGACTGCTCCCTACACAGAGAAACCCAGGCAGCCTTGTCTGAGGGCTAGCCTATCCCTGACGACATCCCGTTTGCAGTACTGCTGACACACGCCAGTTCACAGGTCCACAATATTCCAGCGAGGATAAACTTGGGAAGGGAATGGGCTTGACACAATACCTACATGGCTACTGAAGTTAACTCTACAGCAAAAATATACTTTCTCTTAAAGGTTATAGTGACACTGTGCTAAAGGCGGGTCGCCCAGAATGATTCAATAAAACAATTTGCTAGAAAAAACCTGCTTACAGTAACTTACAGCTATACCCTCCCCGCCACGAGCAAAATGTAAAAGGAACAAAAAACATGGATTGCAAAACCTTGTCATCGCAAAATTCAGGGGCTTTTCACAATAAAGGGTAAACTGGCATGCAGATAAATTCAGAACATGTCCAGTGACGTTTGATCTTTTTTTACAGTATGAGAAAGAGTGCTGCACCACCACTGAGTAATACACTGCTGCGCACAGAGGATCTTGTTGAAGTACCTGGTGTCACGCCAATATTAGATATGACCCTTCATGTTCTATTTTGTCTCAACCAAAATCTGTTACAAACTTACAAAGGGGAAAATTAATAAAGGGTGTGAGGGGGAGAGAAATGACAGGGGTCTGTATCCTGACAAGGTTTTGATTAAATTATCATTTGAAACTGTGCAAGCTATTGATCCTTATGTGACATATTACAGGTGCTTTGTTGTTAGCACTACGTAAGAGAGAATTCCACCATCTAAGATGTTACCTGCTGGTAACTGAAATTCCTGTTTGCAAATTCTTGCTCAGATAAAAGCAGTTTTAAAAACATTTTCGTGATACAGATCAAGTAAATAGAAATAACTGATAAATGATCAAAAGAGGCTGAAGTGTTTTAATATATCTACTAACCAAGAATATTGGCTGTAAAAACAAACATCAAACTACACGAAGCATGTACTAAAAACTTTTCCATCACTCAATAACTGTCTAACCATTGCTCCTTTCCCCACTGTTTTTTACCTCTCATACTGTTCTTTACGAGCATGAAGCAGTCATCACAACAGCCCTGCGAACAGACCATAAAAGCAGCATAATTTTCTAAGTAGAGGAAGAAATAAGAGTCCATGGGGTTGGCTGCAGAGCACCAAGACTAAGAAGGCAATGCTAAGAAAGGCTCCCTAGCTGGGCATCCTCTGCACGATAGCCTGAGCTTTTGCAGACTCCCAATCTAAATGCTCAAAGTCAAGTTTGCTTCAGAAACTGTCAGAGATTCTTGTGCCATTAATGTCACCTGGAATAAGCAGCTAAAACATCGCAGACATTAGACATGCGGCCTTCCTAAGAAGTCAGGGACTGTCAGGCTGGGATTTAACAAGAGGTTCCGCTTATCAGGGGCTGCTAAGGACATGCTCAAGCACTCTCTGACAGCCAGACCTGTAAACTGCTGCGTTCTGCAGGTCTGCAAGCCAGGCAAATACACAATCCTGGGCTGTGCTGCAGGGCACATGAGGACCCTACGTGTGCCCAAGCCAGGGTGAGAACACCCAGCTCCCTGTAGCCGCTCCGGTGGACCAAGGCCATCAGGAGACTGCTCAGGCCACATTTATGGCAACTAAAGGCAATGCTCTTCTAGAGCCAAATACACAAAGCCAAAATGCCTGCCCTGAGTGACAAGGGCCGGCAGAAGATTAGTGATTAATCTGAGTATTAGTAAAAATCAGAACACTTTCCACAAGCCCCACTTTCAATTAGCCACTGTAATTTCTTCACAGGGCAAAGGGCTAAACCTCCTTAAAAAAAACAAACAAACAATTAAATTCAGCCATTACTTGTCTAAAGCCCTCAAAAATTTGGCAGCCCATAGCCCAAAAACCCCAGCCCTATTTAGAGCAGGAATATTGCTAACGTATCTTAATGAGTAGATACAAACAGAAATATCTGCACCACAGTGTACCATCCTTGGGTGGAAGACTCAAATGCTCCCAGTGAGGTTATGAAACAAAAGTCACAGCCAAACCATACTTTTTTTCCTATCCTATTGAGGGCAAAACAGTGTTAAAACTCTCAAGGACCTCACTGAGGTCAGTGGGTTAAACATAGCCCAAATTTTAACAAGAAATTGAGAACTCGCTCTCAACACACCACATGATTTTATATAGTCTAACTAATGATTTCAGAAGAGTTATTCCTGGTTTATGCTTTTTTTTGGTGACATATCTCAAAGCCCCAGGCTAAGTCTCAACCGATGAGTATCATGGGCACTACGGGCTCCGCCTTTTCGGTTCCAAGCTCATCTATTTCTCACAAGTCCAGCAACTTTCAGAAATACTTTGAATTATGCCTATTGTAATGACATTTCTATACTATGCAAATTAACACTAGCCTGTCTTCTTTCATAAACGAATTATTAATTAGAATGAACAAGAGAAAAATCAAATCTAAATGAATCCCTTTCTAAAATACATGCTTCAGTCAGACTTACATTTTTATGTCCCAAATGGATGAGATACAGTTAACTCCCCATTACCCAGGACAATGATAGACTGGGACACCATGGATAATAATAATAATAATAATAATAATAATAATAATAGTAGTAATAATTTGGAGTCACTCTAATTTCCCTCCATCACAGGAAACTTTCACTTTAGTTCAGGATTATTCCAGGCAGAATGACTATTTCAGAGCACTCCCAGGCTGAAATAGACATAAACTAATATTATCTTAATGTACCTGCACACTAATAAGATCTCATAAAAATCTCAAGGAAGGCGGGACAAGCACCACCACTGCCACCACCTCATGCGCTCTCGCCCATGGGAGTCACCCACAGCCAGTCTCAGCAGGCGCATGACTGCCTCTTCCAGCACTGCTGTAGGTTCAATGTGGCTGATGCCAAGCCTAGGCTAACAAAACAGTCTTCCCAAAACTAATTCCATCTAGACGCCTCTGTGTGCTGAGTTCTGCAGGCACATTGTGGGGCACCTGAGTTGCCCCCGCACAGGGGTAGCTGTGGGGCAGCACTGGAGCTGGCTCTAAAAGCAGTTCAGTTGTGCCTGTGCAGCACTATCAGCAACGGGAGCAATGGTATAGGTAATCCACAACCACAGTGACACAGACTATCCACAACAGGTAATTCACCAGTGGAGAATTAACTGGAGAATAAGCTGACTGTATTTACAGTCAGTATCATAACCAAGGTCAGGCACATAGTCTTTTCTGCCTTAGAATATCTAAATATTAAATAGTATTGGAGTACAGATATCAGAGGACGATAAAATCAAGCTGTTAAATGAAATTACATAAATTATGTAATAAAACTGTACAATACAGATCTCTATATTCCTTAAGAAATTTGTTACAGTTGGAATAACTTTAGAAACAGATCGCTTTACTCTGAAGAGCTGTTCTTCCTTCTAGTTATCAGGCTCCAGTTGGTACATTCACTAACAGTTTTAAATTACTCTGACAAAAGGAGTTGTCAAGTCTATAGAGAATGGTTCTCATCTTTTGTCTGTGAAAGGCCATGAAGACTGTGAGGAATGAGGAGAGGGGATGAGCCCAGAGCAGGGAATACGCAACTATTATTCGGAAGACAAATAAACAGCCTTTGCAATACAGTGATAGTACATATATAGTACAGCAAGGCGTGGTGGTGGAGTTGCTCTTTATGTCAAAGAGCAACTGGAATGTATCAAGCTCTGCCTAGGAGTGGATGAAGAACGAGTCAACAGCCTATGGGTAAGAATTAGAGGGCAGGCCAATACAGGTGACACTGTTGTGGGTGTTTACTATAGGCCACCTGATCGGGAAGAGGAACTTGACGAGGCCTTCTACAGACAGCTGGAAGTTGCCTCACAGTCACAGGCCCTGGTGCTCATGGGGGACTTCAACCACCCTGATATTTGCTGGAAAAACAACACAGCTAGGCATGTACAGTCCAGGAGGTCCCTGCAGAGCATTGGTGATAACTTTTTAACGCAGGTGGTGGAGGAGCCAACGAGGAGAGGAGCGATCCTGGACCTGATACTAACGAACAGAG
>VZSC01015128.1:490408-501670 GCA_013398225.1 Steatornis caripensis | reverse complement strand
GCTGGGTCTGTTCAGCCTGGAAAAGAGAAGGCTGAGAGGAGATCTGATCAATGCTCACAAATATCTAAAGGGTGGATGTCAAGAGGACGGGGTCAGACTCTTCTCAGTGGTGCCCAGCGACAGGACAAGGGGCAATGGGCACAAACTGGAACACAGGCAGTTCCACCTGAACATGAGGAGGAACTTCTTTACTGTGAGGGTGACAGAGCACTGGAACAGGCTGCCCAGAGAGGTTGCGGAGTCTCCTTCTCTGGAGATATTCAAAACCCGCCTGGATGCATTCCTGTGTAACCTGCTCTAGGCTAACCTGCTTTAGCAGGGGCGTTGGACTAGATGATCTCTAGAGGTCCCTTCCAACCCCTACCATTCTATGAGTCTATGATTCTATGATAGAGCATAGCTTTCTAAATAAGTTTATTTCAATTTCTGGAAACTTAACAGCAACAGTAATATTTTAATGATGAAATATATAAGATGTATTTTATTATTTCCCTCACCAAGTAAGTCAATCTCGAAAGATGATTTTTTTAATTAAAAGCAAATTCAAGAACAGCACACAGGCTGGGCCTTTACACAAGGAGAAAGGACATCACAGCCACACAGGTGCATGCTCTAACACTTGGCCAAGGAACCTGAAAGGTTAGACAGCAACACTGCCATTGAATTTGCCAACAAACAAACATTAACATCTCAGGAGAATCTTAAGTCCACTCCAAAACACTGCTTTTCCTTGGGGAGAAAAACCCACAGCTCCTCGAAGGGTAGAATCTGCACACAGAAGGATCTGGCTCCATCAAAGACGGGTGCGTTGCTGGAAGGCATTGCAAGTGCCTGTTCTTAGGAGAAGCATACTGCCTAAGCAGTCATGGCTGCTGCACACCCAGGGAGGCAGAATGTGTACGTATACATCCATTCATATACACAGGCACAACGCAGACACTGAGACTTGAAGTAAATGCAAGCTTTCACGGAGTCCCACAGACAGAGACCGAGAAGCTGAAGATGAGGAAGAAACGATGCTACAGTGGCAGCATTACATGCTGCTGGGAGAAGAAGTGAGAGAAAAATTTGGCCGTTGCAAGAAAAGTAGATGTTGGTGAGAGAAAACAGCTACATCAGATGGGATGCGCTTAGGCTTTTTTTTTTTAAATTAAACATTACATCTACAGATTTTAAAACCATCTGCACCACAACAAATATATACCGAATTATTCCTATTTCTGAAAACATCGACACATCTGTAAAAGAATAAAAATATACAGGAACCAGAATATCCTATTATCCTTATTTTTATAATATGCAATGAAAGAATCTAAATAGTTGTAGTTCTAAAATGCAGTTAGTCAAAACCAAATTTTGAGATTTTTATTGGCTGTACAGATTACTTCTTCACATTTTTCAGTCTGGAAAATGAGTTTGATTTCCCTGTAGAACATTTTCTCAAGAAAGCTGGAAAGTCTTATAGTCACAATAATTTGAAAACTAGACCGGATAATCGCCTTGTGCTCCTTGCGATTTAGCTCTGGAATTTCCAGAATTATGTGCTAGTGCACTTGGATTGCCCCTTCCCAAACACAACACCACGCACTTCCAAGGGCTGGACAGGATTCTGTTGTCTCCTAGGATAACCTTCAAAGGAAGCTGAGATGCAGAATCCCAGCAACTTATTTTATTCTTAGAAATACATAAGCTATCCTAAAAAAAATAAAGCTGCTAAAAGCAGCACAGAAGAAAGCTGCTCTTCTTTATGTGTTTCATTCCACATACTAACATGTTATCTCCCAGGCAATACACATGAGCTGCTACTTCGAACCAAAACCAAACAGCAGACACTCCTACCTTACCTCTCTCTGACGACTACACAGTAACAAGCCACAAATTATTCCTTCAAAACCCAAAAAGCTTGACTTGATAATTCGCATCAAGAAAGCTCAGTAAAACTTTTGGCAAATTAATTCATTGGTTATTAAGATGTCACCACACAAGAATATGAATTAAACATGTGGATAAATACCTTGGGGTTTGCTTTGCTGAAGAGGAAAACTGTGTATCCATTTAAATACATCAGCATGGTATCAGGAAAACAGCAATGTTATAGATGGAGTCCCTGAAAACATTTAATACATACATAATCTAATACAATCTTTTCAGGATATCTAATATAGTAATTTCTGTATTTTTTACATTATTTCCAGGTTATAATTAGTGTTGATGTTAAATATATTTGGTTTTGAAATGCTACTATGGAGCAGCACACTTTCATGGTCATGTTTTGACATGTACATACAGCCAGTCACTATGCCGCAAGTTGGTCAGTTATTTAACCTGTCATAACACAAACCTCAAAAGAGAGGCAAAAAAAATCTTTCCCACTTTCTAAGTTAAGAGAGTTCAGCTCCTATGAATAATAGATGCTGTACGTAATTACTAACACTGAAAATAAAAAGATTAAATGCCTGTCTGATGTGCTAGACCAATGACCCAACGCAGTGAAAGGGGCTGTCACAGCCCATTAACGGGAATGAAACGCTGCTCTTGGAGAGTGTGTTTACTTTTCCCACTCAAGCAGCTAGTTTGAGATTTGGGCTTTTTTTAAATTTTTAAATCTATCACTTCTTTCAGATTAATGTCCCATGTTAGAACATAGAAGTATTAAGTGAAGATGTTGCTGTATTGAGGTTTTCTGCCTTCAATGTGCACTGTTACAGTGCTGCATGCCACGCACAGCACATTTCCCCTTAGAAATTCATCCTCGTTATTGCTTGTGACCAGTACACTTAGTCATTATCTCATTAAAAGTAATCAGTCACCTAGATAAGGTGGGGGGGAAATCACTCACAGCAGTATTTCTAATCCTCAGTTATACCACAGGCTGCAACAGGTTAATTTGTGCTAGAATTTGTCTAGGCACAAGCTGAACGTGTGTACCTATGCCGAAGTCCCAGCTTGGAGTACTTGCTGCCCTCAACCCCACGTGACTTAGTACATATGGTCAAAACTAACAGTGTGTATAAAAGAAGATTTCTACCCACCAGAGACAATATATTTTAAACGCAAAAAGGGAATATGAAATTGAGCCTAAAATACCAATGGATAAAGTGTAGGAGGGAAGTCAGCCTTCCTGGGACATCCCCTGGGCTGTGAAGACCCAAGCCTTCCCACAGAGGCAAAACCCAAGACCTGAAGCGCTGCTTTAGGTTGGTCACCACCTATAGGGTGAAAGAAAAATGGGATCTATGTTTTGTACAACTTACCAAATTGTCTATTTCTGCCTAGCAGAGTGGGCTAGGGTTTTTTAATTTGTTTTGTTGTTTTGGTTTTTTTTTTAACATGATCACTATACCCCAACACTACTTTGATGGTAACATCTCTCTGCTTAGCAATTGAATACCTTCTCCAAGAAATATTCTACTATAGCCACAGCATAGTTTACAGTTGTTACTAAACCCCATAAGATACAAAATGTCAGTAATGCTTTTATCTTCTTGCCATCTGTAAACGGCTTCTTTCCACTTTAAATTTCATCAGCTATTCTAAGAATATTATGGTTATTTGCTTTCTAACACTGCAGCGTAGGCATTTAGATCCAATTTCATGTTCTTTTCTGCTTTCTAATTTTGCTGCCTGAAGCATATTTACTCATGTATGCATGTTCCCTATCAGAACGGGAGAAAAACTGGTCATTCTGCCAAAGCTCTACCAGCAATGCCCAAATCTGTTAGGTGGTGCTGCTCATCTGTAAAACTACAAAATTGACTTTTAGTATGACATTAGGCTTCAGGATCAGAAGAATAAGATGAATAATAATAATCTGCACCTGTTCTTCAATCAATATTTCTATCAAACTGCAAACTGGGCCACGCAAGATTTTACAAGAGTGACCTATTCTCCTGAATCCCCCATAGTCAAGAGCTTCCCTTAACCATTACACAACAGTGCTTTAGGGTGCTCTTTTTTTTTTTTTTTTTTTAGAAAATGTTGGCCTATGTCTTTTGTCTCTTGACAGTACCTGCAAGATACTTTTATTGGAAAGGAATAACTTTGCAATCTCGCTGATGGTAGTGGGTTGGAGAAGACGTCATGGCTGTCAGTATTCTTCTCCAAGGGAGTACACCTTTGTGTAGAGTTTATAATTATCTCATCTATTTTATACGGTTTAACAATTGCGAACATAACTCCTTTCTCCCATACACATTCATACTACCCATGTTTAATCCAAAGCCTCAAACCTTTTAAGACTCAGGCTTTCCTACTATTATTCCTGTTTTTGTCACTTTGCCATTAGGTTATTACAACAAATCCTACACGTGCAAATATAAAAACTTTCTGAAGTTAAGATTTTATTCAAAGTCTTTGCCTGCTTCTGAGGACTACCTTGGCAGAAACGTGTGGCACAAAGTACCTTGATGAAGAAGTAGATGAACATGTACGATCTGCAAGCTGCACTGCCTGCTTATTCACTTCCTGGTGAAATTTAAGATTTTGGACCTGATGTGTGTTTTGAAGTTTGCATATTTTGACAACATTACACACTTAAAGGGAGTTTCTCTTGCACTCGTGATAATTCATTTTCAGCTAGTCAGAACTAAAACAGACAAGTTTTTAGCTTTCAGATCACGAGGCACAGCACTTTCCCACTTGGTTTTAGAGAAAGGCTGAGAGATGTATCTCATCAGAGAGCACAGTGACTGTAAAAGAAAAAGACAAAAAAAGCCCAAAGCCCAAGTGTTATTGCTTGAATACAATGAGAAGAATGGTGCTGAGACTGCTTCAGAAAAAAAAAAATTAAAACCCCAAAAATAAAGCATCTACCTAGAAAAGCCACGATCACGGAGAAAAGCACTTGAGCGTTATTCTGTCCTCACTCCTACCACATAAAAGAAGCTTGCTGATGATACCGATGGCAGGATGGTGCTTCCTGACTCCAGCATGCTGACTGACGAAACATCTAACACGGACCACAGGCAGAGTGTATAACCTATTTTCTGATAAGATGTCTCACTGGTTTAACAGCCTACAAATAACATACTTCCCCCATCATTAGACAACCTAACTGTTGTCTGGCAGCCAACAAAATCAGCTAGTGAAACAACAACAAAATGAAAAAGTCCCAGCATACTCCCACCAGCTAGGAACACATCCGCTGGAGTCACTTAATTTGGTGGTTGACACCTTCCCTAAGCTCAGGTCCCACAGGTCAGAGTGTAGTTTCTGAGAATGAGTTCAGGATATTTTTGGTTCTTTTTTTTCTGTTTCTAGTAAATCCTTGTACTCTTAGGCTGCAGGCCTGGAGCACTAGCAACATGGAAGTCTGGGCTACCAAAAACTACAGCGTTGAGATTTGAGAGGTTGAGCCAAAGGTAGAAGAGGAGAGGGAGGAAAAAAGATTTTACTGTTCACTTCCCATATGTGTGCAATGCTAAACTACTGCAAGCAGCTGTCAGGGATTATGGTGAAGCTGTTAGCCAAAGCACCCTTCATGATTTGGCCTTTCCAGTTCTCAGGGGCAAGTGAACGAAGCACAGCTGGTGCTGGTAGCTGCACTGGCTTCAACACAGGCCTTAGGTACCCTTGCAATATCTGCTCTCATTTACTCTTGCAAACATGCAGGACAGCATGCAAACATGACTCCAGGGAGAAGGTTGGATACAGATTCATTTAATAATACAAGCCTCTACCTCCCTTTCAAAACAGTCACAACCACTATCCACATCCACAAGACTACTGATGATGCACAAACTACAGAGACTCCAGGCATGACTCAGGTTGACCTTCATGAATGGCTTTGTGAGTCAAGGAACAGGGTAGAGGACACCAAAGAATCTCTGGTAACAGCAATGCCTAAGTGACTCCACAAATCTTCACAGGGTTAATCCTGAGTTAGCTGCACACTGGCCTGTCGACATGGCACCGGCAATGCAGGTGCTACTGAAGACATCATGAAATGTGTCAGACCAACTGAAAGACTGCAGATAACGGCAAAAAAAAAATCAACAATGAGCTACCATGGCTTGCAATAAAACAAATAATTGTTCTCCCTACTGATAAAGATGCACACAAAGGAGCACCACATAGACATATTGTCAATGATGCCAAAAGAGCTGCAGAAACGTATGTAAGCAAAGCCCATTATCTAATGTATTTCTGTTACCCAGAAAGATTTTGACTGAGTATCTTTCAAATGGCACCTCCCAAAATGCACAGCTGGCTGTCATTCTCCCCGAGCTGGGCAGGTAAAGAATGGTGGCAATTAGGGATGACCACTTTCCAAGAAACCAGGCAGCACCCTCCCTTGTATCCATTGCCTCGTGATGGCTAGCTAATGAACAAAGGGCAAACAGAACATGGACCTCATCTCCATGATCACCACCACCCAATCCTGAAATTCTCACTTGAATAGCTCTCAGTTTTGGAACACGATGCCCCATAGTCAACTACCCTCTTTCACAAATGCAGGCACGCAGAACGCGTTGCACCTTACAGCACAGTATGTAGCGCAGTGCAGTTTCTGTCTTGTACTCAGTCTTGATACAACTCAGCCAGCGTTTGTATGACCATGATTAAACACAGACCCACGCTGCTGCATGTTACCATCTCAGTGCCAAGACGCAAATGACAGCAAATAACATAGTGTATATACGGGATAATGCCTTTGTTTAGGTTCTTTTTCCAGGCCTGCACTCATCTCGCTGTTTTTCTTTTCCATGGTAACAACTCAGAACTTCCCCAGAACATTCCAGGATTATAGCCCAGGCCACACAGAATATGTATGGAGAATGAACAGAGAGCTCAGTTGCTTAACTTGGTGTGGAGACTTTTGTGCCCCAAAGGTAAAATTCATGCATAATGATACCAAATGTTGTCACTTGAGCCCCTTTATAAATCTACTCTTTACTCTCAAACTGCCTCTTACTGAGCTATGTATGGAGCCTTTGAGACCAAATCACTCATTTCTCAAGTGAATGCAGAGGTCAAAGAGATCCCACAGCGTGAACAGATCTTATGGACAGGTTAATAGGATACGTCTTCTCTGCCCTGAACCAATTGACTTGTGCAAGAGAGGTGAGGAGTGGCAAAGGAAGCTGCAGATATCAATTTACTTCAGTACCTTCAGTTGTGTTAGTGTGAAACAGAGATTACTGGTAGCACCTGAACAACACGTGCCAAGAAAATGGGTGGTCAACATACAAATACAAAGATCTATCTTCCATCATTGGTTTTCTTCTTGCACTGCAGTAGCATTAAAAGCATTCTATAAGATGATTTAAAACTAAATCCCATTATGTCCATTACTTGTGGATCACATTCAGAAATATCTAGTAATGGTGAATAGTGGATTTTTTAGAGCTACTGCATTTTGCTCAATAGTTTGGGCAGCATTTGAAAAGTTGCATCTGTTGTAAGTAAACTTTGGCATCACAGTCACTTTCACTCCCATTTTGTTCTGCTCCCGGCTAGCAAAGCTTGAGAACATTGTCTTGACTTCCTTTAGTAACTATCTGTGAGATTCCTGCCAGGGGCCAACTTTCCATGACTCTCGATAACAAAACTCTCCAATGGGCTGATCAGTCATCAGGCAATGAAATAACTCTTGGCATAAAATAATGGTCTTCCACCAGAGGGCTTTTAAAAAAGAATAACCTACTGTGCTCCCAGTTAGGATTCCCTAGCAAAATTGCATTTAATAACGACACCGTTACCTGAAATACAGCCAAAACTAATCATAATAAACATATGTGGTCATGACCCAATGATCCCTTCCCTCCAGACCCACCCAAAAAGTCCGACACACACTTTTTCATGCTGTCTATTTATAGTTACCTATCTGGGCAGATAATCTGAGGTTTGGGTACTGAACAGGGAAGTATACAGACACAGAATAAAGGCAGACCAACAGATGAAGCTGGAGATGTGGAGTCTTACTCAGACTCTCTGCTTTGGGGCATGGCAGAAATTGTGTCTGATGAAGCGCTACTCGTCCAGTGTAGTGTCCTCCCCCAAGTTCCACTGCCTTTCAAGAAATTCTACTTCTTTTAGAGTAGGTAAACAGAAAAGGTCAAGACTGCGTCAAAAAGGGAGAAACAAAAACTAAGGGATGAGTTTGCTTGACTGGTTGCATGTCAGACTAGCAACCCACACCTCCAAAAAAATTCCCTATTCCTCAGGCCATGCCATATTCCAAGGGTAAGCACTGAAAGCTCTCTAGAAGCCAAGTCAATGTACAAGCAAGCACGCTAAAAAGCAGGTAAGACACCTGACTCCAACCTAGTGGTCTGGATATTTGGATATGTTGACCAAGTGTCCACAAGGACAGCCTAGAGTTTCTTTTCCAGCTTACTGGCACATACATACTTTACATTATATCCTCAGCAGGGGAAAAAAAGAAAAAGGATTTATGTAAATTATTTGCAAATTTCTAACATTTCTTCCTTGCTTTCCAAAGAATTAAAAAAAAAAAATGTAGACAGCTTCAGAAAATTTCTGAAATTAAAGGAGAGTCAACTTAATAAACTTAGGATAAACATTACTTTTAATTTATATTCCCAGCACTCACATTAGGTTACTAGAAGTGAAGATGAGGAGTACTCCTGATGATTTTTCTTTTAAAAACTATTTTGGACAAGCAAAACTAATTGACCAAATTTTAGTCCTACCACTGGATTTAAAAAAACCTTACAAACAAGCACAACTTTTTCTTTTTAAAAACACCAACACAAGACAAAAATTTATTCACCCTTTTAGGCTGGGTCTATATATGACCTTCATGTTAAATGTGACCAGAAGTGCATATGCATACAGTGTAATGTAGGATTCTGTAATGGTTATATAGCAGGAGTCCATATTAATAACCACAAACTGTCTTTTGTATAAACAATTTGGTAAATCGCAGATTGATAGGGGTTGGAAGGGCCCTCTGGAGAACACATAGTCCAACCCCTTGCTAATGCAGGTGCCCCTAGAGCAGGGTGCACAGGAACACATCCAGGCGGGTTTCAATTATCTCCAGAGAAGGAGACTCCACAGCCTCCCTGGGCAGCCTGTGCCAGGGCTCTGTCACCCTCACAGTAAAGAAGTTCTTCCTCATGTTCAGGTGGAACTGCCTGTGCTCCAGTTTGTGCCCATTACCCCTTGTCTTGTCACTGGGCACCACTGAAAAGAGTCTGGCCCCGTCCTCTTGACACCCACCCTTTAGATATTTATAAGCATTGTTTTATTGTTGATCCCCTCTCAGTCTTCTCCAGAATAAACAAACCCAGGTCTCTCAGCCTTTCCTCATAGGAGAGATGCTCCAGTCCCCGCATCATCTTCACTGCCCTCTGCTGACAGTATGAGTTAGGAGTGTAAGTAATGCAATCTCTTCAGCGTGCAGGTAAGACAGTCCTGCATTCGCTTCAGGTGCAGTTGTGCTTGTGGCAATCAGCTGCAGCTGAGAAGGACTGGCTGTTGAGGAAGCAACTACCCAAGGCCATCTCCAGCATGTTCCACTCCTTGCAAGGGCTGATCCCTTTTGGGGCAGCTGCTGGCCAGGCAAACAGCTTTACCTTTTCCTGCTCCCTTCTCCTCACTCAGGCTCACACAGAGTTTCCATCCCCAGTCTGCCCTGTGGCTCTGTCCCCACACTCCGCTTCATGAGTTCATGCCCATTTGGAAATACACTTCTCATTAGAGCACAATATTTTAGTTATCAACCACCCTACCTACATGCTCCTGTGATAAAAATCTGGAAGAAGGCAAGATGGCCCAGATATAATCTATGTAGGACAATAGCAAAATTTACTAAAGCTTTCTCAGTTTTGGTACTTCTTTTATAGGTGGCCTCTGTAGCCTAAACAGGCCATATAGGTTTCCTCTGTTTACAAGACCTTTGCTGATTATTCGGGTATTCCTGCATATTTCAGTGAAAGATAAATCCATTATTTCCTACATTCGGCCAGAAAAAATGATGCATCCAACAAAAATTTCTTGAATTCTAGCATCAGCTGGGCCCTGGATTCTAGCTACTAGAGGTTTTATTAAGTATTGCAGGCAAACAACGCTACATGAGCCGCTCACAACCCTTCACGCACATATTGCTACAAGGTCCCTGAAAGATGGGGATGGCAAGTATTCCATTTTACCAAGTAACAGCGTGCGCTCAGGCATACAGTGCAAACTAGTCAAAGGCACACAGCAAGTCTGTGACACATACAGAGATTTAACCCAATTTGTCCTAACTCTCAGAGACCTATTTTTAATTGCTGAATCATTCTTCTTTGCTAAAGGATGATTATCAGGGGATGAGATTAGAAGAGACCAAACCTTAGCTTCCGCCCAAATTCCTTTGTCTGGATTACACCCAGACCCACAGAGTATTTAAATTTTTTTGCAGTTTTTAAGTATCTCTTATGACTGGTAGGATATGGGAAAAGTTGCCCTCAGTTACTATGCTGCACCATATACACTCATTTTAAAATGTGTTTATCACTAACTTGACAGACGATAAATGCTTCATCAGGCCAGCCTATAAAAATAGACATATATGTATTTTCTAAAGCATATGTTTATGCCTAAAGCATAGTTGCATAGCCCCTGTAGGTGTTCCTGTATCACGACCTTAAAATTTCTAGAAGTATTATAGGTGAACACTATCCAGTTTTACAGACATTCCAACAATTCTGATTAGCATGCCTCTTCCATTTGTTTCACAGCTCCAGAGTCAAATTCTTCATCTTACTACTAAAACAAGAGGTTACTTAGAAATCAAACCACTTGCATAAAATGTGTGGGATTTGGCTGATAGAAAACAGCAGTCAAATAATAACAATACATATTACCTTAGAAATCAAAACTACTGATCATCAAAAATAATTTTTTGGAACTGAGACCTATGATTAAACTTCCTTTCGATACAAACAGAAAAAATGACAGTTTTATATCCAGCGGTGAGTTTCATCTCACAGTCAACTGGAATGTGTGTGACTTCCCAATTACAGACTACAAAACTTCAACCTTCTTTCTACTCCCTAAAGTACAATCAGTCATATGCATTCGATTCCTCATTCTATAAACACAGAAACCAATGTTAAACAAACCACACTAAGAGAAGTTATCTTTAGGAAACATTGCAACTGTTGAATCTCTAGTACACAATTTGTGCAAGAAAAAGTATGAGGCTAGTTTTATAGAGAAAACAAACTTTACTACCTAGAATGTACTCCGTAAAAAACTCTAACATTGAGACGAAAGCTAAATTCATCCCTTCACCTAAAAAAAAAAAAAAAA
>VZSC01015128.1:476892-490272 GCA_013398225.1 Steatornis caripensis | reverse complement strand
AAAAAAAAAAAAAAAAAAAAAAAAAAAAAAAAAAAAAGGGTAGTTCCACAACTCTATAAACTGTTTTGTCCTGGAACACAGAACACAAGTTAAACAATGTCAGTTCCTAGCCAGAAGTAAATATAAAGTAGAGTTTCCGGAATGAATGCGTAAATCTTCTTGGCTCTGCCTTTACATTTTTAAAACAGCACATGTGTTTATATTCTGAGCTTTGCACATTTTCCAAATGAAAACAAAACAAAAAAGTCAAAAAGAAATACTTTTCGGCAATAACCAGACTCCCATTACTTTCTGAGTGGTGGTTGCAGTAACAGGTATCGCCATAAGTGTAATAGAAGTTATGTTTCTATTCTTGATACTCTGGAAGAAAGAGTGCGCTTCCACAGAACCTGATCTGTCAATTTTAAACTACTTTCAGCACAAACCATTTAAACACTGGAAACGAGCAAGAGTAACTTCATTTTGCAAGTGATGTATCAGTTCGTAAAAAAAAGCAATTAATATTGCATGGTCTGTTGCTATTAATTGCTGCCAGTAATAACTACCTCATTTCAAAAAAACTGCTTCCTGCTTGATTTCTTTTGCCTTGGTTCACAGAAAAATTTATACCACTACAATGATCCATCTGCTTGTTCTTACCAGCTTCTGAACCTGCTGAACAATTTCAATTAAATTTAACAATGAAGAAAGCCTCAAAGGAAAGCAGTTCCTACCCATTTGTGAAAATTAGCACCTGATACCAAACCAGTATCTACTATGAAGGAAAGGTCACATAAATTCAGTAACAGCCTGCCTCATTTGGCCTGCCAGGCAGCTAATCAGTACTAGACTGCTCTGAACATCAGTACTAGATGGCTCTGAACCAGGCGCTCCAGGTGCTGCCCCCATCTGAACACCTTCAGTACCTTCAGTAATGCATTTCCTGAGTAAAGCTAAATGTTGCTAGGGTATGATACACACTCCATGTCATACACCAACTGGCTCTTTCAGTCCATAAAACATGTTTTGTTTTGCTTTTACCCCAACTGAACTAAACACGTATACCAACCAACCAGAGTGCTGCAATAAATTCACACGATCTTTACACTGTGATTTAAAGAAACAATAGAGGCACGTGCCAGTTGGTACATTCAGTACTGCGTAGCCAGTTTTATTAGTTCTTCACAAGCAACTGCATTACAGTTTCAGCCAATAAAACATCAAAACTTGAAAAAAAAAATCCACTGAAGAGAACTTGCAATAAATGTTGAAGGCGAGACATCAGATTGCAATGTACTGACTTCTACCACAGCCACGAATGGTAACTCCTTCCTCAGAAGTAAAATACATCTCAGAAAGTACAAAAAACTCTGATAAAACCATAAATAACTCTGCTCGCTGGTTGCCTTACCCCACAGCAGCAGTAAGGCGGCGGGGCCTCTAGCACTGCCCGCCTGGACAGCTCCCACCCGAGGGGAGGGACCACAGACCAGCTCCCCAAAAAGGGACCCTGGCTTGGTCACCTCCAAGCCACAAGAGGTAACAAACGGCCTGCTTTATTAGGGAGAAGCACTAACAGGCTCCTTAACTTGTAGGATTTAAGGACACTTCTTTTTGAAGCTCATTTGAATGCTTTGTTTTGATTCCGTCAAGGATTCAGATGCTATGGTGGCAGAATTCCAGAGTTAGATGTAAAAACATTTTTCTAACATAAAAAAGCACGTTCCAGTAAACACCCAGTGAAGTACAGGCCGATACCAAGATCGCTACAATGATCTGGATCCAAGAGAACTTGCTGCTTCTTCTGAAAGGCCTATACACGCACCTTACTTTAACTCACTCCCAGACCATCTTCCATCATCTGGTATTACAGCTATAAAGGCAGTGAGTGTCATGCTAGAACCTGCCTCCTTTTGACTGAGAAGTGTGATCACACACATTTCTGTGTATCTTCCATTACTGTCAAGCAGAACTGCAAATAAGCCTTTATCTCAAAACAAGGGAAACAGGTGATTGAGCTGCTGAGCAGCAAGTGAAGCAATCTTCTTAATTTTCATATTGCAAAAAGCAAAAGAAGGAAAACTAAATACTTGATACACTCTTAACAGCAACAAAAGGTAAAAAACAGAAATGCTGTTGCTGTCTTTTACTACCGTTTGTTTCTCTTTTTTTTTTTAATCCAGTGCATGAGAAAGATCCTTTAGCAAAAAAAGACAGCTGAGATGAAAGAAGTAGGTTGTAATTCATTGCTTTAATGTTATGCTCCATATAACCTCCACAGGAAAACGCTCTCTTCAGTGGAGATGTATCAACGGCATCCAATTTCGGCAGTAGCATGAAAGTCCGGTCTTTCTAGTAGTATTTACAGAAGTTCACATTAAACTTTACCCCAGAGGCCATGCCACACTCCCAAAAAAAAGTCAGAAAAGAGGACAAATGCCCACGCGTTTGCATGAAAAGCATACCTTTCTCTCACAAGCTCAAACTGTTCTTTGACTGAGACTTCCCAAGATCTCAACACTTCCCAGTCTCCTTATGCATCCCAAAGCCTGCATCTGTGCTGAATGCAATGATTTGAAGGATGGACTTAGAGAAAGCATGAAATTGTTTCCCTTGTTTTTCCAATTTTTGAGGCCGTGAAATAACTCCAGATGGGCCACGTTCATATGACAATATATTCCAGATAGACAGCAAACTAGGATGCCCTTAAAACAGCAACTCCATTTTATTAGACTTCCTAAGAAAGCAAAACCAGAAGAACAAATTACTTCTTTTTGCAAGGTGGATAATGGAAATGAATCTACGCGTACTCCCACCTCAACTGCCACCAACAGCTACATTCCAGAATGACAAAACTGACAGATTAGCAAGGGAGACATGCAGATAAATCCTGCAGATAATTTTTTAACAAGAACTGAAGTTAGAAATATCTAAGAATAAATAACCATGTATCTTCTTTCAGATCAATTTTTTATACGTCCATTAGCCATTAAATAATATTTCCTGTAGGTTGAGGCAACAGGAAGGAAGGAAGGCTGTTAACTTCATATTTAAATTACCTCACAAATGCTTAAATAATGTAGTGATGAAGGCTAGATCAGAGTTTCTCATGTTTTTAGTACCTATTAAAAAACAATAGAGAGAGATAAATTATCAGCTAGAGGATGGCTTTTAGAGAAAGATGCCTGAACATTACTCAGAGATATTGAACAAAATGGCTGGAAAGAGAAAACACTAAACATTAAAAACAGGGGGAAAAAATCAAAACAACACAACTAAAGACAAAATGATGACTGGGTCTAGTACTAAAGAGGTGTCCTGGTTTGAGCTAGGAGAGGACCAGTTTTCTTCTAGTAATTTTGAAGAAACAGACCTATAAAGGTACCAGATCCTAACTCCTCAACTTCAATTGAAATTAGGCATATCTGGAAAAAAAAACCATCTGTCCCTCTAATCTTTGATCGTGTTTATTACTGAGAACCTACATTTTTCAAAACTCATTCATGATGAAATAATAGTTCTATTAGAATGGTAGAAAACATTATGTTCAAAGCCTTAGGACAATTTTAACATATGTCTACAGTACACATCTTAATTGTTTCTGACTGTAAGTGTGATGAGTATCACAAACATTGTTTTGGAAGAGAACAAGAAGCCTCAGGACAATCCCAGTTCTCCATTAGACAAAGTCTTTGTCGTTAAAGCTCTTAACCATTGTTAATCCAGTAGAAGGGGTTAAACATACTTACTAGCTTGTAGACTTCCATTTGCAAAACCTTAAAAAGCAAAACTTAAAACTTTCTTGCTCAGCACCTATTTCAAGGACTTGTGACAGTAGTCTGCACTTTTTACCAAAGGCAATTACTGCCTAACGATGGAGTTCCTTAAGCATCAAGGAAAAGAAGCATTACAGCTTCAGAGAGAGGATCTAAAAGGCAACATGTTCAGTGGTGAAAGTAGCAGGAAGCAAATTAGAAGGACCAGATCAGTGCAGTGACAGTACACACTCATTTGTGGGATCATCCAAAAAAAAAAAGCTACAACAATGCTGTCATGGACAGCTTGAGTTCCAGTTAATCCATCCCCTGCAACAGTTACAAATGCCTTCTAATTCCTGGAAATTGATTTTATTTTTCACACTAGCATTACAAATCTATCATTAAAATCAGAAGGGGAAAACACATCAAACCTTTCAGCCTATACTCTCAGGCTAGCAAGTCTGAATGTTTACACTTCGTTCCAGCTTGTATCCATCCCAACACTGAGGATTCTGTACATCTTTTATTTATAGTCTATACTGAGGCTTTGCAAGGAATGTTTTCTTTCCAGTGTTGGGCAAGGATTTCTTTCCTTCCTGTCTGGTATCTTTTACAATAGACATGTCTGCTAAAAATTTATACTATGAAGAGACTATCACTCTTTATAAAAACACATTTTACATCTGCATCACAGGGACTCAGAAGGGGTTGATGCTGTTATAAAGATCTTTATACAAGTAGGATGGTATCTGGAACAACTCTGAGCAGGAAAGATCATATTACTTCTCCTTTCAAAAAAATCTATTTTATACAGCAATTTTCTAGTCCCTCCATTAAGAAAGTCTCATAATATTTACTAATTGGCCCTTTTAGCCCAGCTTTACAAAAACCACTTTAATCAAATAACTGTGGCTTTTACCTGCTCAAGCTCTCAGCTTCAAATTCTTGCTCTGATGATTTTTTTCTTAATATTAATATCATTAAGCAGAGCAATTTAAGAGGCAAACATACAAGTGAAAAACACTTTCTGTTGTTCCAGTATGTTTTTTACCACCCCACCTTCCATTATCCAGAGTATTATAGCACAATAAGGCAAGGCTGACTAAATTAAAATTAGGAAATTTTTTTATGTTTCATTCCTTATCATTTCCTCATTTTATCTGTGGTCCGTAAATTACTGTTCTGAGTAGCAATGCTAAAGGCATACCTTTTATGGAAAGGATGGAAAACTGCCATATGGCTGTTGTACAGTTCACTCCGCGGATCCCTTGCGCTTACAACCTGCATTTTTCTCCCCATGCACTTCAGACAGCCTGGCCTGTCTACATCCCCCTTCATTTCAGTTCTCACACTTTTTTGTGTGACATGGTATAATTTAAAATGCTGAATGAGGCACTGGACATTTGATTAACATCATCTTTTTGGTGTAGCCCCAAAACCAAATGTCTTCTATGCTACTTGCTGTATCAATTTTAATCTGGATTCACGTATTACACTGCCTAGAGACTGCAAATAGAAATTCCGTGCGAGCCCTTCTGCTATTTTTATCACCAAATGCACAAAAACTTGAAACAGAGCTCTTCAAATTTTTAAATGAAAAATAGAATCGACAAATATGAAGCCTTTCTTCAAGAAAAAATGTAATAACATCAGTCAATTAGAAAAGTAAAAAATGAAGAGAAAACAAAGGACACTCAAAGCCAAACCACTCTCTTCAACAACATCTTGTTTAGTACTATGACTGAAAACTGATCTACAGAACAAAAGCTTTCTATAAAGAAAAAGATTAAATAAAAACCAAAGTTTGTCATTACTTGTCATGATCAAAATTCACAGTAAGAACATCCTGTTCAGTTCCATGAAGTAAACAGGTTATCATTCCTATCCAGCAAGTGAAAGAGTTCCATGAAAGGATAAGGGTTTTCAGTATGAAACCTCCACACAAAGCTGTCTAGTTATCTTTGTCGTCATCCAATGCCCCAAAGAAAAGGAAAAAAGGTACATATTTCCTTTAGAATTCTTGTAAGACTGCTTTCAAACAATACCATAATTGATGGATGTTTATGGTAATAATATCTACTTATAGGTGTGCACATTTCTTTTAACAGATTTACGCAGCACACCCACATCCATATAAAAACCTACAATATAAAAAAGACTATGAGATTAAATGCATCATCCCTAGTAAGATCATCTCTTTTTTCTTCTAATTCATGGATGTCAAGACCTATTTCAGCAGCAGAGAATACTGAACCATATTAAACGGCTCTTTTTCTCAAAGCCCTCCTTCATTCACTTTTTAAACTTCACTCCCCTTTTTAAAGCACAGAACTTCAATTACACTCACTTGAAGCTCAAAAGACAAGCTCAAATCTGGAGTGGGAATAGTTTTTCTATAGCATGATTTTAAGGCATTCCCATTAAAATAATAGTTGGTGAAATAACTACTGGGATTTTTATTAAGCACTAAAGAAAGATACATTTGACAAAGTGTTTGTTATGTACTACTCAGTACTTCGTTTTTCCATAAGCACCAAAACGAACTTAACGCTCTATGAAGGCTGCAGCTGTACCCACGTGCCTACTGACTTTCTTGACGATGACCACTACTGTTATTTTTTGAAACAGAAAATGGTTAAGAACCATCTGGAGTCTCCATGAAAAACTCGAGTTGAAACTTTCATTAGAATGTAAGTGTTATGAGTCTCCAGACATGGCTATATGACAGATGACCATGTCAAAATACTTAAAAGATCTCTCAGCATCAGATGACATTCATTCATTCAGATCACATTCATAAAGTGCACTGACCACTAATTTTAGTTTAAGTTTGCATTTATGCTCTTCTGAAATACATTTATAGGCCAAAGAGAATTTCAATAGAAAATTCAGGACATAAATTTGAGATGTCCATATGAGGAGAGCAGGGCTGTATCTGGGTAGAGAAAATAAAAGAAGATAATTTAATGCTCGCTCTTTCACACAGGTGTTTTCTGTTCTTTTATCTTCCTCCCCTTACCTCGGTTCTGTTCCTCCTCCTTCCTCTTGTTTTTATCTTTATGTTTTCCTTACCACACCTGACTCCTTTTCTGCCTCTATGTCCTGCCTTCCACCTTGCCTTCTTGTTTCTTTCATCACTGTCCCAGCAAATGAAATTTCCCAATCAAGAGGTCATCTTTGATACTGGAAAATCAGAAGCAGGGCAGCAGCCCGTACCTTGATTAATCTGTACCTTATGACTTAAATGTGCAATTTCCAAACCATATGTTCCAGATTTACAGGAGTAGCTAAGGCCAGTAAGTCTGCAGAGATTTGACTATTTGAGGTAGATTACCCTCAGACTGAGGGTTCTCACTGGACAGAACTAGAGGACGGAATGCAATAGTTTTGCATAACAGATTGGGGTTAAACCCCGGCATATCTATGTATTAAACCAAGCTTAATTTACTGACAGATGCATGAAGTACCTCTGTGCAGGTTACAAACACTAGGCCATTAAGTTGTTTCTTAAAACTTCAACAGGAGTACAATCTAAAAACAGGCACTTTCTTAGTGTCCACAGATACATCTTTATTCTGTTCACTAAAAAAAATATTAAAGTAATTGTTTTTCCATTCATGACAAAGCATAAACAGGAGTAAACATGGGGAACAAAAAATGTAAGGTTTCTTTGGGAAACTGAACCAAAAACAGCAAGTGACACAAAACTCCTAGAGCATTCTTGAAGAAGCCAGTTGTCCTTTAAAACAGACATGATACGTGCAAGAAACAGAGTGGTGGCATGCAAACGTTAGTACCAACACTGTTTATATCTTATCATTCATAATGCAATCATTACAAACTCATGTCAACAAAATTTTATGTCTTCCTATGCTTACTGAATTAATGCTGTTATCTCTTTCTGAGCTGAGCAGTCAGCCAAAATAAGTTTCAAGTTGTTTCTTTAAAGAAGCTGGAGATAAATTCAAATGTTTTTGGTATAGTTCTACTACTTTTCTGTCCTTGGGTCTTTGGAATTTTCTCCTGCTTCACTTAAAGGCACAGAGACAAACGTTAGAGCCAAATGTTAACAGAATAATAGCCAGCAGAGACACCTTCACTCATGCATGCTTCTGTTTTGAGCAGGGATACATATATACTTTCGAGTGAAGGCTGCTATCATTTCAACTAAATTCTTAATACAAACATACTTTTAAAACAAAAATTGGTTACAGCAAAAGTATGCTTTTCATCTACAATCACAAATATATGCATGCCTGAAAGGGAACCGTACTCCATACTACAAAGACTACTAAATTCTGTTCACTACAAGCTCACATTTCTAGTTGCTTATAATTTTGTCAAACTAAGTTTTTGGACTGCAATCCTCCCAACCTGAATAAAACATCTGGGACAGATTAAGGGATTTAAAAAAAAAAAAAAAACTAAACTGCCAACTTGCTACAGTTTGCTTTTTAAAATAACTGTTAGCAGAAAGAAAATATTTTAGTTTGCTCCTGTCAAAGATACCAGAAAACATTATTTCAAAAACTCTATTATTACAAAGATCCGCAGCATGGATCGAAAGCTTTGTGGTTTTGCGACTACGTATGCTACTAGGTAAGAGCGGCCAGTAGCCACCCCCTGACCACCAAGGCCCACTGAACCAGCAAGGCAGCCATCCACACGGCTAAAATTCCTTTCCTTCCCAGAAGCTGTCTTCTTCCCAAACATCCATCCTGAATGGTCTGTTACACACACTATGCTCTGAACAGCAGCAGACACGGTCCGGACAAGTGCAAGGAGATACAGTCCAAAGCCTTGCCTAGGAGTGCACCAACAATGCCATGCTCACACGCTCTCAAGGGACTTGACTGTAACTGGAAACTTCTCTTTTCTAAACTGCATCCACAGTAAGGCTGCTCCAGCCTCGGTCTGATTAGGTTTGTCCTTACAACCATCAAATAATGTATTGTTTCTTTTTATATTCCTGCTGAGTGTAGAAATTACTAAAACTTCATTCCTAAAGTCAGCTAAGCACACATTAGACAGCAATGCTTTCAGGCACCACCCACCATATTTGGCACCACCCAGATTTTAATTTGAATATATACATTTTTAAGAAATTCACGTTTTTCTATATGGTCCCTGATTTAATGATATCCTATCATAACCTGTACATATTTTTTTATATTGCCCCCTTGCTCTAATTAACCCCTCCCACTGCTCTAACCTACCGGTTATCATCACGTAACAGAGCTACAGGAAGGTTACGAACCGTTCAGTGCTTTCTGGCTTTGTTTAATTTCAGGAAGAAAACCATAGGTAAGGTTAAGAGAACCGATGAAGTACCACTTATCATCACATAGCTGTCATGGATGAGGTTGTGTGCAAAGTTTTTTCCAATGCTCGTATGAACAGTATGTATGTAAAGCAATTAAGACTGAATAAAGGAACTAAAATAAAGACACGCCTTTAACACTGATATTGTAATCTAGAATACGTATGTTTTACCTAAGCAGTGATCTCATTTGAGCATAATCGGTGTGCAAAGCTGAGATACGCACTCGCATTTTCTAGCTCAAGTTTTCAACGAAGGAACTCAAAAGCAACCAACACACCAACAGAAGCACACGGGGGAGGAGAGGGACAGCTGTGGCACTTTCCTGTTAAAATACATCACTATCTGAGGAAAAACCACCAAAACAAGCCAAAGTAAAACACAAGAAAAACAAAGTAAACAGAGGCTCCATGACGCCAAATGGCACATACAGCATTGCAATTTTTTGAGTTTAAAGAACACCAATGTTACCTCTAAAAACATCTCTACTAATTCATATTAAGGCTAAACGAAATACAAATTTTTAGCTGTGGCAAATATTTAAAAACGGCTGTTACAAATGACATGGGTTATTACCCATCAAAATAAGTTGCACACCGACACATAAGTGGTAATGAGAAAAACACAGTCATTTGTAAAAGAACAAGTAACTTAGCATTTTAAAATTTTGCAGACATAGTATAATAAATTTTAATATGTGCCTCAAACCTGCAAAAACTTGGAAGAATTTGCTAAAGAGAGGCTCATTTTTATGTATATGTCCTATACAATTCAGTAATTGCTATTAGTATTAGTAGGAATTGGTTGTGGTCACTGATAAATGCTAATACACCCGTGTAGGACAACTTTAACATATTAAAAAAACCCAAACAACTTCAATTAGAAGACCTAAAAGTAATTCCCAAATTCAGCAATGTGTTCAAAAGGGGATAATCTAAATGCTCTGAACCTAAAGAATGTCATTTCAGAGATCACCTTAACTCTAGGTGCCAGTTCAGAGCCACGACACCAATATGACAAAGTTCTTCCTCCAGACAAGGTAACTGCTTTTACCATTATTTGATTTCTGCAACAGGTGTAATGGACACAGCGGAGGACCTGAATAGAGTTTAATTCATGGTTCATGTATGTCTCTTAATACTGAGCATAGGGTTTTAACTTTTAAACACAGTTTATGTCTCAGCTCATCATTTCTGAAACAGGATAATGCTGATGTACCTTCCAAAATGCATTTCAAGAACAAAACTAATACTGCCAAAGAGTTCAACTGCAGTACTTGTAGGTATTTAGAAACACACACTCATAAAAAAAAAAAGGTTGGAGACAATAGCATTTACAAGGAGCTCTCAACAACATCCTGTTTGAATTAATTAAGGAATACTGTCAGCTTGACATTTCAAGTGTAGCGCTTCAACAAAGAACAAACATCACCACCAGGTCTGAGCTCCTTCCTAGAGGTTTTTGTTTTACATTTGTTTATAGACTTTTCCAATTTGTTTTCCACTCCTGTACGAAAGCCGTATACAAACAGGACAAATCCACTATATATTCACAGAGGCAGAAGACAAAAAATGAGAAGAAAAAAAATTTTCCCCCCAACTTAAGTTCAAGAATTGCTGCTTACAGAAACTTAAAGCAAAAGCCCAAAAGAATTATGCTTTTTAATTGGTATTTAAACCCATAAAACAATGATTTGAATACAAGCCTTTATGCCTGCAGTTATTAACAAAAGGCTGAGTGGATGCATTGTTATGTTACCTTAAAAGAACACATATTCAGAGCAGATGTGCAATTTGAATTTAAAATACACACTCCTGCACAATGCACATATACACAAGCATGCCATTAGTAATAATTTACTATAACTTATTATTCACCTTCCACATGGCTTCACAAATATTTGCATTTCTGTTACTTTTAATAATTCCAACTGACAGGAATTACAAGCCATAATAAAACTAAACTTTCAAAATATATTAGGCTTAGAAATGTGATATTTTCAAGGTTTTTTGTGAAATGCGTAAACCAGTTAGTTAAACTAAGCCATTCTAGCATGTCCCTTAATGAGAATATTGACAATAGTGGCTTTCCTCCGTCATGATCGCAACAAAAAGAATATCAAGAGAATCTTGATTACAGGTATTAATTAGAAAAGCTGAGAAATCTTCTTAAAACACCCTGTGAAGTTTTATATATGTAACACGTATATGCCAATAAATCAAGCCACGTTTCTGCGCTTCCCTCCATACAACATTCTGGTTCTCCATTCACCAATGAGTCCGTTTCCTGTTACATTAATTCATGTTTGAAAACCATGTCTAGTGTTAGTGAGTTAAGATAATAATTTTGTTCTTTCACATTATCACCGTTTCAGTTTTCAAAGACAGCAAATTTCTGAATTTTAACTAATCTCACACAATTAGCATTAAGAATTCACAATTACCACATAAATCTGCAGAACCTGATTGACAGATCCAAATTCTCATTAAATACACGTGGTACAGCTGCAAAGAACAGATGAAAAGAATGGCGACTGTCTTACAGCGCAACATAAAGCACTTAGAAAACTTACCCGATTCTTAAACATCTAGGGTTTTTACTGATAAAATGCTCATAAGACATTGTTTTAAAAACTGCACCGATACTCATCTAGCAAACAGCTGGCTTCCATACTCTGGGAAGTAAATCTGTCTCCAGCATGACCTGGAGGGATGAATGCTTCAATGATCTGATGAGATATATTTCAATTTGAAGCTGTTATCAAAGAAATAAGCTGATGATAAAGATGTCTGGACACTTTCTCGTCTGCATCTAACCTTACTGACTGACCTCTCAGCATCTAACTGTACTGACTGCCCCTTTAGTTAGCCTGCTCACGACACAAAGACCAAGCACTACACACCCCTCGCAGACAGCCACTACTTGTCCCATAAATCAGACCAGCTGATGGATTCGACATTGTCTCTAGATAAAGCCTGGCAGCCACACAAAGATAAGGTAACAGTAGTTGCATGCAGATAGGTGTTACCCCACAAAGATACCGCATGCGTTCTTTGCTGTCTTCACAGCTACGCTTGCTCCATAGGCCCTTCTACCATTCAGAAAATTTCACTCTGGTTTGCAAGAAGAAATTGTGTTTCAAATTGCGCTCTACTTTTTGAAACATGTACATCTATTTAAAATGCTCCTTGATCAAGTGCGTAAGTACAGTAACGCGCCCGTGCAAGCTGTTTTTTAAGGTAGACATACCACTAATCACGAAATGTAGATTTGCTCTCTGTGCTCTTATGAAAAGGAAGCACATGGATCTTCTGTTCGGAATGTGACAGGCCTAGGCACTGTAAGCAATGCAGCTGCAGACTCTGGTGATACCTGTGCGCCCAACGTCCAGCCCCACCGAACAAAAGGGAGAAGCCCGGGAGGTTAAAGTTCGCAGTGAGAGACTGGAAAACTCCCGTGGGCTCCGTTGTCTGGCATCAACGCGGAGCCAGGGAGCGGCCCACGGTGCAACCGCGGAGGCCGCCCCTCCCCACTCCCGCTCGGTCACCGAGGCCAACGCGCCCCTCACGCCCCCGGCTCCCGCCGCTCACCGGGGCCGCGGGACCCACGACCACCGGGGCTGGGCCCGGGGCCTGCGCGCGGCCCCCGCCCCCGCCCGGCGGCCGCCCCTCACGCAGCCGTGAGGCCGCCGAAGCTGGAGACCCTCCCCTCCGCTGCTGCCCACCTGAGCCCGGGCAGCTGAGGGAGCCGCCCCCGCCCTTGCCGGCCGGCTCGCTCCTTCCCCCATGGTGGCGGCGAGGCGGGGGGCCCTTACCCGGGAACTGCTCCTCGTCCTCGCCGCTCTCAGAGTCGGTCTGCATGGGCTCCTCGGCGAAATTGACCCCGCGGGCGTCGGGGGGGGCCCGGCGCGGCGGCTGGCTGCCCCTGTCATGGCCGGGCGCGGGGGTGCCCGCCTTGCGGCCGCTCGCCTCCTTCTCGGCCGCTGCCGCCGCCTTGGCCGCCGCCTCCTCCTTGAGGCGCCCGAAGTACTGGAGGGCGAACTCCAGCAGGTCCCCGGGCTGGCTCCGCAGCACCTCCACCGTGAAGCCCTGCAGCAGCTCCGTCAGCCCCGCCGGGATGGAGATGCTCATGCCGGGGCCGGCCGGGGGGGCGCAGCCTGGCTGGGAAGGGGGAGGGAGAGGGGAAGGGGAGAGGAGGAGGAGGAGGAGGAAGAGGAGGGGGGGGGAGAGCCGGCGGCCGGGGCCGGGGGTCCGCAGCCCTGGGACGAGGCGCGCCCGGTGGATCGTCCGTGGGCAACGGGAAAGGGGCGGGCGGCGGCGGCGG
>VZSC01015128.1:432185-476675 GCA_013398225.1 Steatornis caripensis | reverse complement strand
CCCCGTCCGTGACTGAAGCCTCCCCGCCCCCGCCGCCTCCTCCCCCCGCGCCGGGGGAACCTCGCACACATGTGACCCGGGAAACCATGACAACCTCCCGCCGGGGACTGCGGCCCGCAGCGCGCCCCCCACCCTGCGCCGCCGGAGGCAGGGAAGGAGGCAGGGAAGGGAGGGCGGCCTGCCTGCCTACCGCCCGCCCGGCCCGGCCCGGCCTGCCTTGCCGCGGCCACCCGGCGGGGCGGAGAGCCCCTCGGCGGTGGGCAAGTAGCCCTCGCAGCTGGCCGGGGTGCTGTTAGCCCTCCCGCTGGGCTCCCCTCACGGCCCGTTCCCCTGCCGGGCCGCCGCCTCCGGGCACCGCCGCCCCCCGGCTCCCCGTGGCTCCCGGGGTCCCCTAGGCTTTGGGTGCCTTTCCCCTGGGGTTGATCCAGGTGTCCGCGCTGGTGATCGGCGGGGATTCCTACGGAGCGGACGTGTCCCACGCAGTGAAGGACCACGGTGGATGTAGAATTTCATAGCTGATCGCTACTGTGCTTTTTCACGGCCATGCACTACTGTAAAGATATTCCCCACATCATTCATATACATAGATATGCTATCTATTTGTATTCACCTATGTTATTTAGGATGAGAGGGGTGATCTGGCACTAGAAAACAAGTCTTGTTTGTCAGCTGGTTGTCTAAGGTCCATGAAAAATGTAGCTGGAGAAAGAAACAATTGTTAAAAAAAAAGACAAAACCTCGAATTTAACCATTGCTGAGTGCCAATGCTCAGCAGAGAAAGTCTTCCAAGTCACGCTGCAGAGACTACTTAGCACAGTAGTAAGTAGGTGCTGCTTGTCATCACCAGAAAGCTTAAATTTTTTAAGTAACTAAGTAGCAATTACGGGTGCCATGTTTTTCATAAGGCTTTACTAAACGCTTCTTGAAAGCGAGATCCTTGGAATGCATGAAAACTGCATCACCCCCTGCTTCATAATCACCTCTGAACATTTGGCCAATGTTTTGGGGTTCCAGGAGTGCCTGTTAGAGTCTTATTTTTATGCACCAAACAAATTAGCTGCTAAAAAGTCTAAGATTGGGACTACTTGACAATAGATTTCACTAAACATTCAGGGTTAATCAAATTGCCTTGAAATATACTTCATAAGGGCTTAGGGTAAAATAAGCTGTGAAAATTGGAGTTTGTAGTAGCAAGATACTGAAAGACCTGACTTCAAGAAAGTAATGTGACAACAAAATACAGAAATCCCTATGAAGCTTTTCACGCAGATCTGGACCTCAAAGCCAGTTTTAATTAAATTAGTTTCCAAGTGAAACCCAATGCTCCCTGTGTATGCATTTTCAGATTGAGCTTTGTTCACAAGTTGGCTCTTCAAAGTGTTAATAGACCAGGCAAATTAGTGAAGCGAGCGATCCATGCGTGCATGGGTGATATTGCTGCTATGTAGCAGGCAAGAGACACCTCTGCCAATGGAGTTGTGGAATACCTTTGAGCAACAGCTTGTGGCTTCATTTCTCTCTGCAGGAAAAGCCTGCGGCCAGCCAGTATGAAGTACTTATTTGAAGTGAAATTCACTGATGTCTAGCACTGTCCACCCTCAGGAACATCTTCAAAGTGCAAGCTAAGTCCTCTTGGGGCAGACCACGAGTACTCTCTGGGCTGCAGAAGATTGCTCTACCAGCAGGTTCTAAGAATTGCCACAGTGTTCTGGGGGGCCTAACAGCCTAGCCAGCACACCCGCACTTCATGCCACGCCACAGTGACTGACCGCAGCTTCCTTTACAAAGCACTGGTGGTGTAGTGTGTAGCCATATACATTACAGTGACCAAGAACCAAGTGCAGCAGGAGAGCTGGCATCTGTACATTACGGGCAGGTGCATACCTTAGTCATTCTAGAGGGCAATTTAGCTAGAAATGTCAGATTGGCTCATTTATGAGTTTAGGAGCTTAAAAGCCCTCTCACACTACTGAGATGGCTGATCTGTTTGTGACCAGGTTGAGAGATACCTAAGCTCTGAGGAAACCTCCAGAAAGGAAAGTATCGGTAATTCTTCCAGGCACTAGCTGTTCTGTGAGTGTACAATATTCCATTTACTGGAGTCTTCCAGGACTAAAAGGGTTGTCACCCCTGAGATTTTCATTTAGTCAGACAAAGCACTCTATTACTCTAGGACTTTACCAGCAGCACAGTATCTTTTGCCATCTAATCATGGACTTCCCTAGCTTGCCAGTGCCTCCCTTCTCCCAGACGTGAAAGGAGATTGCTTCTCTGAGGACATCCTCAAGAGCCAGTCTTTGATGCTTGTATGCAAAACTGGGATAATTTGAGTAAGAGATTCCTAAGTGGTCGCACTCTAAAGAATGTACCTTTTTTAAAATTTTCAAAACAGCCCAAAAGGTTTGCGTCTAGTGAGACTTATCTTGAGTTTTGGTGTGTCTCAAAGGATGCCAGTGAAATTTGTAGTTCAAGTTTGTCAATCTGGTTTCCTTAGATACTTTCTGTTTCAAGGAGTTTGCATTGACATTTCAGTTGCTTCTAAATCCTTGCAAGGAGGACAGCTGTCCCAAAATGTGTTAGGTCTAGCACAGTGAACAGTCAGGTAATGAGAGTATCAGTTCACAGGAAGAGTTTTATTAGTTGCTACTGATTTTTATGTGTCATTCTAGTTCAGCTGTGAACATAATCTTGAAATGGAAGCGAATATAAAACCTTCAAAAATCCTTCTGAACTGAAAAGGGATTGGGTAGAGCATTCTCCTCACAATTACCAAGAAAACTACATAAAGACTTGTGTTGTCTCCTTTCCTCCTCGCCAACAGACACACTCTTTGTAACACACTGCTAACCAACTTTGCATGTCAATCTGTCCCTTCACCTCGTTCAAGGTTGTGAAAAACTAGGAGACTACAGCTAGCAGCTGTAAATACATTGAAATAGCAAGCACTGCGACAATTCCAGACAGCATACTGCGGACAGTGGTTGAGACTGCTTCTGTCAGAGATCGGAGAATGAGATCTTTTCTGATCAGATAGAGGACAGTGAAGAGTGCAGAAGGAAGGAGTGACAGACTTTCAAGCCTTGTCTTCACCAGGGTAAATGCAAATTTCGTAAATTTAGTAAACTTGAGCTAACACAGTCCATACAACAACCAACCACAAGCCTTTTTTTCTGCAAGCTTACAGTTTTTTGCCTGATAGGATCATTCTTCTACCATCCTTTCGAAGACATTCTCTCAACCAACCATCTTCTAATTATCCCTGGCGAAGTTATGCAATGCAGTACATGCCAAAACGCCAGTGTAAGACTGGGTAAAGCCTTTTCTGTCGAGTGGAAAGTAACTTTAGCAAGTGCGCTAGGGGAGTATAGGCTTTTAAAACCCCCTCTTAGGTACCTTCTTGGAGGCAAGAGGGACTGTTACTATCATCTGCTTGGACCAGCTGCACAGCTAGCGCAGAAAGAAGAGACCCTGATCTCTTCATCTGCAGTAGCCTCTCTACTAAGTTGGCAACCTGGCAACTCCCAGCGGTGGCTCTCAATAGAAAGAGAGCTCATATTGTACCGGAGAAAACACAGGACAGTACCTGGCCCTATACCTATTGCAGTGTAGTAAGAAAAGATTGTCGTTTGCATGTGGGAGATGCTACTCTGTATTTCCTGTGTTTTAAAGATTTTTGGTTTGTGTTACCTTAAGTCTTTTATCCTGGCTTTTGAAATTTTAAATGCAGACATACTTTGCATACTGCTTGATTAAAAGCAGTTACTGACAAGAGCATGCAAATCCCTTCATATTTTGTATTTATTTCAGAATCTCTTTAGGTATATGGCAATGTTTTTCCTTGCTGGCTCTTGATCAAGCAAGAGCTGATTTGTAAGTTTTGAACAACCATACTTCATAGGAATAATCACGTACCAATTTCTGATCTTCCAAAATACCTTTAAAATGTCACATATATAGACTTTTTTTTTCTTCTCAGCTCATGCTGACTTACTAGGCAAATCTTGCTCACAGAATATTACTACTAATAGGTTTTAATGGCAGTCATTCAGCCATAGGTTTTTTCCAGCAACAACAAAACTTGCAGCTGTGCAGATCCAGAGTTTTCTGCTTTTCTATTCTTCTTATTAGAATGATATGTCTGTATTATTGTTTTACCAAATCCATTACCAAACTCAAATGTATTTGTCAGAAAAATGTTCAGTTCTATGAGCAATATAAGAAACTAGTGCCTGTAGTTCATGGATCAAACTTGAACACATTCCTCATGACTCTTTCTTTACTCCAGTCTCTTGTTCTCCACCTCATACACTTTGCTTTGGCCGTGCATATTGTTTGTGGATTCAAAACACTTATACTCTTCCCCTGCCTAATGTAAATCTACAATGTCAAGAACCAACTAGCCACTTACACACTCAAGTGAAATTCTTATTTATACCAATGAGGGTTTTCCCTGAGAAAGCAGAAAGGCCAAGTACAAAACTTGGGATGGAAGGAATCCACCTTCCAAACCAGGAAACAGAACAGTTGTGAAGCATTGTAAATGAAATAGGCCCTGACATTTTCATTACCAATTCACAATCAGTTTAACCTGATATAAATTTTGAGAAGCTTCCTCTCACTAAAATGGCACCCTGCGAACCTTTGAACAAGTGTTTCTTTCCTCTCTCTTATATCACCTTTTTAGCAATTGTAGGGCTATGTAGTCAGTCAAATTAAATACCTGATAGAGCTGAGATGAACCATTATGCTGACAGAGAGAAGAGAGCTGAAATCACAGCTCAGGAGGAGTAATATCAGACTATCCTTTCATCAGCGATTCAAATTTAGGTTGGCTTACACTGGTCATGAAGCCACGTCTTCAACCAACCTCATCTACTGAGATAATATGGTCAGAAGAATTACAGAGGATCACATCTTCTGACCTCAGGTCCCTTGCTCTTCCACTCACCCTAGTCCTTCTTAACCAAAACTGGACTTTCCAGGAAGTATGACCTTCGTGACTTACTGCAGACTCTGCATGCAACTGTTATTATTCAGTGAATGGTCAGCTGTTGATTTCCATTGAAATCTGTNGGATCACATCTTCTGACCTCAGGTCCCTTGCTCTTCCACTCACCCTAGTCCTTCTTAACCAAAACTGGACTTTCCAGGAAGTATGACCTTCGTGACTTACTGCAGACTCTGCATGCAACTGTTATTATTCAGTGAATGGTCAGCTGTTGATTTCCTTTGAAATCTGTTGTTTGTGGTCCCTGATAGTCAGAAACTACTGGATCTCCTCTCTTAGAAAATCAGTCCTTTTTATATGCCTCGCTTTGGGCACTCACAATCACCTGCAATTTCAGAAAAAATTGACTAGAATTTTTGAAGTCAATATAGTGAGTGCTGAATTTGCCATTAAAAGTAAACCTTCTAATTTTAAAAGTAATGAGATAAAATGACAGCGTAGATGTAGTAGACTTCAGCTATTTTGAGGATCTTATTTCACATGATGTCCTACTCTGTGTATAAAAATGGCATTGTACGCTGTCAACACAACCTGTTAAATGGCTAACAGAGACATCTCTCCAAGTAGTTGACAACAGAAAATCATCATCAGATGGAGAAGTTCCCCAGGAATTGTCAGTACGCTGCTTCTATTCAACACCTCCTGCAATCACTTGGGAGCAAGTGTAAACGTTGCTGATATAATTTCCAGATGACACAAAACCCAGTCAGAATGGTGATACCAGTGAGCTCAGGAAAGCAGTCTGAATAACTTGTCCATTTAAATAAAATCTTTCTTTACACAGCTGCACATTAAGTCGTTGACTTCAGAAGAAATAATGCAAGATGTTTCTACAGAATGGGAGGACTTTATCTTGGAAAGCATTGCTTCTAAAAGGGTTGGGGGATCAAAACAGAGAAACAGCTTGACTTGAATGCCAAGTAGAGAACGGGGCTAATGAGATTCTTGGTTTCAAGAGGGAGAACAAGAACAGGAATGGGGATTTCTCTTTGTAAAGCACTCTGGAGACAAGCAAGAGTGCATGGCCTACAGTTTTGGTGTTCATATGTTCAAGAGAATATGGAAAAATAGGAGACGGCAGAAAAGAGACACAGGAATTATTCATAAGCTGAAGGAAATGCCTCGAGATTAAAAGACTGGAAGAGTTCACAGCCTTTATCTAAGTAGTTATTATGCTCAGTAGAAGAGGCTTGTAATGAATGATCTGAGTGATGAAGAATATCAGTCTAGGTATTCTAGTGGTTCCTTCTAGTATTGGTCTTGCTTATCAGAAATGGCTCAACATTTTCTCTTGGAAAGTCAGACTCTTTCATGTCTGTAAAGGAACACACAAATATCCCGAAAGTTGCAGTAGTTCTTAGATCTTATGAAATATGAAGTAATAGTGAGAAAATCACAGTACAAATATACTTTTAAAAACCTACAGTCACCACTGTGGATGCTTGGGTATTATTTAAATGCAAAAGAGCTTCAGTGAATGGATAGTTTTGATTTTCATTTTCCTTGAGGAAGCTGGGGAATCTGATGATTTTTAAAAAATGAACTTTCTCTCTACAAACCCTCTTCTCCTCTTACTAGTTCCAAGCTTAGACCTGAAGTCTTCAGATATTCTGCTGTGTGGCAAAAACAGGGAACAAAGTAGAAACAGGAGTTGTATGGAGAACAGCCCTACAATTCCAGGCCTTGCATTGCTCATTAACTGCCAGTGTTCCTCCAAACAAATCTATTATGAGAATTATCCTAGGTTTTTTGGGAGCTAATTTCCAAAAGGAGAGGCTCAGAGCTGTGGAGTCTGTGGTTCTAAGTGATATCTTCTCCTAGGGAACAGGCAACTTTTTCAGTGGACATTAACTGTTAGGTTTTTGGTTTGGGTTTTGGTTTTTTTTCCTGATAGATTTAATTGTTAATCATTATTTTCTTGAAGAAATTAGTATTTATTCTTGGCAGGAGGAATAAAGTGTCTGCATAAGTATTGGTTAAAGAAGACACATAAGCACCAGCTGAAATATTTTTCTGGGTTTGAACCTTAATGCAGTGGTAATGTTCCTGCAGACTTCCATCCTGGTGAAAAGTGAGAACAGCATTAGTGATTAAAACCACCATTCTGACCCTAATGAATGATGCGTTTCTTTCTCAATTTGAGTGTATCTGCACACCTACACACAGCTTGGTTTTAGTAGGTAGACACGCTGGGCTGTGACAGACACTTTTGTATGTTAGAGGCATCAGACAAGAGGAGTTCAGGTATTGCCTGTTCTGTGAGGGAAGATGTGCAGTTGGAAGACAGAAGAGAGAAGAACCTTGATTCAAACCAGCAGATATTAAAGTACAAATGTGGATGCTTCAGAGCTGTGCACTGGAGTGCCAAGTCTCCAGTTTGTCTCAGGATGGTTTGTTTATAAGAACTTGGGCAAATGTGCATTTGATTAAAAAATATTCTAAATTTAATGACCTTTACAGATTCTGGAATAGAAAGACTGTCTTTCTGTCTCTCTCTCATTTAAGTATATGTGTGTACATGTATAAATAAATACACATACATACATATATGTCTGTATATGACAGTACTGTTTCTATTTTGGCAGAACCTAAAGACTCCATCATATTAATCACTCTACAAATGCAATGTAAGTATCTTAATTGACTTGCAGTGAGTTAAGACTGGCTATTTAATGTAGACTTATGGATCATCGAAGAAAGTATGTGATTATTTTTTATACTTCTATAAGAAACAGAAATATTTACATTTTTAAAGTAAAATTCATAATTGCACCACCCTTTCAATGTTCCAACTTTAGCCCCAGGAGTGGAACATAAACAGTGCCAGACGTGCATTCCCATGAGTTTTCTATCGTTGTTTTCAGCACAATCTATTTTTATACAATTCTATGGGAAATGCACACAGTTTGTGCAGTTGCCAGAATGTGATTTCCCAATGTCCCCTATTTATTTCCAAGTATGCTGTTTTCAGATTCAAGTCCTTTTGCAACAGCACTTTTTCATGTTTTGTTGTGTAAGTAATCTTTGCTCATACTGATCCCTTTTGTTGAGGACAACGGTTATGTATGTGGAGTTCAAAAGGCGGCCATGTAAGTTAGTGAAAGTCTCCCACACTGCCAGTAGCAGTCCGTTCTTCTTCCTTTTTCAGGGTTTGCCGTTGTTAACTAACCCTCACTCCACCTAAAGGCTGCGTGCATGTAGCTGTGTCTGGAGCCAATGGGGCAGAAGCTATGCTGTGTTCAGATTCTGCTGAGTATAAGAGTCCAGCGGTTGCTGGGGAGATGGTGATGTTCTGCTGAAATCCCTCTCCCTGGGCCTACATTGCAGGACAATTTGGAGGCTGCCCAAACTCATAACAGATTAATCTGTCCATGAGCTGGGGCTAGCCAAAACACGTCACGCTTCAGACTGATTTACAACATAACATTTGCATAAGGAGCTATGGAGAGGTTCAAGCTGATAATGCATCTGTTGTACAAGGGAGCAGATTCGGCTGTGGAACCTGCCCCAAAAGGACAACTTACCTAAATAAGGACATGGTCCTTAGTCAACATATCTACTCAAATTTGCATGGTCCTTTCTGGGTCAGCATAATTTTCTGCCCTAAGATGACTTTCACTTGACGGACTTTTTTCTCTCATTCACTTCAAGGGTTTGTGTTAAAATCAATCTGACAATGTCCTTATATCCATACAAACCATTCTGTTATATCATTACCACAAGGCCTAGTCAAGGTCTCTTGTGCTCCGACACAGTTGCAGTTCCAGCATGGTCCTTTACAAAGTGCCTTAGTCATGCCCAGTCTACATATAAATGGGGCACCACTGGAGAAGACCTCTCCCAAACTCCCTTGCAGTGTGCTATGTAAAAGACATTTTAACACTTGCCCCGACACCGATGCATCTGCAGTGTGCGCACCACAGGACCTGCACCATGACATCCTGCATAAATACCCTGCCCTTATCTCATAGTGTTATCCAGCAAAGCCTTCAAACAAATAGGGAGAGGAAGAAATGTGGTCTAGAGGCCAAATATTTAGATCAGTAGTCCTTCCTACTTCTTCTATCTGCCTTGATTTATACCTGGTAGCTAAAATTTGAGCTTGTTCCTGGGAATTTTGACCTGGATGCTTGCAGAGAGGGTTACACCCTTCCTGTCTTAATGCATATAGCAAGGATCCAGGGCCAGGGTGCTCCTATTTCCCTGTGGATTTCTCCATCATCCTTCTGCCATCTAGATGATGGCACAGCTTCCTTGTCCCACAGGGACTTGAACCAGAAGCAGATGCGTTTGACAGGAGCTGGCAAGGCACATGGACTACCGAGATGCGGGAAGGCACGAAGGTTCTCCTTGGATCAGCAAGTCTCAACTGATACCATTGTCTAAGNGCTTCCTTGTCCCACAGGGACTTGAACCAGAAGCAGATGCGTTTGGCAGGAGCTGGCAAGGCACATGGACTACCAAGATGCGGGAAGGCACGAAGGTTCTCCTTGGATCAGCAAGTCTCAACTGATACCGTTGTCTAAGCCTTTTAACTCACACAGGCACCAGGCAAAAAGTAGCCCTCTCAAGTTCTGACAACCTCGTAGTCTGCTAAAGTCCACTCATGAAGGAAAGAGGAGAAATGTTTTGAAATCTGGCACCTATGGGGAGCCTGATCTCCATGAAGTGGCATGCCTCTCAAACTGGCAATCTCAAGAGGTGCCTCCCAGACCAGGTTCTTCCATAGAATCCATTGCGCCAAAAGTATCTTTCCCTGAAAAGCCAAGAACTGCCACCAAGAAAAGGTACACGGCTGTCCTTCAAGTCAAAATAACTGCTTTCAAAGATGGTCTACCAAGTCAATTGACCAAGAGAAATGTACATTAGGTGTGTACTGCAGACTCTTCCTTCCTCCCAAAACAAAAACAAAAGGAAAAAAAACCACAATATAATCCAGAGCTGCAAGGGCTGTAGGCTTGTCCCTGGTAACATCTCTGACCTGCCAGATATTTCTAAATTTTGTCCTCTGAATGTCTCAAAGGATGGTGCTTATTAAAAGACCTGGCTCTGAAACTAAGACAAGTCTTTTCTCACACAGTTTGTACACGTTGTCCTAAGAATCAGCTAAGGCATCCTAGGACCTCTGAGCTCAGATGGGTCTGTGCAGACAGCATTGCTTCCAACGTCCATATGGATCTGCATGCTTCTCAAAATATTATCCGCTCCTTCTCCTGAGTGCATGTGTTGAAAGATCCAAATCTCTCCTGGTACCCCTACTCTAAAGGGTCTTAGGACGGCCCACCAGGGTGGAAACACTAGCAGAGGGTAACATAGCTTCTCTTCCGTAAGAAGGAAAGCGGAGTGAAATTGCCCCAGAATGCTCACTTTGAAAGGTAAGAATCACTCATAGAGCATCTCTCGGTCTTTGGTGGTCTGCAACAATTATATGCTTGTTCTGGTGTTCTGTTTCTAAAGGTGCTGAAGAAGGAATGCAGCAGGAATGCAGGCACAGAAGTNGCCCTGGCAGGACCAGTCATTTTTTGAAGTAAGTCCTCGGCTTTTTATCCTTCTCAAAAACGTCAAGGTGCAGCTGGAAAGACTGCAGTATGGATGCTTTCACAGATTCCCTGAACAGGAATAGAAGAGGAAGATGCAGGCAGTGGATATCCTGTTTTAGTAACATTAGGCAGCCAGATTGTCCTGTGGGAGCAGGCCGCAAGGTCCAGCTGGTCTTATCCTTATTGTCAAATAGGATAATGATTAGGGAGAGCACAGAGAGATTCTCACTGTCTGATCTATGCCACACTGCTGCCTTGGCCATCTTCCAGTGTGATACTTATCAGGCTGAGATCTTTTCCTTAATCCAGAAAATGATAACCTAACTTTATGGTCCTCCTTGTGGAATCATTTTCACATGGATTAGGATACATGGAGAAGCACAGTCATGGCTGGAGCTGAGGTGGGAGGGAAGGAACATGGGCTGGGATCACACTGGTCTCCTTATCTGTCCTGGGAAGGTCCAGATCAGGCACATCTGCATACCTGATGTGTGCTCCCAGAAGTGAGACCAACTCTTTGTGAGTCTCCACCATTTCTTGCCCCTCTTTGTTGCCCTTTCAACACAGATGCTGAGAGAGGGTAGTACCATAACAGACCAGGAGGAAGGCCTTGACATTGGCCCACCCGGATGTCAAAACAGGAGGAAAAGAATGGAGAGGGAGGACAGCCCAGGACAGGTAGACAGCAGTGTACTGGCTCTGCTGGGACTAAAAGGCATCGTATCCTGGCAGGGACCATCCTGGAGAACTGCAACTAATCATGTCCTGGGCTCTAATGTACCCAGTTGCCAAGTAAATTTGGGTTTCTTAGCAACCGAGATTTTCAGTGTTTGATTACCAAAGTAAAAGCAGTTAACTTTGGGCAGTGGAGATGCTCTCAGTGAAAGCTGACAAAGAAGGCGAGGGCACCGCTGCAGGCTTCTGCCTCCCCAGGCAGCCCTCCCTTTTTGAGGGGAAGCTTTGGTGCAGAGCTGAGCACTCTCCTTTCTGCCATGGAAATGGCACAACACTCCTAAGTGATGGAGGGCAGGGCAGGCACAGTATTGTCTATATCATAGTAAAACTGGCTTGCATTCACAGAAAGCAGCAGGCTTTGATTGTGGCTACATTTTACAAGCAGTGAAAACCTTTCATGTCCTGTCACTGTTCCAGTGCATCAGGTGCAGAACCAATACACTGAAGTTGCTTGAAAACTGCTGCCTGCTACAGAAGATGTTGGGGTCAGGTTGTACTGGATTAATGTTATTTTATTCTGTGAAATGGCGACTTAATTAGGGGTGAAAAAAACCTGAGAACAATGTCTCGTAGTCTTTAAAGTACAGAGAAAAATAACAGAAGCACAGAGCAGCTGAAGCTGGCAGGGACCTCTGGAGATTGTCTAGATTGTGTATTTCAGGTCCTGCCTGTTGCCTCTTGCCCTGTCCCTGGGCACCGCTGGACAGTCTGACACCTCAGGCTGAGCAGTCGCACCTCTCTCAGCCTCTGCTTGTATGTCAGACGCTACGAGCCCTTAATTAATGGTAGTGGCCCTTGGCTGGACTCACTGTGGTATCTCCATGTCTCTCTTGTACTGAGGAACCCCAGTAGAAGTACTGGAGAGCCTTCATCCTGTTGAGGTCCCACTGAATGACAGCACAGCCATCTGATATATCAACCGCTTCTCCCCATTTCGTAGATCTTCCGCAAACTTGCTGAGGGTGCAGCCTGTTCCACCATCCAAGTGATTAACATGGATGCACCCTAGTACAGGGTGACCCCCTGGGGTATCTAGTGACTGGCCTCTATATTTTCATTATAGGTAAGTACACATTAACATCTACCCAAGTGTTTTAAGGAGCAGGTAAGGATTTTTGTCTCAGGAAGGGTTTAATTTCTGCTTGTAAATATATGGAAATGTAACAAGAATTCTTCTGAATGCTTATGGAAGAGCATATTTTATTGGAGACAGATTAATAAGTGCTAGAATTTATTTTGAAATATCTACTACTAAAATATCTACTACTTTAAAATATCTGCGACTTAGTAAAGCATTAAACATTATTTCATTTTAAACATGTACGGCATTTAGGAATTTAACTTTTAAAACACGTAGATATTTTACAATTATTCCATTGTGTAAACAAATCCTTTTTTAAAAGTACGATGTCTTGAAAAAATTCAACATAACTTAATTGATGGCTTTTAATTTCTTTTTGTGTCTCAACCATTGGCATTCCTCAGTTTAGATGTCAACATTTCTATGCCTGGAAGCTGGAGAATAAAAATAGTTACAATCTAAAAAGGGGCAGTGCTGAGGGTGAAAGGTCCTGATCTTGCAAGTTCTTGCTCAAATGGAAACTCAATGGGACTACTTGGGTGAGGAGGAATTACTCACCCAGCAGAAATCACAAAATGAGGCTGAGCTCCTCTACTAAAATGGTAATAACTCAAACATGGAAAAGATTATTCACTCTCTGATGAAATAAGACAAGCAGGAGCGTACAAATTGTGATTTTTAAAGAAGTGACCACTGCTGAAACCCACTGGAAATCTGTTTTGAAAACGGATGAGAACCTCCTGCTTAGTGGTTAGACTGCAATGATGTCTTAACAATTGGGTGTTTTTTAAGAGTTTTTATATTTAATATAGATGAGCTACAGTGATTACAAGCCTGTTTGGAAGCCAAGTATTATTCACGTCAATATTAACAATGCCTTGGGCTAGATAGAAAGCTTGAAAACTATGTATCAAAAGAAATAAAAATCAGTGCATTTTTGGAATTACTTCATCCTGTGGCCTTGAAAAGACTTTCTTTGGCACAGTAAGATGACCATATCCTTGAAAAAAAAGTATTATGTGTCAGAAATATCTTTGTTTCCTGATGCAGTAGGACAGAAAAACCACTATTATTCCAAGCAATTCTGCTTGTCCATATGAAACCTAAAGAGAATGAACACATCACGACACCACAATACTGATTATCTGACTCTTGAGATAAGGGTGAGTGCCTAATAGCTGTTCTCCAGACAAAGAGCACTCAGCTAAGAATCAGGGTACATGTCAAGGAGGTTTTAAAGGGGAACGTTACTCACAGCTCAACAGCGATTAAAGAATATTGAAATGGGCCACAGAACTCTCTCTTCTTTCACTACTCCAAGTGAAGGGGAAAAAGCCACCCGCCAACCCCAAAAATCTTCTCTCCTCAGTCCCTTTTGTACCTGGAGCACCACCTTCTCTGGTTCTGAGCACCTCTGTGCTGATCTTCAACTGAAGTTTGCTAGAAGAGGCAGAACCCCACTTCCAGGATTCAAGGACAGTCGAGTTGGTGTGACCAGAACCTGCACGAGGACTCTGCCACACCTGGCCAGTTTCAAGGCTGTTCGTAGCAAAAGGCATTTACCACAGAGGAAGGTCCGTAATTCTGAATCCTTCAAAACATCATAGCTACTGTATTTTCAACTAGTAGTTCTCAGCTGCAAAAGGACATCTAAACTTTTGAACTGCTGGTCCCATTGCCCTTTGCTCCTTTTGTGACATTCCTGATTTTCCCTCTGAAAGATGATGATCCCATGACTAATTAACTAACTTCCTAACTTGCTTCTTATCTGTCATTTGTGGCAGATAGATACACCCTAGCTGTAGGTTGGAAATGAGAAAGATTCTCCAGCACAAAGCCCTCTGCTTAGCACATCTTGGTAGTTCCCTCATGAAGAAGTTAATGAGCAATACAAAAATCCTTTCTACTGTTCCAGTGCACTTGATTCTCTTTCTCCTCAACCTTTTCAACGGGAGAAACCGGTTCTTTGAACATATGTAGTATAGCTACTCACATGGGAAACTCTATAGTCTTCCTGTTACAGATGTATAGACCTACTTTTAGTCCATGCTGATTTCCTTCCTTACTTCTGGTTATCTCTGAACATATTTGTTATATTTGGAATAACAGAGCAATTACCTTCTCCAGATCTCAGTAGTTTCGTCTCTTGTTCCAGGTCATGGTCTTATAAGTAGATGTGTGCCTACAGACCTTCGTGCCTGACCAGCTTTTACTGCTGGATGAAAGCCTAACATTTTATTTCTCAGAAGTATTTTTGTAAATAATCCATTTCCAGTGTGAGGCTGCAACAGATTAGTCTTCTTGTAGGAAAGATCAGGGGTCCTGAAAAAATGGAAATGTCATGTTTTTGTGTTACTTTAAAGTCTGGTCTTGGACCTTGTTGATGACTAAGCTACCAAAACCTGTACCAGTCTGTCTGAGTTTACGAGGGTGTAATCCATCAGAAGAGAATCACAAAGAAGTTGGGGTTTTTTTCCCCAGGATTAGCTCATTTTCAGAGCAAAGTAAACGCACATATTACATTAAATAGTTCTTCCATAGTTTATTGTTCATTTGCAGGCCTGTTCTTTAAAGGATAAGCCAATTCCCTCTCAAACGCAGCTCATTTCTCTGTGATGCACTCTGACAGCTGTGACAATCTGTTTGCTATGGAGCTTAGTGCATACCAATTCATATATTAAAAGTAGCTGGAGGTGGAGCAGTCTCATTTATGAGTTTAGGACCTTAAAACATGGCGTGAAGGTTCACCAGTTTACTCCTTGTTTTTTTTAAACGATGACATCACTTTTTAACTTTGCACTTCAGTGAGTTNTGTTTGCTATGGAGCTTAGTGCATACCAATTCATATATTAAAAGTAGCTGGAGGTGGAGCAGTCTCATTTATGAGTTTAGGACCTTAAAACATGGCGTGAAGGTTCACCAGTTTACTCCTTGTTTTTTTTAAATGATGACATCACTTTTTAACTTTGCACTTCGGTGAGTACTCTTACAAGAGTGACTCTTACTTGGAAAAAAAATACTGCCCTGAAATGTCCTAATTATCCTCCGTGTTACAAGTACGGTAACGTGGCAGTGTGGGAATACATCAGGCTGAAGCCAGTAGTGGGCCGTTTGCCATTCTGGGGCAAATTGTTTCTGGCTAGGTACCATATGCCTGGTGGTGGCATGTGTCTTCTCAGGAAGGACAAATTGCTCTCCTTCATGTTTGGCAAGCTCCTGCTGGCATGCTGAAGAGGCCTATATTTAGTACTGGTACTGTTTAGCCAACAAGCTGGGAAAATTGTAATGATGATGCGAATAGAGGTTTACCAAGGATGTTTTCCAAGAGCTGAAGAAGACGTGGTTGAAGTGGGCTTTGAATTTGCAGCTCTGAATCTTGTTGTTCCTGGTTTTTCTGGATACAGTACATCCTGCTCCCAAGCTCAGGCCTGTGCTCATTTACTGTGATTTGGCATTGGTGGGATTCCTACAAAGCTGGCTATTTTGATATAAAGCTTGGTGCTCAAAATTTTACGCTCCTTGTTCTGTTAACCCTGGCTGCAGCTGCCTCCTTTCCTGCTACCCTGGTGACACATGCTGTCCTGGATACCTAAAGCACATGTGCTCCCAGATGTGCTGACAGCAGCGATCCAGCAATTGTTCTCATCAAAAGCCTCTTTGCCTGCCATCTGCAGTGGGCATGTGGCCTACATACAATTCAAAACGCTCATGATATCATAGGCAATATGAGCCCTGATGCTCGCAGTGGGAATTCCACCTCTCCGTTCTTTCTCCTTGTGAAACAGCAACATCAGGAACCTCCCAAAGAAGTGGAGTGATACCATGGGGTTATATTTCTTATTTCTTATTTATCTTATTTCCCACCCAAATTTGCTACTGGGACATCCACTGTTCCTTCTCCCAGAAGGACATGCCTACGGGAATCACAGAATGGCAGGGGTTGGAAGGGACCTCCGGAGATCATCCAGTCCAACCCCGCTGCTGAAGCAGGTGTCCCCAGAGCAGGGTGCACAGGAACACGTTCAGGGGGTGTGATGGTCTTGATTATCTACTGTTTACATTTAAGTTACATTTTCAACTGGAAATTTACTTAATAATAATAACATACTAAATAATATAATAAAATACTAATAATACTATATATACTAATAATATAACAAAAATATCCTTAATAATAATAATATACTTAAGCTTTGCATGTATAGCAGTGTTAGCAAGACTGTGAAAGAAATTAGAATTACCTCTTGAGGAAAAAGAAGGCAAATATCCCAGTGTAAACATGATTTTATTGCCTTTGTTTAGGCCGTGTGAATGAATGGAGATCCATATGGGATGAGCTAAACTAAACAGACTTTTTATTAACAAAACTTTTCAAACACACACTCTGCTCACAACAGTTCAGCTCAAGGCACATGGAAAAAAGATTAAGGAGGACTCTAATTTCCTCTTCCATGCTTAAAAAATCCGTACAACTATTTTCTTGTTTCTTGCCATACATTCTCATAAGCAAAAACATTATCAAAATGTACCATAATCGTTTGCTTAGGCATTTAAATCTTCTCTTCCATCTGAAGCAAGCATTGTGTTTGGTTCTTGTAGCTACAGCCAAAACATGAAAGATCAGCTGTGCTTGGGATGGTCGTATTGGAGTTTTCTCTTCTATATGCTAAGCAGGACATTCCCGGGTCTTGCTAATACTGCATGAATTTTCTCTTCATTTGCTGTTTCAGTATTTCTGGCAGCATATTGCACAACTAAGAGCAAGGATTTTCCTTTTTCCCTGTATGTATCTTCCGTGTGCATAAAAATTAGGTTGTTCTATTGGTTTAATTACTGTGAGGACAGATCATCCTCATAGGCTTCTTGTCACAATACTGACATTTCTCGTGGAAGTTTTAAGTGATTCGACACTTCTTATCGTAGTACAGTTTCTAGCTCATGTTCCAGTGAACAAATGTTGATTAATAACTCTTGGCATTAGAAACAACTCACAGCTTTTGCTTGTTTTCAGTAGTTCAGTAAACTGAGGGAAGGTCTTGACAATCTTAATTTGCTTTGATCAGTAGCTGATTGACTGTTTTTGTATGCTTCTTAGCTTTCTGTCCATTGGGCCAAGAATAATACAGAAATGGCTTGTGCATGTCTGAAACATCCATCCTGTATGGATCTGTTAAATCCCTCAGATGTTTGTTGTTGACTATTACATTAATAAATTCACTGCAGATCCCTTGTCTAGCAAACACTGCCACATGGTGACTCATGGGTATGAACATTGTCCAAGTCATAAACCATCTCTATCCCACTTATCTGCCAGGAAGGTATTTACTTGCATCTTCCAACCGAGCCCTTTTTTTGTGAATAAAGTAGCATTAAGAAAAGTGCAAGCCACAAACCAGTTGGTGGAGGGTAGGCACTCAAGAGTAAGCTAATGCACACTCCTACTTTTACATGAACAGTCTGGATGTTTCCCTTACAGACTTCTTGCTCAGCATTAAGGAAAAGATGCTTTTATTTGGGTGAAACAGTCAAGAAACTAAGTTACGGCAAGGGATTTTCAGCCCAGCTCTCAGCTTTCAGGGCCTTGCTGTTGTTTGGACTGAAAGCAGACTAGCAAGAACTTGTCCTATTGCATCTCCACTGCCAGCTGTCCCTTCTTTACAGGCCTTTTTAATCAAGAAAACTGCTGAGCATGGGTGAATTCCTGGACTAGATCCTTCTGCAAAATTTTAAGACTAGTGGCAGATAGCGCTTTCCTTTTATTTTTTGCACTTACTCATACTCAGTTCAACAAGCCACTGTGTGTTATTGTTAGGTGTCGGTAAAAGTGCCAGAAAAGCATTTTGCAGCTTTGTTTCTCGATCAGGCAGCCAGGGCTTGAGCGACGCCAATACAGCCTGTGTGCAGGGACTAGATTCTTCTGCTGGGCTTGGTACTAACATTAGGCTTCCTACACTCACCCCTTCTACGCCAGATGGTCACTTTAGCTTAGTATAAGGCTTTGTAAACCATAGATTTTAGGAAAAAGTACACAGCAAATTAACAAGAAACATCTTGCTCCCAGCAATTTGTAGAGACTAAATGGGATACATAGACATAAGAATGCATTGAAGATCAAAGTTTCTTGCATCATACACCTCTCCCCTCACAGCCCGGGCGCTTTGTAGGGTTCTGTGAGAGCCTGGTTTGCTGGACTGTCGGCTCCCATGTTGTTTGATTGAATTTGAAAAATTATTGTAGTAATCAACTATCAGCAGGCAATGGTTTCGTCTGAGTTAAGAAAGAGCAGCCGCCAACTCCTGCTGTGCTCTGTTGAGTGCATCGGGCATTGCCGTCAAGCTCCTTGAGTTCTGTTTCTGGTGTGTTGAATGAAAGAAGCAGTCTCTGAAGCCTTCCCTTCTGAAGAACGATTGTCTTTTCGTTACTGCTGCACTGTGCAGGCTTTGGTAGCAGGGGAAGGGGCTACACGGGTGGGTGGCCCCTGTAAGAAGCTGCTCAAATTCTTGATCATTCTTGCTGCAGGTGCACACAGCCAATCTTTCACTGTGTGTACCATTCTGAGAGGTCTCCTGAGTATCTTTTTCAGAGCCGTTGAAGTATTTTAGTTGTAATGACTGAGTGCTCTGTTTCTCCAGCCCACGCTCCAGAGTTTGTTTCTTCCTTCCAACAGTCTTTGGTAGCCGAGAATACTTTGTTGTTCTGCAAGTTGAACAGATTTCCTAAATTCTCCTAAAGGATTGATTGTCCTAAAAGATTTGTTGTCTCATTGGTCTCATGTCGTCTTCATTTCTAGTAGGCACTGAACAGTTTGGGGGAATTACCTGTGTTTCGCCAAATGCTGAGGGTTTTTTCAGCGTTCTGTTATGGTATTTTTCTTACGGACTTCTGAATGTTTTCACACCATAGTTTTATCTCTTTTAAATCATGCCCTTTTTGTGCTTGTGAAATTTCTGACATCTACAAACATTTCCTTTCCCTATTTAAGTGGAAATGTTGCTATATGGATGTTTGTGCCCTTGTCTGCACTCATGCTGCTTCTCCCTGTGACAGTGCTGTTCTCACTGGTGCCAGCAAGTTGTCTACTTCTAGTGGTGTTTAAATTGTGTTTCGAGGGTTGTGGTACCCTTTAAGATTTTGGGAGGTCTTGCTGTGAACTATGTGATATCTGCTGTATTTAAACAAATCCTGGCAAGTTGTTACCATCTGTACTNGCCAGCAAGTTGTCTACTTCTAGTGGTGTTTAAATTGTGTTTCGAGGGTTGTGGTACCCTTTAAGATTTTGGGAGGTCTTGCTGTGAACTATGTGATATCTGCTGTATTTAAACAAATCCTGGCAAGTTGTTACTATCTGTACTGTAGTTTCCACGTCTTTTTGATAAAACAGTGCTTTTAGTTGCTTTCCTGTGATTCAGTTTCCGGTTATATTCTCTTGATCTTGTAAATAACACCGATAGATATTTCTTGTGCTTTATCTTTGAAGCTGCTGTAAATTAGGGTATTGCAATTATGATAAAGACTCTTCCATGTATCTTTTTTATTGACCTGTCTCTTGAGAAGATGATATACTAAGGGGTGGTCTCAGAAGTACTGCTTTATGAGGAGTACTGAAAGTAGCTAACTTGCTTCTCAGCAGGTCCAGTTGCTGATGCCACTAGCTAGATTGATCATAGTTTTGGACAGGATGCATACATGATACCAGCTGGGATAACTAGGCTGTGGTGGCCCCACATTATTGCTTTTTTTCAGTCTTGCTCATCCTGAAGAAGGTGTGTGTTTCTGTTACTGCACAGTTACTACAACTGTGTTGGGTCTGTGTCGTGGGGCTTTGGTANTGGTGGAGCAGCCCCTGAAGGACCACGGCAAGGCAGAGATGGACCTGCAGCCTGTGAAGGATCATGGAGGAACAGGGAGGGATCTGCAGCTGGTGGAGGACCCCACATCAGAGGAGGTGCCTGCTCCCAAAGCAGACCGTGACTGTATGGGCAGCCGGTGCTGGGTCAGTGCGTTCCTGAGGGGCTGCGCTGTGCAGGAAGGACTCCCATCAGAGGGGCTCATGAGGGACTGTCTGCCGTGGGAGGGACCCCGCGCTGGAGCAGGGGAAGCATGTGAGGAGCCCTCCCCACCTGAGGAGGAATGAGTGGCAGAGACAATCTTTGGTGAACTGACTGCACCCCCCATTCCTTGTACCCCTATGCTGCTGGGGAGGAGGGAGAGACATCAGGAGCGAGGGGACTTGAGCCTGGGAAGGAGGGAGGGGTAGGGGAATGGTATTTATTTGTGTTTTAAGATCTGGCTTTTCGTGCCTCCTTATCCTACTCTGCTTTGATTGATAACCAATTAAATTGAACTTTTTCCCCAAGTTGAGTCTGGTTTTGCCCATGACCATAACTCGTGAGTGAACCCTCCCTGTCCTTGTCTTGACCCTCCAGGTTTTGTTACATTTTCTCCTCATCCCGGTGTGTGGGGAGGAGTGAGCGAGCGGCTGCGTGGTTCTTTGTTGCTGGCTGGGCTCAAACCACGACATGTGCCAGCTGCTTTAAGGTTTCTCCATTTTTCAAGTCAAATGTGTATTCACTATAAAGTTCCTTTTCCACCTTGAGCCCATTGGTAATAGCAGTCAGGANGAGCGGCTGCGTGGTTCTTTGTTGCTGGCTGGGCTCAAACCACGACATGTGCCAGCTGCTTTAAGATTTCTCCATTTTTCAAGTCAAATGTGTATTCACTATAAAGTTCCTTTTCCACCTTGAACCCATTGGTAATAGCAGTCAGGAGGGTGCATACAGAGCATTAAACTTGGGAAAGCTTCATCTTCCAGTGCTTTGCACCTTGAAGCATATATGTACAGCTTTTCCTGATTTCTTTTGCTGTTAGTTTTCTAAAGAGATTCACAGTCATGAAAATTTTTAGCAAGTTTCTCCCAGTGTAGGTGTTGCCATCGTCTCTAATTACCTGTATTTTTGACACCTGGTTCTTTTGCTAACATTCAGCTTTGCATTTCCTGGCTGTAAGAAGTGGACAGCCTATTCTGGTTTTTGATTTTGATGTCCAAGCAACAGCGACAAGAGAATAGAACTCAGGAATTGGGGCAAAGTTCCTAAGCAGCAGCAGGGCATAATCATTCACATTATGGCTTTACCTACTGATTAAAAAGAGAAAACCCAGCAAGTTTATATTTTATAAACTGTATTTATTCTCATTGAATAGTCCTGATAACACCAGTACTTAAGGGCTGTGAGGATAAGCTTTGCATTAACTAAAGACCACTCTGTTGGGTTTTTCCCAGCATTTATGTAGGTGGCTGATGTCACAGAAATATTCGTGCACACACAGATCTCTGCAGCTCATGTAAGTCCTTATTGCAAAACATGAGGTAGAAGAAGAACGCTTTATTTTTCTTGGATTTTCGTTGTTCTTTTTCCAGGTGCACTCTGTAGGCCTGGTATAGAAAAGGAATATGGGGCCTTGTGGGAAAGCAGTCCAATGGAGAATTAAGAGAGAGCATGGAATGAACGGTGGTGGAGTTCTTGGAGGGGTGGTGGAGGGATAGAGAAGACACCATCGGAGCAGCCATGGAGAGGCATGCATTGATGTGTGCATCCACAGCTGACTTTTCAGAATAAGACAATTGTGTGTGCACACGGGGACAGAGAAAGAGAAGGGAGTTTAAAAAGTCAACACTCCAAACATATACTTGATGAGGTAGGGGTTTTTTTAATCTCCAGTTTGGGTTTAGGGTCTTGTGTCTCAGACCCCTTGAAGACAGTTGGTTCCTTTCTTCTGGTGGTAACAACATTGTGAAAACAGTCCTCTTCCTCTTTTTTGAAATCCTGATGCTACACATTGTTGTCTGTGTTTAGATGGCTTGTGGGAATGCAAAACTCCAGAGGATAAGGTAAACTAAACAAGCTTTTATATAAGGATAAATAAGGGTTTTTAAGCACACACTAATCTCTGAAGAGCTCATGTTAGCAATTACAGAAGAAAGCAGTGGGAGAATAAGAAAAGGAGAACAGTGGGAATAAATGAGACTTTAGGAAAAAGTTTTCCAAGAGATGCATTCATTGAATCCTTGAGAGGGACACTGAACTAACATTGAGTTAACTAACTACAGTTGTGCACAGCAGTTGCATGAATCCCATGAAAGAGCGCCTTCAGTAGTGTTCCTTATCTGCTGAGTTCTAAACCTGCTGGTGGTGCTGGCTGTGCACTCAGAGCCCCCAACAGGGGGTGAGCGGTGCCGTTTCCTCCTCAGACAGAGGGTCAGGGGTCTGCCTTTCCTTTCTCAGAAAAGCTGAGTGATGCGGGGCAGAATCTGTCATCAAACGGCTTTTGGTCTGGCCTTCAGTGCCACATGCTTCCCTTGCCCCAAAGCCCCAGAGCTCATCCTGGCATTTAAATCCTGACTTCTACACACGTTTTTGCCAGGGCTGCTGCCATTAAGTCCCCGTTGCCCTGGGAAAGATGCAGCTGCACCAAATGGCCACGTACTCCCCACGAAGCTGGTGTCAGTGTCCCCACGACCTTCAAGTCTCTGGCCTTGTTAGAAGCCACTCTTCACCCTCGCTTCGGTGTGCTGTTGCAATGACAGATTCCCCAAGATAGTCCTCTGAGAAACAAATGTTTAGCTAATTAGCATCCCCCTAGAATGCAAGGTTTGCAGCGGCATGAAGAATTGCCTGCCTTTGCATGAGGCATCACCTTGAATCGCAAGGTCCCTGCCCAGAGTGTTTTGGTTTCAGACTGCTTAAAAGTTAGTGAGATCTCTGGGTATTTTTCTCTCCAGGCAGGCAGAATTACTGTTTTATAAGGTTTGGAAAATACATCATATCTGTGGGAAAGAAGCAGGTTTGTAAAACAGAGATGCTGTCATGAACTTCATCAAAATGAAGGATAACTTTGGCTGGCGGGAGAGCATTTCCTGAGGAGACCTGTTTATCTCACTGAGATTCTTTCACACAGAGACATTTGACAGCTGAGCAGAAGAGCTGCCATCCTGTATCAGAGCCAGAGTCTGTCCAGGCCGGTATCGTGTCCCTGACAGGGGCCAGCTCCAAATGCTTCAGAGAAAAATGCATTTCCATCATTACGGGAAATAACTTTCCCATGTGATGAGTTTAACGCCAATCCCCGACACTTGCTGGTTGTTTCGGGGGACGAAGCACAAGACTAACTGTTTGTTGGCATTTTGTTTTAATCTCAGGTAATTTAATGGTAAATATTCTGAGCAAAATTCAGCTCTGGCCATATCTTGAATTGTTAATGAGCTCTTTATCATGGAATCGCATTGCGGCAGCTGATTTCTTGGGCTATTAAACAGCCATAGTCCTCGCAGCCTTTTGCAGGATAATTAGTTAGTCTCAGTAAGGGAACATATATTGAAATCCAAAGGAGGATCAGGTACAAAGTCTGAGCTGTAGTTTTAAAACGGTTTTGTACTATGGGCCATTAACATTTCTATTTTCTTTCTCCTTCTCCTTTCAGGGATCTTGTCTGGTATCCTTTGTTACATTAGATTTGACCTCTCTTTGNGATCTTGCCTGGTATCCTTTGTTACATTAGATTTGACTTCTCTTTATGTATCTACTCAATGTTTATCTTTTCAAGAAGTGCTGCTATCTACAGATCTTTATTTTCTATTTGTTTCTTCATGCACTTAATAAATGGATCAGTGGTAATCTCTGACCATAGACACTACAGGTTTGAGAGCGCGACCAGCACTTGCAAACCGTGGCTCCTGACGCTGAGCTCCAGAGAGATTGCACCAAAGTGTGGGATGTGCTTGTACTTACTAGATATAGCACTTCTGCCATACGCAGGTCTCTTTTGTTAGCTAAAATTAACTGGCATGTGTTTCTGGCACCGTGCTTCTGCTGTTTCCAAAGTGACAGCCTCTTCTTTTGTATCCCCAGGAGATCACCTGAGAAATGGTGTATCTTTTTCTAAACACTGCCTACTTGCCTTCCCCAGCCCTATGGAGGGCTCTTGCTCAAGTGCTGCCGTGCGCCCTCTGAAACGACAAATCCCCATTCCCAGGGGAAGGAATCATAGAATGGTAGGGGTTGGAAGGGACTCTAGAAGGGATCTAGAGATCATCTAGTCCAACCCCCCTGCTAAAGCAGGTTAGCCTAGAGCAGGTTGCACAGGAATGCGTCCAGGAGGGTTTTGAGTATCTCCAGAGAAGGAGACTCCACAACCTCCCTGGGCAGCCTGTGCCAGCGCTCTGTTACCCTCACAGTAAAGAAGTTCCTCCTCATGTTCAGGTGGAACTGCCTGTGTTCCAGTTTCTCCTGTCAAGTGCCCACTTGCTCGTGATGAACAGGTAGGACACCAGCCTCTCTCCTGCTGGGTATGAGAGACCCACTGATGCTCAAAAAGCCAGGAAAAGCCGTGTCCTTCTGACCATCTCCCTGTATCATACTAGAACCGGTGACCAATGCCTCTTTCCTCTAATGACATAACGATGCACGAACCTCACATAGTTGTAACCATGTCATTTGTATCTTCGATTAGTCCTTATTATTAATGGTGCAACTGCAGACAAACTGCTTTCTCTTCTCCAGCATGAATCTTACTTGCTGTAAATCTGTCACAAAGTTTAAAAATACATCAGTACTTTTTCTGGTCAATTCTGCCTCCAAAATGTAAAGTGGGGCGAGCACAGCAGAAAGCTCTTCCTGCAGACTTCTGTCCAGGAGAACAGGCGATTTCTGGAGTGCTGCTTTCAACATGTGTAAACTGCAATTAGAAGATTCATGAAAGCAGATCAGTGTTTTTCAGATACCTCAGTGTCACTGGGACAGTCCACCAGACTGGCCCACCAGACCCAGCAGACAGTCTGGTATCCCAAATTTTGATAATTTCTTATTTTCAAGACTACTTTACACAAACTGTTTTAGAAAGCCATCAGCAAAGAGTTTGTAATCTACATAATCCTTGGGACTACTTGTGTGGATTTGCAGAACGCTGCTAGCAGACAGTAAAAAAGGTTTATAATGAAAAATACCCTAAAAGAGTTATAATTTCTGTTGGTATTTTTCTCAAATCAGTTGTTCATATCTGTATTTCTGTATCATTGGTCACATTTTAGAGGAAATTCTGCTACATATGTATTATATAAGGCTAAATATTCTGCTAATGATAGATTAACTACCTCTAACAAGTGCAACCAGTGTATTCAGTGAAGATCTAAATATAATCACGCTGTACACCTTAGCTCCCTTTCAACTCCTCTTCCTGTCCTGGAATACAATTAGGCTGGAGCCTTGGGGACACACTCATCGCTAACCAACATCTCAATGATACTGCTGGAGCCACAGCATGTATCAAGTCACAACTGCATCTGAGGCACTGACTCTAAGAATAGATTCAAATTTCCACTGTTAGGTGCAGCAGTAATGTGAATTTAGACTACCCAGAAAATATAATACATCTTAAAAGAAAAAGTAGCCCTTAAAAATAATTTTCAAAAAATAATCTGATGGCTAACAGGAGACAAGGGTGATAATTGAGACCTACTCAGAAAATTTAGTAATTTTCTCTTTCTGTATTAGAGCCTGTGAAAAATGTGGTTAGTGACTAATTGATGTTTCCTGTTTTATAGCCCTTATAAAACCAGCTGTTCTGAAGGGTTGGCGTGTTTACGCACTGGAAGGCATTGGGCCCAAACTCAGGAAATAGTGGTTCAGCTTCCTGCCCCGGCAGTGGCGGCCGTGCTAGAGCTCCAGCTTTCAAGGCCTTCGTACATAGCTGCCGCTGCAGAAAAGCGGCAGCCGTATTCTGTGGACGTGTCCTCGTGCCCATCTCCTCCACCGAAAAGCAATTCCACTCCACCTTGAAGCTGGACTGCCTCAAACCACATCTCTGCGTTGTTTTTCCTTGCGTCAGGGATTGCCAGAAAACAAAGTCAGTTGTGGGTGGGGATTTCCAGGGGCACATGAAACCCAACAGATAATCAGCCATATGAATGCACAGCTATTTATAAATAAAGTGCCAGTAAGCTGCCTAATAGCTTGTTCTGTAGGTGAAGAGGAGATTTGGCAGATACTTTTGATCTCCCAGAAGTGAGGCTGGCAAACACCCAATGCCTGCCACAAGAGAGGGTGTTCAAAAGAAGACACAAGGCAGCTGAGCACTGCCCAGGAAGCCCAACCATAGGCTTCATGGGCAAGGAAAGCAATGAAAAAGTCCGCTAATTAGGTCAGCACAGAGGTGTTTCAGATGTCTGTAACAAACACTGTGTACAATTCAATATAGCATTGTAAATACTGCTGATAAAAATCATCAGTCTAGGTTTAGTGCAGGATGAAACTGCTTTCCTCTGGGCGGAGATCTCTCACAGACACTCTTCTGCGAATGGAGGCTGCTTCAAGAGTGCCATTTCCCTTGAAGTTGTGATTAGCATTTATTTCCCCATGCTGGAGTTAAGTTTAGCAGCAGATTTACTTACTTTTTAAAACTAGGAGCTTAGTAAAATCTTCACATTTTTCTTTAAAGAACAAAGCACGAATGAATAAAGTGCTTTTAGAAAGCGGTAATATTGTATTCACATTTTACAACTACAGTAAGTGCAATTCTAATAGTATAGACTATTAAAATTTAAGACACCTGACATCGTATGGAGTCCTTAATATGGAACTAAAACAATTCCTCTGAGTGGAGCTTTGAATCTGATTTCTTACTGAGATTACACAGTCTTTAAGTAACTGGATAAATAGTGTTTACGTATATTTTAGGGTAAGCTGCTTATTCATGAATGACACATCAAATGAATAGAACATGTAAATTTATTTCAGATCTATAAAATACAAATCTAAAAATATCATTTTACAGACAATATTCACCATTTAGTTTACTTTTTAGTATGGTCTTAAGCCTATCTTGCACAGAATAATAATAATAACAATAACAAAATATTCTACATTGTAACTTTTTAGATTTCCTTAGCTGGAGTCTACCATATACATCAAAAATAGTTGTGCACAGTAACCAAATAAACATCTACATTTCAAGAATAGATTGGCTATATCTCATAACTGAGACACCAATTACAGTACATTTATTAAAAATCCTTCAAGAACACACTCAGTAGTAACAGTGGTAGCAGTAGTTAAAAACTGAACAGTTCTGGGAAATGATCAAAGCAAATGATAAAAGAATTTAAAAATTCAGTTAATCATTTATATGTAATATAAAACCCATGTAATGCTACAATGAAAGAAGAAATTACACAGGCACAAGTGCAAAAAGGCAGTATTGTAAGCCATCTTCTCTCTTTGGTAAAAATCAATTAGCAGGAAGTATACCATAATAATTCAAGTCAAAGACTAATTCATGACATATATTTTTTTTCCTTTCCTACCATAGGCAGACTTGATGATTTGCAGGCATCCTAACAGTAGAGAAGTTAAAATTCTACTTAACACTGCCCATTTTTATCTCTTTTAAGTTTAAATACTGAAATTAAAGATAAGGATTTTTTTTTCCTTTCATAAATAGCTTTTCAGTAGTATAGTCACTTAAGGAATTTAAAAATAAATAGCAAAATATACACAATTTCAAAGACTGCGTTTAATTCCTTCTAGGTATATCCTGAAAATATATCACCAAAGAATAAATAACTTTGGGTTTCTCAAATATTTGGTAAAATGTCAATTACTCTTACATAAGGGGTTTTCTCTGAGTAATAAGGAAGTACCATTGCTTTTTCTACAAAACTTTTACTATAGAGGTGGAATTTTAGTAACTTTACAGTAAGAATATAATCTGCAATATAACACAGATGTTCCCCATTAAAAAAACTTTTGAAATTAAACCTTCAGAGTTTCAGGTTCGAGCCTGAGGAACTTCCAGGTAACTATGGAAGGTAACTATTGTTCCAGGTAACTATTGTGTTGTCCTGGCAGGACAGTCAAGCTCAGATGTCTATGTCAGGGGGCTGCAGCAACACTAAGGGAGTTTCCTCTAGCGGTAAAGCCAAAGCTGTTTTCTACTGACTACATATTAAAAATCCAAAAAGGACAAAGTGTTAAGGAAGGCACAAAAGAGAAAGATGTGGGTGAAGAACACTTGAGTGTAAGCCATTGTGAGAAAGAAGTGAATGGGGGTTGGACTAGATGATCTCCAGAGGTCCCTTCCAACCCCTACCATTCTATGATTCTATGAATTGCCTTCAGGGATTTCAATATAACCATACATTTTAAATAGTTTCTTCTGCCTTTGAAGGGCTTGACCCTAATGAACAATTAAGGAAATGTCATAGGGGATTTCTATTTGAATTTGCAGGTTATCATATTACTTGAGCTCCTCCTTCATGTTTATCTGGAATTATTACTAAAGAAAACAAGAAAAACGCAGGCCACATTGACAAAGCAACTAGTTAAAAGGACCCAGCAACTTGGAAGTGTCATAGACATGTAAAAAAAAAAAAATCTTAACTGCAGGAAGATCTTCTGGAGGGGCAGAACAAAAGTACTTGCCTTTTTAGAAGATCCATTTAAGCTGCCAGCAAAGTAAAGGCAATTCTGACTGCTCATTTATTCAGAATTCATAAATAACATGTAGATTCACTAACCTCCTATTCACACCCACAGTTAATTTACATAAAATATTAAGCAGAGTGCTTTTCTACTCCTTGTTTGATTCCAAGCACAAGATGTAAAAACCAGTTAAATTGCACAGTCCAGCCCTTATCTCTGCAAACCTCTATCTGATCAAGAAAATGCTTTTTGGCATCTTCTTCGCTTTTCCCTACTGTCAGTGCATCCCGGATATACTCAATATCCTCTTTGCTGGTTAACTGGGGCATTCCAGTCATTAGCATCATGGAGAACAGGATGATCAGCAGGTTTGTGTGATGTCGAAGAGCTAAATAAGCCTTCACACATACGTCCTACAAGAGAGAAGAATTTGTTGTTAAGTGATGAAGTGAACTGAGAGGGATGGTGCAGGAATTTCATGGGACTCATTAACCGATGCTATGCAATCACTCGAGTACGTCAGAGAGAGGAGATCCAACAGAGCCGTGCACCTGAGCAGAAACGTGACGCAAACTTCCGCATCCGTCGCTCGGCATTACTTCATTCATCACCACACCCTGGGGCAACAAGAACTGTTTCGGTGTACAAACTAAAGGCTCTTGTTAATGGTATTATATTAATTACTAAAGCATGAAACCTTAGCTTCACCAAAATTTCAAATTAATTTCCCTGTCATATAATCTCTTTCTGTGGCTGCCAAAAGAGGCAAGGATAATTCACTGTCTTCCTTTCCAATTGGTATGTTCCCATTTAAAGACCACGGCTGGCAAGGGCTACTGAATGAAGCAGCACCTCCAGGGGACTGTTCTTCATTTTATATATATGTCTATTAACTTTGCAGAGGTGACGGCTTATTTAATGGAGAAGATTTTTCAGGCTTGGTGTTCTCAGAAATTTTTCCAGCTGACAGCTCTAGTTTTCAGGCACACTGCCTTGCTGTAGGACTTCTATGCCTATGTACTGTCATACCGGATTCCATAGATTTTTTTTATAGCTTTTTCACTTCCGTCTATAAGTATTTCATGCTTAACAACATAACCTTTAGAAGAATGAAATTTCTGCAGCCTGGAAAAACAGGCAATGTTTTTTAAAAGAATATTTAATGGTAAGTGACTAATATACATAAACAGAAATGATGATTTCTTATATTAAATTTATTACTAATTTACTTTGAGAAATAGCATCTTAAGGAAGACAACGCAATGAAGAAATCAATCATACTAATATTAGAAAGTTAAATCGGGCCTGCAATGCAGTAATGTAAAAAGTTGAAAAATATTTCCTAGAAAGCTGTTGCTATTAAAACCAAAGCTAAACCAAAGCTGATTTTTACCCAATTAAATATTTATTTTAACCTTTCCACCAATGCATCCTACTTTATTAAAGAATTCTTAAGAAATCAAAATATTTTCATGTAAAGTTCCACCAAATCTCATCAGCCCTCTAGAACACCGTTTATTTTTGACAAGTTGTATGTTTTTTTCCTTCCTTAGAAACAGTAAGGAGTGCACAAGTAATCTTAACATCTATCACTGTTCACATCAGCAACACCAGGACAACCAGCCGGAAGGGTTAGGAAGACACTAAGGAAGGAAGGTGACATGTTGTCTGTAAGGTTTCTTTTCTCCAGTTGCCCGGGCCCTTAAATCTTTCACTCTGTTTCCAAATAAATTCTGCCCTGAAATAAGATCATACTTATGAACTCTAATGTTAGTTTAGCTCTAGTGAAGCAGGAGAAAAATTGCAACGGTCAAAGCACAACTTACAACAGAAAACAACGTCATCTTATCACAGGGATTAGTTTCTCTCCATGACACCAGGGGAAAAAATAAAAAATAAAACCCCCTCTACTTATGTATTATCAACTTCAAACAGGGAAATCTTGTCACAAGAGTTAGCACGCGTTTTGTTCCCCTTGAAAGAGATGATAGCTCTTCATAGTTATATCAAAGAAAGTCTTACATTTCTCTATGGATGATGGATCTCACAACTGCAGGTTTTAGAGACAGAAAAACAATTCTGCAGTCAAGACCCTGGCATCACTGCATCTCAAAGGCAGACCTTCCAGGAATTCAAAAGATTAAAAAAAAATCTGTATGTGCCTGTTACAGTTATTTATTCAGACAGGAACTGAATGGAGTTTTGAAGTAATGTCTTCCAAGACAACGAATTTTTACACTTCTGAGAGAGGCAGAGAGAACCAAAAATAACACATACATATGTGTCAAGGATATGTAGCTGTTTACTGTGGGATCAAGAAGAAAGCTGTGAACTAATCTAAAGCCATAGGCAAAATGAGAGGAGCTGAGGAGGAACCAAAATCTTGTTGTCCAATAGACAATAAAGAGCAATTATTCTGAGAGCTTGAAACTGTCCTAAGTATTAGTACCCTAAAGGTCAGGCATTTTTATAATACAAAGTATTCAAGATCTGTTACATAGGCCATCTCTTCCCTGTACAGTATACTACAAATCAGTATTTTTCAGTAATGAATTGTATACCATTCTGCTTTCTGTGACTTTTGACAAATGCATGAGATTTTGTAAACAAAATGGTACAGAAGAATTCGATTAGTACTGAAAATACAGATCTCTGTATTATCAAGTCAGTACAGTAATGAAAAAATAATTGTCCTGGTTTGAGCTAGGACAGAAGCAATTTTCTTTCAGTAATTTTACTTTTTAGTTAAGTCTCTTCTGAGAAGCTGCACTCTCTGAAATTAATTGCATGTTTTTCCAGACAGGAGCTGCTTCTAGCAGTGATAAGGCTCGGTGTTTACAGTTAGTGCTGGAACATCAGTAGGAATGGTATGCAGAAAGGCTCTTGCTTATAGTTATCCCTAAGGAGACCAAGGTCGATGCTTGGTTCTGCTGAATTTGTTATGTGCTGGAAATGAAAGGGCGGAGAAGGGGTCAGACCTGCGACCCTCCGGTGGGGAGAAGTGGCCGGACAGGTGACCGAAAACTGCGCAGTATCTGTCCCGTACGCATCATACTCGGTATAAAGCTGAGGGATCACAAGGGTCAAGCTCTCTTCTTCTATGGCCAGTCTCCGAGGAGGACACTGTCCGATTGTTCTGCCTTTGATTCTGATCCGTGTGTTCCTGAATCCAGTTCCTGTCTGCTGCTGAGCCCAGCCGGGGCCTTTCCCAGGACCTGCCCTGCAGCGTCCTGGTGATGTGATCATCATCAGGGGGAGCGCGATACTGGTTTTGTATATATTTGTATATATTTCTTTTTTTTCCTATTATTATTATACCTTATGATTATAGTTAGATCAAAGCTGTTTTAACTTTTCCAACCCCAAATTCTCTCCCTTTTCTCTTTCCCTCCCCCTTTTGGAGAGGGAAGGGGTTAACAAAGAGCATCTGTTGTCCATTTAATAGCCAGCCCAACTTTAAATCGTGAATTAAATAAATATAATGAATAAATATGCATTCAAAATTTAATGCAAAAACTAGCAAAGACAATTTTAGGCAAACTAATGGCAGACAGGTGGACAAAGCTCAAAAGACTACGAAGATCTTAGATGAGGCTCCCTCAGGGGTTGCTGCAAGTAAGAAGTGAAAAACCTGCGTGTACATAGGAGTAAGAGAGTTGCGTGGGTTTCAGCCAAAGGCTGGAAAGGAAATGCCACCACATATGACACTTACAGCAAGAGAAATCTGGACACTACTAAGGCAGCTGAAAAATTCATAGATGGAAAAGAAAAATACTTGTCTTCTCAGATTAAGTCGCGCTTAAATACGTTTTTGCGATTAGGACAAAAGACCATCAAATACTGCTTCCTACTAAGCATTTCTGTGATGTCATTAATAACCTCTGGCCTCTGACTTTCATTAAACCATCATAAGGAACACAAAGAAAAAGGGAAGCAAAATTTAGATTAAGAGCTAATAGGAATGCGCTTTATTGCTCGTTCCAGAAAAGTTGCCTGGTCACTGACAGCTTTAGAAGTTCACTAATAATGAACTATATGCTCTGTTGCAGCGAACTTCGGTCAAATTATTTGTGTAACTAACCTCCTCTGACACCCGCAATATGAGCTATAGCTAACACAGCTGTGTGGACTGTATCCCATAGGTGACAGAGAAGTGAGATTTAAAAGAAGCAGGTACTTTAAAATATTAAAAACACCAAAGCCTGTAAAAAACGAGGATCTCTCCAAAGTACAACCTATTTTAATGTAGTCGAAGTACAAATCAATGAGAGATTCTCTTAAAAATTAATGATGGATAAATGCTGAGACTTTTCCATTAATACATGAATGAGTCAGCAGGCACACTGAATGAATCTCTCAATATTAGGAAACATGATGAAACCAGCCAGTTGAAAAGTGAAGCTATAATTTTGTTTATTTTTGTACTCTGACCATATAATTAAAACATATTTTTTACAGCAAAATATGTGATGCAGATCTTGCTCTGTGTTACTATTTTACTTGTATGGCAGTATTTTAACTTTCTTTTTCTTGGTCTTCAAGATAGCAAAGCCTTTTAATGTACTACCAGAACAGCAGTTTATAAACAGTATCTAACCCGGCAGAACTGTACATGAACTTACATTTTTTTGGTCAGTATCATTGTTGTATGTGCCTAAATCATCCCTCTTAAAATGCCCAGGTCACATATCACGCTACAGTTCACAAAGGCAGAGAACATTAATCACCTTTCATCTGGTTAATGACACTAGCAGAAATGGCACTGGCACTATCATGGCATTCCTAACTTGTCTGCATTAGTGGAATGGTAGCAGTATTTAGAAATTCGTACCAGAGTAACAAAATGTGTCTTCATTCAAACCCAGGACTGTATGCTGAAGGCATGGCTTCCTGAAGAGAGGCTAAGACCAAAATCACCTCCTACTGCTTTTGGGATTTGGGCTGCTGAAGTAAAGGTCAGATATTCTCTAAAAACCTGGATGGTCCATATGTACGAACACAACATCCCCTCACTGCACACACTAACAGGTTGCTAGTCTTCCAATTCTCCATTCGTACACTTTCACATTTTTGTACCTATTTTCTGCTTCCAGAACAGAGGTCTTCTATGAAATGACATACCCTAGAGCAGTGTTTCAGCCCCACGCTTGCGTGTGGCTTACAGCTGCGGCAACAGCATCTTTGCTGTACGCAGCACAGTTCACAGGCTTCTCTGAGAGCATGGGCTCAGCATTCCTCTCCCATAGCAAAACCCACTCTGCTCTTAAATCTTTTGAGCTACAAGCCCCCTTCAAAACACCTGCACCATGATAAAGCTAGTCCGTGTGCAGAACTCAAATATCACACCTGGTTCTTTAGTTATTTTCAGAAGTCTGGGCTCAAGGATGACAATTGCCTCGTTATTTGCTGTACAATCACATATATGTTCAAAGAGACATATTCACTATCCAACAGTAAGAACCTTAATTAGGTACTCAGGTTAGACAACCAGACTCTTTACTAGGACAGAGAAACTGGTTCATCCACAGTGAATCCAGAACATCTAAGTCAGGCTTTTGCTTTGACTCACGGGACGAGACTTTTTCTTTTGTTATTACAGGGAACCTGCTTTCTAAATCAGGCACTTATTTAAAGTCCTTTAAGATGAGCACGGGAACAACAGCCCAGATATCCATCTACTTCTGCTCAGCCATTTCCTTAAACATATGGAACAGCATTTTGCTTTGCTCCCCCTCCAACCAGGTCCTAACACAAGCTTGAAAAATCACAACTGTTTTGGAGGGGCGAAATTTCAAACAGAAGCTGCAACAGAATAGATTTTTAACACCATTCTTTCTTTTGGAGTGTTAAGTCCATCCACTTCACAAAACCAGAATGTGACATAGCTTAGGGTCACTGCAGATTTCTATTCAGACGCAGTAGCCCAAACACCAGAACATGAGGGAGTAACACTGGCAAAGCCAGCTGAGGAATGCCTCGCACCTGCTCATACTACACAGAAGGCTTGCTTAGTGCTATGAGTCTCCTCTAATTGCACAAATACTGAAGCCCTCTACAATGTATTTTCAACCAAGACAAGAAAAAAAAAAAAGGACTGCTTATTTGGTCTGCTGCTAACTGAAGCTTTGTGGACGTTTGAATTCTAGTTCCCATAATCCTACAGACAATTTTTGCTCTTAGTTGGGCCTAAAATATCGTGGAATTGTATTATGATTCAGTAAATTTTATTCACATAATACGCAAGAGCCTAGACCTTTGAAAACTAAGGCACTAATGTTTATTTCAGAGGGTAAAAAACATTGCTTAATTGGTTTGCAGCTAGATATTCACTTTTTACCTGAAATTTATGGAAATGGAGACTTGTCTTCTTTCCGGAAGTCCCCATGACAAACAGAAAATCCGGAGTCAGCACAAAAGGAACTCTTTCCTTATTAATTCCAAGGAAGCTTTTATAATTCCCAAGAATATGGCCAAAATCAATATGGAAAAGGTTACCTTCATAAAGAGAAGAAGTCACAGTTAGACTCAAATACAATAAACTGCCAAGAACACGTACTTGTAGTCACAATAATTCTAAAACCTCTTTTTTGGGGTATATATGATCACTCTGTAGTTCAGAAAAAAAAGACTATTTCCTCTCTTTTTTAAAAATACATAATTCTGTCCTCTTGGCAAAGCCACTTTTTATTTATCTCTGGTAGTTGTTACAAACCTGGCAGAACTGCTGTATTTTCTAGACATACACTCACAGCTTTTCAAAACTCAGTGAAGGAAAGCTTGTGCCTCAGATCTGTAACAATCAGCTCCCAGCACATCACTACATGGAAAAGGCTTGTGGGATTCTGGCTCTATCCAGCTCCTTGGTGAATATCATTCACTGGAACATGCTCCTTCCTCACAGATCTGCATTACCAATTTCTAAACCACCCTGTACTGTGCAGAATAAGTTTGCATTGTCACCCTTTGGATAACTTTGAGATTGTAAAACGGTATCAGTTCATAAGAAAGCGCTGAAAAACTCTCCTTTTCAGGATTGCTACACCTACAGGACTGGAGTGTGCTGCTGCTCTTCAGATTACTTTATTACTTTCACTGGCAGACAAAAAGTAAGGATAAAAGAGTATGATTAGTTAAAAACACAGATTTGTAATAGTGGTACATGTATAAAAAAACCTCAAATGATGTAAGATGATACTTAACAGTGATCCAGAGGTGGAACATCCTTAGATGTTCTAGCATTTCAGCCAGTTTCTGAATCCTCCCAACCTACCAAATCTGGCACTCTCTGCAGATCCCTCAGACTGACATCTTTCTGGCTTCTGTTGTTCAAGACAGCTCCCGTTAAAGACTCTGAGGCAAACCTGCTCCTGACCACAACCGAATAACCTTTCTTTCTGTCTCCCTTTCTACGGGCCCTAACATTGCATTATATTATATATTATGTTGAAATTAAAGCATTTCTTTGTCTTCTTTTCCTCAAGGATTTCTGGTGAACTTTTCTGCTGTAGTCTTCAATTAGCTCATTTCTGCCTTCAGGGTGCTGCTTCTCTCTAGCCTTCAACTGGTAAAACTTTAACTATAATATGATTAATATTTAATACATAGCCATCTAACTAAGCCCAAAAGTATTTTCTGTCTCTTAACATTATGTAAAGAATAACTATGAAGCAAGAAGATCATGAAACTGGAAGCGAACTTCTTAGACCAAATAAAACTCCTCCATATATTCTGCTCGCTCTGGGGTCCTTTCTGGGGCTTCCACAGGTAAGTAAAATTAGGGATGAACCAATGTGCAGCTAGAGAAATAATTCCCAAAGTTTGAAATACAAAAAAACCTGTGGTCCTTTCAGGAGGACTGCAGCCCCATCCCACAGATTTCAGTATTAAAACCAATATACTCCATGTACACTTATTTTCTAGGATTTTCTACAAAGGTATATACAGCAATTATGTTCCTCAGAAGTGAAAACAGTCCAGTAACATCTGAATGCTGACACAGATACAGTTCCACTGTCAGAGCCACATCCACACTTCAGACAGGTGAACAGCTGTCTGCTTTTTCAAGTTTTTTGACTTTTAGATCTTAGATCTGGACACTAAAAAAAATATGTTTTACATTTCGCACGACTCAGTTCGTAACAAAATCATACTGGAAAAAAAAGGCATTATTAGTGATAAATATCTAGACCTATGTGAAGGCCAAAAGGGGTGACAATACATTTCAATGTCACAGGAGGACCGGAACTTGTTAGCAATGCTGACACAACTGGATTGCGTCTCTTCGTTCATTGTTAAATGCATTATCTATTAAAATGAAAGATAAATCTAGTAAAGTATAGACAGTCCCTACTACTTCTACGAAATTCTCAAAAAATAACTCACCTGTTTCTGTAATCATAATGTTGTCATTGTGCCTGTCTCCTATTCCAAGTACAAAAGTTGCCACACAGTATCCAGCACAAGAATAAACAAATCTTTCCACAGCTGCCTGAAACTAAAAACAAATCTTGACGATGTTAAATGCTTCAATGCTAGAAATTAAATTCAGTCATTCTCAGTCATATGCCTTTCTGTCGACACGTATGTATCNAAATGAAAGATAAATCTAGTAAAGTATAGACAGTCCCTACTACTTCTACGAAATTCTCAAAAAATAACTCACCTGTTTCTGTAATCATAATGTTGTCATTGTGCCTGTCTCCTATTCCAAGTACAAAAGTTGCCACACAGTATCCAGCACAAGAATAAACAAATCTTTCCACAGCTGCCTGAAACTAAAAACAAATCTTGACCATGTTAAATGCTTCAATGCTAGAAATTAAATTCAGTCATTCTCAGTCATATGCCTTTCTGTCGACATGTATGTATCAACAGTCAGACAAAGTGTCTTATAAAATACACCACTGCACAGCAGAGATTGAGATTACAGCCCTGTATTGCATTCACTGTACTGTAGGAGGAGGCTCTATCCCTTAGCACAAATGAAATAAGCATACAATTGTCCACACTTTCTGAGAAAAAAAGCTGGCAGAAACCTCTAGAAGGTCAGTGGACCTACCTAAGCAAAGGAGTTGTGAGTACCCAAACCTTTATTTAAATCCTCTAAAACCACATGTCCTTTCAGTGTTCTTAGATGCCCTTTCAATCTGCTCCTCATGTATCTCCTTCTAAATACCATTGACAAAGGAGTCATTTCTAAAGCATCTCGCTTCTCAGGAGCTTGGCTGCCAGCTGGAAGCTAAAAGGCTCTTTCACAGACATCCGTGGCTGAGTACAGGGCAAACAAATGGATTTTTCAAAATCACGTAAGTAACACAAACACAACTGTATGGGCTCTATGCTCCTAAATTAGTAGGGTGCATTTGAAAATCCTCCTGAAAAATTCAAAGAACTCACCTTCTCTTCAATCATGCATCTTTCCTTGAGCCACTGGTTTAGTATTTCATCCTTAAATGCACCAGTGTTGCCAACGGTACTCTGCTGAATTTTTGCAATTGTTGTAGCGTCTTTCACAATTTCAATCATTCCTAGAGAGAACAAGAAGGAGAAAGAATTAAAAAAACCATTAAATTTATATCAAAGCGTATTAAAAATATGCAAAATTTTATTTAAAACTGTGTTTTTTAAATCAACTGCAGAACTTCATAGGTTATAAGGAGAAATTTATTTTACAAGCAACATTTGTTCTTGTTCATTCCCAGCTGAAATCAGCCAGAGCTTGTAACTATGCTGGCATCCTAAACTCCTCCACGAGAATGTAAAATCTTTTAAAATTGAAAGAATCACGTGATGAGCGGGGACCCTCTGCCTAAGGCTTTTGCCAAGGAGAGGAACTACCTCGTGCCTTGATGCCCTGCAGAAGTCCAGGTACTATTCACATTCCCACCAGCTTCTCTCCAGCTTCATAAATTTGAGGACCTGAAGAGAAGCTGCAGTGCTGCAGCACCCTGGGGATGCAAGTGTTGCCAGAGCTGTGGCAGAGGAACAGAGCTGGCCCTCCTGCAGTAAACTCAGTTTAAGCTTAAGTGTGCATATGCACAGAAAGGTTCAGAAATACCAATACGCAGTAAGGTATAGCAGCGGGATTGCTGGTGGAAAGCTCTGGCTGTTGGGGTCCAGACATCAGTCTCTAAAATGAATATATCCTCGCAAAGGCAAACCAGCACATCACAGCAATACGGTGCAGAAACAAGGACGTGTACTGTTCCTACTAACATGACACACAGCAAAGGGGAAGCGAGAGAGAAAAGCAGAAACAGAGGCTGCAACACAACTCTGCACTGTAGCCAAGACTAGCAACTGCAGTCTGCCCTCATACTGGTCATGCCTGTATAGGGGAAGGTCAGATTTTAGTTGAACTTGTTTGCTAACTAGAAATACTACATTTTCTTCCTCTGGTTCAAGTTCAACAGTGTCTTCTATGTAAAAGCCTAGCTTCAGCTCCAGCTCAAAGATAAGCAAGTAAACAAAAGTATCTCTTTCTCCCCAAAGTGATTCAAAACAGTTTCTGATTCGGTTTCAGTTTGACTCTTGCTCTGAAACCGATGAATTTCTATCTATTCAATCCTACCCTTTTGCAATTACTGAATTATATGCAATTTTTTCAGTAACAGAGTAATAATCTAGTAATTTCTTCCTGCCCCTGCCTTCCACCCATGGCTGAATTCATGGCTGAATAACCCCTGGAGCTATTTCTTCTGTCTTGACAGTGGCTTGGATTTGTTTGTAGTAAAACTATTGTGGAAATACGAGCTCCAAAACCCACCGCCAACACCACCAAATTAAAAAGTTCTGCGTTTTCATCGGTGCTTGTCAAGCTGTTGTTTTCCTCCGGGGAGTGAGCTCCAGATCACATTCCAGCTGTTGAAAAGGCTTCCCCTGCCTGTGCTCACCAATCTCCCTCTACCGGCCAACAGCTCTTTGACTGCAGGGGAGCCGAGCTCTCGCAGGAGGCATCTTCTGCTTCCCCTTGCATTTAAAACTTCCCCCAGCATAGCTACGTTGATTAGCAGTGTGAAAAGTCTCCAGATTTTTAAAGCAGCTGCTAATGAAAATCCTTTACTGGTGATTCTCTGCTGCACTGCCAAAACAGCGGTATACAAGCTACAGAGAATGTTGAGCAGCTTATTCTTCCCAAGTAAATGATTTAAAGGTATTGTGGTAAAAAAAGTTATCTGCTGAAATAGTATAGCTCTACTGGCAAATCCTTCTAAATACAGACATGCCTCTGGGTAGATATGGTTAGTCCTAGAGAAGCCTTCAGTAACTGGGATAGAGGATCTCAGCTGGGCTGTATTCAGTTGGGAGGAAGTGCAGCAGTAAATGCACTACGCTATGTATTTCTGGGGATCTGAGGTACTAAAGCAGGTGACTCATATTAAGTGCCAGCTTGAACTTCTTAAATTTGGCAGTGATGCAGCATGGCAAGTAGTGATAATGGCCTCGCAGGGCCAGGAACATACGGCCATGTCAAAGGGGAGAGAGAATAGGGTACAATCTTTTACCAGTGATACATAGAAAATGAAAGTTCCTTCTACAGAGGTCTGTTTGGCAGCAGCAGTGGAGAGGACGGATGTTTCCAAAATGGCAAACTGCACTGACTGCAGGTGTCTTCAACCGACTGAGAAAGCTCCACACAGGAGGGGATGCCAGTCCCAGGTGTAAGACACCTGGCTGTTTCCCTGCGCTCGGTGTAGAACAGGGTACTGTCCTTGTGTCAAGACACAGAAACTACCCCAAGTTCCATGGAAGTATTAAGAGGGAGGGAAGAAACACCTTGGAAGAAGACCACATATGAATATTGTGCAAGAACACTTGCATGTCACTACTCTTTGGTTTCGTTCCAAACAAGCATAAGCTCTACATCAAAGTGTCCCACGCTGGGTATTACTAATTTAGGCTGCAGGTATTCTCAGCAAACTGAACAGGAGTCTTTAAGTGATTAACCATGCCCCTACTGTGGTGCTGAAAGGATGTTAAATTCTTACATCTCCCCCATGCATACAGAAAAACAAACAATTATTTCCTTGAGATAAAATAATGGGGAGTCAATTAAGAATTCATGAAAGAATAATGATGTCTGGAACTTGAATATAAGAATGCTAGGGTCACTGGCAGAATTCCTTCACCTTCCTCCATTATTTCAATACATTATGTTATCTTAAGATGATTTTAAACAAAATTAAATTAAATCCTAAAAATCTCTCTAAAAAATTAAGTTTGTTGTAACATACTTAAAGGAGGAAAAAATTCAACCCTCCTTATATTTACAGCTAGTTAGTATTTTGATATATAATGTTCCATTTCCTTTATTATAAGAATTCTATCAATACAATTTATTTCATTTTAAAATACTTATATTAGGAGAAAGGAAACTCTTTTAAAATGTCACACTACCAAGCATTTTACCAGTGAGTTTGGGTTTTCTGCATTGCTCGGGTATCTTGAAGTCAAAAGAAAGGATGATAAAAATTTTATGTGGCAATGGATTTTAAAGAGGAAGTACATTACAGATACATATTAAAAAGAGTTCTTAATATTACTGGGGCTCGTTCGTTATTCTTCAATCCATAAAGCAAAATACATTGCTGAAAAAGGAAAGAACTAAAGAGCTGGAGATCATGGGAGACACACAGCAGTATTTATTATCATTATTTTATCAATTCATGAAGTTACTATCATACTGCCAGCTACACCAGCTCTCACTGACACACTGCTGATACCAGCCAAAGTATTTTTTTCAGCACAATAGCTTCATTTGGGCATGACCAATTTTTTTATAGAGGAGGTTTTCTTCCAGCCAACTGTTCAAGAACTGCTCAGCAAAATTAACTCTACAGTCAATTCCGTATTACCTTGATACTAGCAAACTGAAATGTGGTTGTCCTAGGGTACATAACACATGCAAATCCAACCACAAAGAATCAGTTTGGAGCCATCAGGATGTATAAAATACACATAAGTTTGGCATTTCCGGATGTAACAGGACTCTTCCAGAGCTGATCAGGTTGCTCTACACACTATCACACAGTTCTCCAGAAGCTTTGTAAGCAACTACTTGATTTCTCCCACCATGAATTCTGGAAAATAGATCACCTGTGCTGCAGGAACTAATGCCCACTGAGAAATACTGCCTGAGCATCCTGTTGAGTAGTGTTGTTGCTTCTCTGTAGTATAGGGTCAGGAAAGAAACATAAATGTTTTGCTATTTTAATTCTCTATTTTATTCTTATCAACACATTAAAACATATCTTGAGTAAGTCGCTCACTTTCACTGCTTTTTCATACCAAATACTGTTATTAAAGAGAAACTTGCAGCAGGATCCAAACAGTTGGATTTGCGTGGGAATCACAGTCAGTTAAGCTAGTGCAGCAGCTGAAGGATACCCATCACAAGGGCAGAAACCACTGCTAAGACGCAACTGAAGGCTCCTTGCAGAAAGTGCAATAAACCGCTATTTATCCCAGGACAACAGTGCGTACTAGAATAGCTCTCCTATACACAACTTCTGTTGCAACTACGGTATTTTGAATTTCTAATCCTACTAAGTGTGATCACATACCTATTTTGTTCCCTGTAGAAATACAACCATATGGTAACAAACAGAGGTCCAAGGATTCTGCTTCCCAAATGGATTCCATAATTCGAAGAATCTAGTAAAAACAAACATATACGCCAAGTTATTTCAAATTATTTGGACATTACTTATTACTTACACAAGTAACACTACCCAGACTTCTGACATGGGGCTAAACTTACTTGTCTATTTTACAGATTAAGAGATAAATACAGAAAGTGTGCAGCCATTCAAGATTATCAGTTACAATGATACGGTTACATGCGAGTGTTTTGTAATTCTCTGCTTTCATTTGTATTTCCTTATCTGTCCTGTGCCCAGGCAATCTCTACTGTTTTATAAAGTATCAATAAATATATTGTATGATTTCTACATGAGCTGAGATTGAATACATTAGCAGGTATGTCCATTTTTCCCCATAAATATCCCCAGAAGAGCTAACAAACCAGTTTGTCAGAACAATCACTGAAATGCTACCAGAGCAATGCTACCTACCAATTTCTTTTTCATTTGTAAATTCACCATTGCATAAACAAATGATAAAAATGTTTCATCAGAAAAACAGGCCAGCTTGCACACTAAATATGATTCCTCCTCTAGAGCACCAGAATGTGAAGTACTTAAGGCACACGGCAGGAGAAAACAGGGTAACAGTATGAACTGGGTCTGGCTGGGATGAAGTTAATTTGATTCTTCAGGGAAGCTTGTATGGTGCTGTGGTTTGGGTTGGTGACCAAAGCAATGCTGGTAACAAGCAGGTGTTCCAGCTATCGCTGAACAGTATTTGCACAGCGTCAAGGCTGCCTCTGCTTCTCACTCTGCCCTACTGTGAATAGATCAGGAGCGCACAAGAGGTTGGGAGGGGACAAAACCAACCAGATGTCCCAAACCAACCAAAGAAATATTCCGTGCTGAATAATGTCATGCTCAGCAATAAAACAGAGAGGAAGGAGGTTAGGCAGGTTAACCATCTTTTGCACAGGAACTGGTCTACACATGGGATGTGGTGAATGACTGCCTTTGCATCGCTTGGTTTGTTTTCTTTCTAGCTTCTTCCACTTCTTCTCTGCTTATTAAACATTTTTTATCTCAACCCACAAGTTTTCTTCCTTTTACTCTTCCTCTTTCCCCATCCCACCAGGGTTAACTCACAACACAGTAACATAAAAAACTGTAGTACAAGAAAGAAGATCTAGTTTTGATGTCAGCCTTGCCATATACAGTTTAAAAACCAAAAGACCACCTCATATTTCATATGGACAGTAAAGATAAGTTACACACACTTCTGAGAAGTAGAACAATTATGAAATATTTTAAAATATTCACATTATTAATTTTATACACTTCAGCTATCATACCTGTAAAATAAGCATGTCCTGACGGAGGTCATCTCCATGTTTGAAGATTATGCCTATGGTTTCATTAGACAGAGCTGTTGGATCTGCACATTTAAACTCAAGCCAGAGGGGCTTCTTCTTAGATGCCATTACTTTACATTTTTCTACCTGTGCAAGACACATTTATTGCTAGCCATTGTACTCCAACATCAACACAACCAACCTTTTTACACACCAGCTACAGAGTAGTTTACCAACTTCCAATCAGTTATACCACAAGACAGACACTGAAAGCACATGTAAGGAATGGTATTCAGCTGACACATCAAGCACAACTTTTAACACTGTCCATGATAAGGAAAAGGCACGCCTTGACTCTGAAACTGGATTTAGCTTGTAAATCTGCTTCAGACAGAAAAAAAAACCCCTTTTAAACCAGAAATAAGAGATTCTGACAAAACTGGCAAATAATGGACCCTCACAACAGCACTGACAGGTGCTTTGCAAAACCTTAACAGAATCATTGTCCAATGCAATCAGCCACCCTTGTGACTTCTAGCAACTTCAGTTATTCCAGACTGCTTGATCCAATTCCCTTAGCAAACTGTTCAAATTCATGGGAAAAACAGCATTCGTGAAACTAATTTAACATAATCATTCATAAAATAAGAAAACAAATTCCCTGTTTAGTTTTATTACATTTTTAATCCGAGAAATTCAGCATTGAAACTACTGAAATT
>VZSC01015128.1:414746-431692 GCA_013398225.1 Steatornis caripensis | reverse complement strand
CATTGAAACTACAGAAATTGCATTATTCCAAATGTTTTCTCAACTAATTATGTCTAATACAGCTGTAGTATGCCATACTTTCTATTATGGAATTCCTGGTACATTGTTGAATATTGAATGTACAATAAAGTCATCTAAAATAATAAAAGCAATTGTACATTAGTGTTTGACAGCTGACAGAATCGATGACATCAAAGAAGAGTATTTTGCAATATTCATGTTTCATAGATTGAGGTTCTGAGATTGTAGTTTAAAACAAAACAGTTTTTACCATCCTTATTTCTAAAAAGGAAGCAAGTTGTTAAATCTTTGAACTTACTAGAAACACTGACTTTGCTTCTAATATTCTGTTTAGACTAGTCAAATTTCAGGGTTTGAAGATTATGGACAAGTAGCACTTGCTAGAATAAAGATGAAATGAAAACTTACCAATACAGTTTGTTATATCAACTATTTTTGTTCATATAGTTTGGGGAAAAAAAAACCTGCTCTAACCCATCTACTTTCGGACATAGCTACCTTCCCGTGTAAATCTATTCCTTCCTTCTTCTAGGAAGTTCATGGTAGGGCTGCGTACTTCCTAAGTGAAGGAAAACTAGAAAATTCAGAAAGATGTTTTATTTCATTTTGAAATCCACTTGTTTGTCATGCAGTTGGTGATTTTTGTACACAAAAGACCAAAGACAGAGAAACACAATCAAGAAAATAGTATTTAAGAAGCCACAAATCCTGTATTTCTGAGTAAACAATGTCTGAATTTACTTCTGTACTGACATCACCTCAGTCATGCCCAACTGGGAGGTGTTTAACTCTCTTGAAGCTTGAAGATAAGACTAGCTTACAGCCAGATCCAGGCAACTAATATCAGTTAGACAAATGAGTACCCTACTATTCGGCGATTCCTTAGGTTGGATGATTTGTCTGTCCTTAGCTAAGAGAAAAATCAAGGGATTGTTTCCTTGTAGGCTCCTTGCTGCACATCAAGTGAATCCAAGGATCTACACTGTGCTTCCTTACCAAAACCTCACATTGCGTAGCAGATGCCTGAGCCGATTACCTTTTGCTACACATCTGCTTATTTATTAATCTTGTTTTTAACTCTGACTCGACATAAGCCACTGCAATCTCACCACAAAACTGGAGGCAGCAACACAGAAAAATCCAAGTGTTTCTTAACGTATTTCTAACAAAATCTTAATGTATTTTCTAATAAAAGCAACAAAAGCAACATTCTGAGAAATCAGAAACAGCTAAGGTAGACATTTTTGTTAGTAAGATGAAGGTCTAGACCTAAACTTTAATAACACATATGAATGAAGCTAAGACAGAGAAAGTAACTGAAGGAACAGAAACTGAATATCCAAAGCCCCTGAAGTCAGATAAAACAGTTTCATACAGGTATTCAGTGCAAACAAAAGTCAGTTACCTGGTTAAATCCTGGATTAAACTAATGGAAAAATCCTAACTGCCATTTAATGATTAGGATTTTATGGGGGGTTGTGTGGTGGCATGGTGGCAAGTAATTACATTTAGAAAAATGCTAATGGCTTTGGGAACAAAAATGTACTGAGTCCATGAACTGTCATCCTATTCACAGCGAAGTAAGACCTTTGGACATACTAGCAAAAATTTTTACCAAATTAAATATATTTGCAAACAGGAGATTTTTTTCAAAAGGGATTTGTAGAAACTCAGAATATACTTACCACTAGGGCTCCTGCTCTTAGCCCAGGATCATATGGAACTCTAAAACTTTCTGGAAGTTTGCTGCTCTGTAATTTTTCAAGCTTTTGTCTCAGCTGCACAATAACTGCAATTACAAGTAAGACAACACAATGAAGACATTTCAAAAGTTGCCATCAAATCAAGAAAGTCAAGCCAAAAGAATTACCTGAGAACTGACAGAACACAAATGTTACAGTTACCTTAAAAGCTTTTAGAAAAAGAACTACCTAGCAGTGCCAGGTGACCAATGTGCTATCACCTCTGGTGAAAAAATAATTAAATCTGACAGCAAGATACAAAAGCTAATAAGTAGACTTTATAACAAGACATCTTTAAAAAAACCCCAACAAATGAAAACAAAACCAAAACCCACATAGGTTGTAGTAACTTAGGTCATGGAACACCTTTCGAAAAGGTAATTATTGATTTCCTAGACAAATCTAGCTGGATTTCAGTAAATCTCCCCACTGTAATACAATATAATTTGAAAAGTGTATGCCAACTAATTGAAGCTAGTAAAGATTAGGAATTAGCTGATTTTAAAAAGCAAGTGAAGGTGCTTGCTAAAACAATTTCAAGTTGATCCAGCTTAAGAACAAAGTACTGTGCATTTTAACAGAAGAACCAGCTGCACAGACACATTCTTCAGAGACAAATCATCTAATAGAGCGGTGATGAAAGCAGATAATCCTGTGCGAGCTGTTATACTATGATCTTAAGAATTTATTTGTTATTACTCACTACGTTCAAACATAAGCAAAGAGATTACATGAAAAGTGAAAGAAACAATTTGACAGTATGATTGCTACTGGACTAGTATGGGCCTAACAGGAACTAATTTATCCTTTTTAAAAATCCACAAATACTGAAGGAAGAAAAATATATATAAAAATTGGATGAGGCTGCATGACAGAATGAAATGAAAGAGTCTGAAACATTCAGACTGAAAATATAAACAACTATGAACATTAGAAATTAGGGACAAAACAGAAGCAATAAACTAAAGACATTTTTAGATGTACATTTTACAAAATGTAAGAAGTACAGTGTGCCTGTAGGAAAAATTGTATCCTCAATAATCTGAGAATAAATGAAATTAGATATAGCATTGGTAGGACACTCCACAATTTCAGGAAGCCTTATTCATTGAAAATGTCAATTATGTAAGTCATCTTTCAATGTTCTGCTGTACGTTACATACAAAGATTCTCCAACTTCAAAACCTGGTGGGTGATAGTGTGATTGCTTTCTCCTGAAGCTTTTCTTCTTTGCCCACATATCCTTCAAAGATAATGTATTCTAGAAACCACTGCTGTTACAGACGTGTATCTGCAAGGCTGTAAAGTTTCTTTCCAAAACATGGGATTATGACCAAATATACTTAGATCATAGAGTACTTAAAGATAAATTTTAGAAAGAATATTTTATATGGGGGTTCAGTAAGTCCCCTAACTCATACTATGTAGTAACATAACCAATATTACATTATATACTGAACAATAAATGCATATTTCCTTCAAACGTTTCTTTAAATGCCATCACAGCCACTTCTGCATAACCAGAGCGGAACAGCTTTCTGAACCAAGCACTTTGTGGCCTGGAACATACCAGGCTGAACAGGCAGTAAAAGCATGTCTCTCTACAGCTTTTAGAATTTGTGTATGTCTTGCACTTACTCCCAACACCAAGCAACTAACAGGAATGATGACAAACAAGCTTTTAAGGAAGTCAGGGAGGGGGTGGGTGGAGTGGGGCTGGGGGGTGTAAAAAAAGGCAGGCAACCCCCAGAGGTAAACAGGCATTGCATAACCATACTACGGCTTCCAAAGCAGTGCTTACAGGAACTAGAAATAACAATACCACATCTGTGTCTCACAGGACTCCTATTCAGCACATCGCAAAGCCCCAAAGATGTGTTCTGTATAGTCACTGCCAACCCACCAGCTACTTTCATAGCCTAGCAGAGGCCATACTGGACTCCTCCCTGGTCTTCTTGCCAAGAGTCTTCTAGTGACTGTTTAGGGTAAGGCTGTGTTTCTTGGCAAGTGTCACTTCTTCTCTTTATTTCTAGTTAATATTTGTGTTCTGGGCTGTTTCTTTCTTCAGTGCTGGCATTCAGCTAAGGGTTATGTACAAGAACTTAGCTGTTTCCCAGTTGTATGGCGTGAGGTTCAAGAAGATATGCCAAAGCATGGGGATGTACGGAGTTTCTATAGTATTTGTATATATTCCGACCCCCTTATGGGTCGGAATGTGCAAACAAATGTATTATTGGTTCAATCACTATCGGCTTACACTGGCAGTTTAAAAGAAGTAGTAACGATGCCCTTTGACAGTAACTTATCCATGAACTTTCAAAATAAACAGTACAAATTGCTGCCTAGATTTTCATACCCAAAGAGAAAAAACAATATTATTACAAACGAAGAAATGCCTGTTAGCAAATACCTTGAGATGTGACATCATACTTTTCTGCAGAAACTGATTTTATCTCCATTGTGACTTTATGCAGCAACTCAATTACTTGAACCTGCTTCATGAAATCATGTAGCATCGCTTTCCCACAGCCCCTAAGATAGGCTTCTAGGATGACAGCAAACCTCTGTTGGTAATGCATGGACTGGGCAATCTCGCTTCTTAAGAACCAAAACAAGAAGTGACCAATTCTTTTGTTCTAGAGGTGAAAAAAAAAATCCAAACTACAATCAGCATGCATTTCTTGACAAAGCGTTTTAATAATGACAGTAACTTTAGCATAAGTTGGCTGCATTTTTAAATACTTACTCTCAAACCCCGTTTTAGCAGAAATCTGGCTAATGCACTGTCATGATATGGCTCAAATTTCACGGCCTGAGGAATACAAACACAGAAGATGTGTTATTAACACATTTAAGATCCTGTTGCATTACACTTTACCTATGACATCTACAGAGCATCTGCATTGCTGCAAGAGGACAAAAACTGTAACAAAACAGGTCGTTTGAGGAAACAAAGTTGAAAAAACCAAAGCAAGGCTTCTCTGTATTTGATTGGAGAAGCATTTTTCATTTGCAACAGGTTCTTTTCAGGTACATTATTAATGCAACAAAGCAACACAGGGAGTAGCTAACCAGTGAGACCCATCTGAGCTCCAAAGGCACCTGAACGAAACATCATTCTCAGGCCATAGCAAAACACAGCAAGATCAGAAAACAGTCTGCAGTCTGACAGACACAGAGCACAGACACAGACACAGAGCAGGCTCGAAAAGATTACTACCAAATGAAACTATGTATTTGCAATCATTCTTTAATGAAAATTTTCAATTATAAAGCACTGGGTTTTGACATCATCTGCCACATTGGGACTGGGGCACCAGGGTTCACTGCTGGGTTCACTGCAAGCACAGGATACAGGAGCAGCTTCTCGGAGCACCTAATCTCAGGCATGCTGGCCTTTAGCCCCTAAATGAACCACAAAATAGAGCAAAGGTTCTGATGCATGTCCTATATTAATGGAGTACAATTAAGCGGAAGACTTCACTACAGCTTTTTTTTCCTAATGACTCTGCAAGCACAGATGCATTTTTTCTCTTCCAAGAGCCGCTCCTCTCCACCCAAGCCCACAGACATTTCCAAGCTACTGCCAGAACAGGGTGGAAACAATAAGCCAGTAACTTTTTTGAAGTGTCAGGATTGGAATTTTTTTGCTGTTATTTTTCTCCCCATCCCAATGACCAAGTGAATTGGTCTACCAGAAAACTATCACACTTTCAGGTACCGGGCTATGCCAGGGAACTTGTCCACTTCAAGTGGTTTCTCCAGCAGCTTCTTTCCTGTTGCTTGTGGGGCTCAAGTTCACAGGAGAAAAAAAAAATATGCATGTATATCCCATGGCAAGAAAAAAGAAGTAAGAAGCATACAATCTGTGGAACAGAGTCACAAAATCCCTGTCGTGGACTGAGGGGGCTGGTGAATGGCTTTAAGTTCTGAAAATGGAGAGCCAGGAAGCAGCACATAGGGAGGTTAAGGGGAAACAAAGGGATGTGCACAGAGCTGGGTGCATGTAGTACGCTCAGCTTTCAGAAGCAACAAAGTATGCAAACCTCTAGCAATAGTAATTCAACAGAATATAATGGCTCTTTCAAGATCACTGTGGTCTGCAGCTTGCAAAGAGGCAACCAAGCCATCAGTGGAGGTCTACTAAATCCATCAAACAAATCACACTGTTTCATAAACTCTTAGAAGTACAGCGGCACACAGCTGCATTTTTTGTTCTTAAAATATCAACACCATTTCTGACATGTAAACTGTCCTGTGGGTTTATTCAACAGAAGAAAATAAGAAAAAGTGTCGAGCTTTTTCAGTGGTCTAGAATGAACCCACTTATGAAAATGCTATGAAGCCTTGTTCTTTCCAGCTGCTGGCTAAGAGACAGACAAGAAAGTCAAGCACCAGACTTGCCCTTCTACATAATTCTGCAAGAACTGTCTTGACTGTCTCTGCAATACTGTTTTATTTCCCCAAGCAACACTAGCTTATTTAGGAAAGATAATGAGAACTCTCAAACATAAACTGATTTTAGAATATACAGATCCTTTTACTTTGTGTATGAGATTATGAGGTATCAGAGTTTTTAAATGAATATTAATTTTCACTACAATAAGGCACCCAAAAGCAATAATTATTACATAAATTCAAATGGATTTGCTTACAGTTCCAAGAAAGTCTATTAAAAACCTCATTTGGGTATATACTTTGCTGAATGTTCTCAGTGCGTACCCCTGAAAAACAAGTTAAGCATGAAATACAGCCAAACGTCCGGCCATTGCTTCAAAACAAAACCTCCTTATATTAAAGTTGCAAATATATTTCAACATGAAAGAATATTAGAAGAATGTATTATAAGCATTATTATTACACTTACATTTTAGAAATAATTATTTTTGTAAGCCAATCTCATTTTTCTTTTTTTCTCCACAAAGTCAAATCTCAACATCTGAATAGCAACAATAAAAGCTAGCCATTAAAAAACGTCTGCTGGCACTTCATCAGGTCCCTGTACGTACCTTTGTCTTGTCAATTCAGCAGGAGAAGAGCTGTACTCACTGCCATACACAAGCGGTGCAGTCATGAGTGTTTGTTTTACAATGGATTTTGTTGTATTTTAACTATCCTATCCATGTTTTAACAACTGCACAGAGAACAACAGACCTTTATAGGAAGCTCAATAGGTTTATTTATGGCATGGCTGCTTCTATTTGAGATAAACCTGGGGGGAAATAAAATGTTTGTTTGATTTCTAACTCTACAGGGAGGTAAAATGGGAATATCCAGTGCAGAGTGAAATAAGTGACAAAGCTTTCATAAAGGTGTGCTTGTGAAAGTGATGACCGTTTGCAGAAGAGACATCTCGGTTGTGTCCATTAGAGCAGAGGAATGGCTGAAAACGTAGATTTTCAAACATACTGTGGTACCAATACTTTGTCGCAGGACACTGACGGCCTACACTCTGTTGTTAGCCAAGGAAGGAAAGACAAGGAAGGAGCAGAGAGGTAAAAGTTGTGATCTAGTATTTTTTTCCTTTTGGGGGATGGCAATCTTTTAATTTCTTACTACATCTCTTACTAAAAACAACACAGTGAAGCTACTATGATTTTATGTTACAGTAATTTAATTTACTGTTAGAGACATTTATTCTTTTTAAAACTCTCCAGATTTGTACTTCCTGAAAACGAGTAATTTCAAAAACAAATTGAAAAAAACCAAGTATTTCCCCCATTCTCTCAAGCACTTGGATATCAACTAAACACCATCCCAAACCCCTAATTTGGATATAAAAGTGAATAAAATTGCTGAGCCACATGTAGACAGCAAAAGCTCACAAGTCAAGCATATATATAGCAGCAGCTACGTGGGAGGCCCAATGAGGTAACCGTAGCGACTCCTTTGGTTAATGCAGAAGTGCATAAATTCTGCCTGGGGAGCCTAATCTTCAGACAAGCAAAGACAAAGCTAAACCGGACTTGTGTAAAGCACTACTGATGTGCAGCAAAATCTGAAATATTAACTTCATTTTCCTGGGAACCTGGGTTCTCTCTGAATCCGCAGAAATTAAAAGCCCCATACCGCAGCTTCCCCAGCTGCAACAGTTCCTTTTTTTTTTTTTTAAATTTTCAATGCCAATTTTGTCCTCTGATTCTTTGAAAAAAAGTATTTCCTGCTCTGCGGGGCGACAGCCTTTCTGCATGATCCAGAGCCCTGTCGGGTGTGGGAAGCCTGCGGAGTCGCCTTGCTTCAGGGGACACGTTTAACAGGAAGAACTGCAGGGTTACACCTTTCATCAGCCATCAGATGTAACTTTGCCACTGACAGGCTGCCCAGCTCCAGCACCGCGTTGCAAAAAAGCAAACAAACCAATTTTCTTGTATAACTGATATAAACCTTCCCGACGTTTCATCTGGCAGATCCACACACAAAGCGCTTCAAATCGATACAGCAGTGACTCATTGCCATTAAAACCACAATTTTTCACCCAACTTCCCAGAATGAATTAATCTTATTACAGAGTCCTAGCAACCCGTTATTCACTTTATAAAATTTTTCTGAAGCTTCTAGATAAATTTGGTCTCCTTAACAGTACAAGATTGAAGTCATTGCAACATACTGTGTAACTACACTGTTATTCTTGACCTAAAAACCAACCCCAGATTTTTCTTCAGGCCTTGCCCTTGTCAACATCTGCCTTTATTTTCTTTCTGTCTACAGCCTTTCTAAACTATTGTTGACCAGTGTTACCAACACTTCAGTGCTGTGTGATTCAGACCTGATACGAACAGGATTAGAGACAGCACAGTTAGAATTTGCTCCCATTATAGCCATGCTAGTGTTGACAATTTCCAGAAAAACGTACTACTGTAAACACAAGATGCAAACTGTAAGACACAAGGCAATGGTAACACAAAAATAGTGACACAGGCAAAAGGTGAAATGTAGAAAGCATGTTTTGGGTTAGTTTGGTTATTACCACTGCTTTGACTAAACACCGAAGACTTCAAAACCAGGGATTATTAACTAGACCTACTAAGACGGGAATGATGATGGAGTAATGCAAATATTCTCAGAAGGTAGAGTTCAAGAATGCAAATACACCTTACCTGCACAAGCTGTAAAAGATAATGAAGAACATCATCATCTTCTAAACTTTCCAGTTTTTGAACTGCCATTGCTCGGACATTCTCATCCGAAAAGTTACAGTCCAGAAGTTGCATTGTGAGTCCAACATCTAAAGTGCTTTGATCCCAAACCTCCTTTTTAGCTAGCAACTGGTATGTTTTGGCCACTATTTCTTGTTGTCCCCATTTCACAGAGCTAAGCAGCTTAGGATACGCCTTGGGGTGCTTTATGCTTTCATATCTAAAGTGCCACAACAGTTCTTTGTCCTCAGGAGAAAGTGGATTAAGTGGGTCAGTTGCTATGATCTCTTCAAGTTGCTTGCGAAGCTGGTTGGGCATTTCAGCTCGTGTCCTATCCCCTTGGGGGTCTGATGTTATCCTGTGCTTGGGCAAGGCAATTGGGTGACAATATTTGTCCAGCACAATAGAGATAGCCATTGAGTTTTCTTTATCTGGGTTAGTCGCTGATGTGAGTTTGTCTGCATTGATACTTCCTTGTTCCTCGCCCTTGCCTGGAATTTTCCACATGTGGAGCACATACTCCCCACTTCGTAGCAAGAACCGGTGGTCTATCAACAAAAGGTTTACATAATAGAGAAGCTGAGTTTTGCCTTTTGAATCAGAATTGGGGGATTCATGTGACTGAAGGTTCGTCTTTGTGGACAGTCCCTGTGCTTTGCCACAGTATATCTGAAGATTCAGGAGCGCTCCTTTAGGCAAATCCTTGATTTTGATATCAAACTCCAACCAAATATTCCACAGAACCTCCTCAGTAAAAGGCTTTGATGAAGTCCTCCTCTGTGAAAGAAGCTGCTGCCCGTGTTGAATGTTAGCCTCCACAAACACAGTAAGATCAGTATTTCTCGGTAAAACTGGGATATCAATGCCAATTATTTTCACCCTAAATTTCCTATTACAATCCCACAAAGAGATAGTGAAGACTCGCTCATGATCTTTTCCATCTATTGTCAATTGTTCGTGATACCCTGTAACTCCCGTACAGTCATCCACCAAGGGCCACTCTTCCTTCTGAACCTCATCCTCACTTGGGTCAGGGGGATTGTCTAAGACAAGGTGAATTTCTTCCCCATTCTTAAGGCACTGTCTTACCCAATGAAAATCTTTGATTGGTGTCTCTCCAGTGATGTACTCATCTCTGCCACAAATCCTGAGAACAAAATCCAGTTCACTATGATCTTCAGGAATGTCCATCAAAGACTTTTTCTTTGCCATTTTTGTGAAAAAGCTATGGAGAATCATATCTGGAGTGTCATCTATGGACACTTTAATTTTTTGGCTAGTTGTTCCTCTATGTATGATTATGAAAATGTTATTATTAGTGATCTTTTTAAATAAATACTCTGGAAGTGGCTTAGATGTAGTCCATGGGTGCATTGCATACAATTTAGGATCTCTACAGGCTACCTCTACCATTCGTGGAGTGACTAACCTGCGACGCGTAAATTCTAGTTCATCGTCATGCACGTTGCTTACATCAGTGACATCATAACCAATTAAATCGTTAAGTTGCCGCTGAAATTCCTGAACTTCTTCTGATGGTTTTTGTTTCTGGACAACATAGATCTTCCCTACCTTTTTCTGTAACACTTTCCAGTACAGTATGCAGTCCAATGTCTGTAATACTTGATGCTTATCATAAATTTCATACCACTGCCCTTTCTTCTGATACTGCAGAATAAACTGATCCGGGGTGAATGTGTGGTAGAAGTCTGTGATTTGACTCATCTCTATTGCACGCATCCAAATCTGTGCTTTCATTTGCTCAACCGTACAGTTGCCAGCTATTTCAAGTAACATCATTTCCGGTACTTTAGTATGCTTATTGCTTGTAGGTAAAATGAACTCAATGGATATCAGTTCCATTGATGACAAATTACTCGACGTACAATGGGGTTTCATTCTCCTTCTCCTTCGTTTGTTTTCCTCTCTCATAACAACAGGCTGTTCATAATCCCCCAACTCCATGCCAGAAGAAATCTAGCAAAACATACAAATACTTGATTACTTTCTCATTACATGTTTCTTTACTCTCATTTTTTAACTTTTTAAAATTAAATCACAGTCGGTATCCTTTTTGTATTTTCCCTTCCCCTTAATTTCTGATCATAAATACTTGATTTACATAAACCACCTCAGACATAATCTATTCAATTCAATAACTGATATAAAAAACCCCAATCAATCTTCCAATGATTAAATAAAGCAGAGCTTTTAAACAGCCTTCCCAGATTTCACTGAGGATAAGCAGTCTGACTATCTCCATCTCCATACTGATTTATTCTTGCTTCTATTTGATCAAGCACTGATTCTTCTGCTGCCTCATCTTTTTTGATGCTGCTGATATTAACATAAATGGATTTTCATAGAAATCAAAAGACATGCTACTGTGTAGGAGCAGAACACGATCTCACTGAGCTCCAGGAATGACAGAAAGTAACAAAACAAGTAATTTATTTGCAGACTGGACAGTGGTGAGCCTATTCCCATTTTGCTCCATCTCTCTTTTTAGTGATGAGGAATAAGGACTTACACCAAAACAAGCCCTCAGGATTCAAAAGTCAGGAACTACTTCTGAAGACAGGTATCTAACGTGCATCTAAATTCAAGCCTAGTATTCTTAGATGCGCTTCTTTTAAATAAATCAATTCACCAGACTGATAACATCCATCCATTTTAAAAGTAAACCCTCCCAGTATAAACTATTACTGAAGAAAAAACTCCTAGGCTGATGCCAGTTTACTACCCTGTACATCAAATCACACCTAAAACACCTGTAAAACAACTTCAAACACAAGTAGCCTACCTTACCAGCTTCCAGTAAACAAAAAATACTGTTGCTTACAGTTAATCTCCATTGAACAAAATTAAGGTAGAAATTATTCACCAAGAGCTTGGAATAAGGCGGCAGAGCTGATGGAGTGCACTTGCACAAGCTAAGTGACAGCAACATACTGAACTTCTTTTCCAGACAACGCTTTTTACACATAAAATCTTTCTCTAACTGCTGGAAAAACTAAACCCAGTGTAATGATGCCTTAGCAGACAACAAAACAAGAAGATAAAAATTTAAAACGATAAACTGAAACAACATAGCATGCTAACTAAAATTATTTTTTCATGTTCCGGAAAGCAACGACTTTATAGAGGTGCACACACCACCTCTACAGCTGACAAAGCACAAGGAAATATTACCTGCTTATAAAATAAAGGCTGAATTGCTGAAGATGATTCATTTGTTTAATTTCTGAAGTTCCTATTTTTTTAAAGGAAGATCATTCACACAAAAAAATGTCTTTGTTTAAGCTGTTCTGCTTTTCTTGCTCGCCCTCATATCCAGATGCAAAGGAAGTGCTGCACTTACCAGGAAGGAAGTTTTAACCAAGTTGATTACACATATGATTGCTCATTTTAAAAAAAGTCAGAATGCTTTTCCTGTTACAACAGTAAAAATACACTAACCGTACATCAATTTAATTTTAACACACAAGCATAGAAGACACGCTTAAAGCCTTTTAAAAATAGCTAAGAATAATCCCGGCAATACATCTAACGAATCCAAACAAAACATTTTAAAACCAATATATTTGGGAGAGCCTAACTTCTTTACAGAAGAGTTAAATATAAACATTAGATAAAAGAACTGATTCTGCAATGTTTCCTTATTTTTATTTTCATGGTGACAGCCCTTTGAGGACTCCCTCATTCATTAGAGCTTTTTAAGCCAGACTCCATACAGGCATCACGTGGAGATGGTATCTGCCAAGGATGTTGTGCAGTAACCTCAGCAGTAGAACTGTTGGGCAATCTTCCTCCTAGTATTTTTAACCCATCCATTTAAGATTACAAACACACAGTGATATCCACTAGAAACAATGATGTAAGATTCTGGAAGAATTTAAACCGTGGACTTTCAACCCTAATTATTGTGGTAAACTACAACCTGAAGAGCTGTTACTTTACTAAAAAAAATCCCCACAGGAAAATACTTGGGAAAACATGTACAAATCAGAAAGAAAAGACAGAAAAATCCCTAATCTTATTCTTTTTCTTATGACTTTCCCAGTGAATTACTGACCATTTTGAAGAGCAATAAGCAGTACACATCTTACAGCAGTACACATCCCACAAAAATTGAGGAGGAAAAAAAATACATGAAACAACTGAAACATCTTCTAGCAAGCTAAGTGGTGGGTGATGTCTTTTTTTAAGATATGTATGCTTCCTATCTTGTACGACACCTTTCTTACTAAAAAGGAAAAAAAAAAGCTTCCTCTGTACTGGCAAAAAAATCTGATAGCCTCTTACCTGCCTCCAATCTGTCACTCACCACCTCTGAAATTAACACTTTACAAGGTTAAAAAAAGAAAATACCCTCCACCATACACATAGCTCTTCTTTCTCAGAATATCATTTTGCTTGGCAGCTAAGATTGTTTTCTTTTTAGAGGTTATTTTTCTCAGGAAGTGAGTCTGAGGAAAACACGCTCTGTCCTAGCTCCCTCTGCCTTTTATAGCCAGCATTTGAAATTTCTCAAGAAGTGGCAAAGTTGGCCTGAACATTTTGTTGCTACCATGAATCTACCCATCTTGGCCAAGACATCTCCAACACTCCTCGTCCGTGCATGTGCAGCCTGTCAGCCTTCATCAGCCACAGTCTCTGTGGCATCTCGGCACTACACACTGCTTTCCTCTCCCATCCTCCTCTTGTCTGAAAAAAGCACTCGGTTGCTGGAAAACTCGAGCACCTGTAACCTCAGCCCAGGTTGACAGAAGGGGAGGAAACAGCTGATTTCACATAAAAAGGAAAAGGAGCCGGAGGTGTAGGAAAAGAAAAAGAATAATTCTGAAGGGGAAAATGTGTTTTGCAAAACCTATGTTTTGAAATTTCCTGACTTTGGACAGTTGACTTTGCAATGCTTTTGCAGAGTCTGTCTTTTGAAGTATAATTTCTAAAATGTGTAATTCAGTCACGTATTTTTCTTCATTTAAGCATAAACAACTAGCAGTAAGGGTTTTTTCATGCCAACAGCCTACACAGATTTTTCGCAAATATCCCTGGTTCTAAAAGTCATTGTGCTGACCCTATTAAGTAAACCTGGACGCACTTCAGTTTCATTGGGTTTCACCAGTCCTGAGAAAGCATGCTGGTTTAAAATGTCCTTGTCTTGCCGCCATGTGCTATGCACTTAAAGATTAATTTTTCAAACACATATACATACAAATATTCCATTCCGGCTAAGCTATTCTAGCACTACTCCATTGATCAAGACCATCAAGACAATCAAAGGCAGCGTCTCTACCTCCTGCAGCAGAGAACAACCCTGTACACTGCTCAATGACTGCAATTGTTTGACATGCTCACCCACTTAAAAAGACAGGTAGAGCAATATTGCGAAAGGTTCAGATATTCCACCACAAACTGCATCAGATACAATGCAAAATGCATGACACTTGTGTAACTGCCCATACAAGACTGCCCCTTCTCCCACATTCATTTGGGCTATGACCTGTCATGTCTAGTCCAGTCCAATCTCCGTCTCCTCCAGTGCAGCTCTGACTGCTTTTCATCAGCTTCAGAAGCCAGTTCTTGGAGCGATGATTGTCTTTAATCTGTCTCTGCAATGACAGACACAAAAGTGTCCCTGTTCTTAGGGTGACATCAAATTGTATCTATTTTCTGCTAATCCATGTGTAGGCATGGCAAAACCATATTTCCTCATGCATATGCATCAGAAAACTTTGATGTCTATAACAGAAAATCATTTAAAATAACTTCCTAAAACCTTTGTCATGCCTAAGCATTATTTGCAGTATTGACATTTCTATACGCCCACTGCAACAACACACCCCCCACAAAAAATTAACTGTTTTTTATTTCTAATTCTAATGAGCCTCATAAATCCCAAACTTCCCTGTATTAGGAGAACTGTCCTACCACTGGTCCATGAATCCTGATGGGGTGCAATGGAGTAGGAGGAGGTAGGCCTGTAAAAAGTAAGACAAGCAAACAGGCTTGCCTTTGTCTCCAGTCATGCTCCTATCTCATCACTTGGGTCAGCAAACTGATCATAACAAGAACAACAACAAGAATTTGGTTAATTTTCAGCTGGATCAGCTCCTTATCTGACTCATCACTTGCAGGAGTGGTAGGGCAGAGGAGGGAAGAGAAGGGAAGGGAATGGAGCCAGGATGGTTTAGGATAACTGAGACTGAAACATAATTCACAGCAGGATTAGGAGATAAATTCATGAGGAAACTTGTTAAATTATTTGAAAAGACTGGCTGAAAGGTGCCTTAAAAAGACCATGTGGTATTATCATTAATTACTTACTATATTCTGCTACAAAAACTTCAAGATACCTGTCAAACTTCACTGCCTTGCTAGGACTGTGTTAGTTTTTACCAGTTACTTATTCACCAGTTATTTTTATGCTTATTCTGTATTAGTTCCTGCTTCTGCTTTAATCTACCATGTGAAAACCTTATCTTAAAATTATCCTTGTCTCTTTAGTGTGGTCTCCTTCCCAGACAACATAACCTGTAAGAAAACAGGCACTCTCTATCAGAGTAAGAATTACCTCATGCACACATTATGCAAATATAATAATGTGTTTATATTCACAGTTTCAGATAAAATTAACTTCNTCTATCAGAGTAAGAATTACCTCATGCACACATTATGCAAATATAATAATAACGTGTTTATATTCACAGTTTCAGATAAAATTAACTTCAATATAAATAAAAAAAACTTACCATGACACGACCCAAATTTTTCCAAGCAGCATACTACATCTGCTCGCCAGCATTACCCTATAGCCCAAGACCGCTTTGCATTTGCTGGAGTACAATCTATCTTCCCTACACCTACAATGATCCAGCACTGAACTATGCAGGCAAGATACAGCACTAGCAGGTTAAGCATGAGCACAAAACCAAAAACAACTCTGCTCAGTTCTTTTGTCAAATCCTCTAGCAACTGATAGCTCTCATGGGAACTACATCGGTGCAGGTTCCCATTAGCAAGTAAACTTCACAAATAATACAGTCACATTCTTCATCAAAAAGTATACTAATCGGCAGATAACAGTTCTACATCACGGTCAGGAAGTTGCTGAGTCCGTCAGACTGCTATTATGGATGTAGTATTTTCAGGACTCCGCTGCCTTCAGTACAGACCTTTGCGTATTTTGGTTCCTACGTGAGGTACCTACTTGGGGGTGCTCCTGGACCAAACAGTAATTTCTAGCTGGTTCAGAAAATTTAGGTAAGAATTCTGGCAAAGTTCTAGTTAGCTGGAGTTACACAAGTGATGGGTGATCTGTCTTCAAACCAACACTTCGAGGAATTTGAAAGCATGGAGATCGNCCTGGACCAAACAGTAATTTCTAGCTGGTTCAGAAAATTTAGGTAAGAATTCTGGCAAAGTTCTAGTTAGCTGGAGTTACACAAGTGATGGGTGATCTGTCTTCAAACCAACACTTCAAGGAATTTGAAAGCATGGAGATCGCAGCTACGGCTCCCTCAGGAACACACTCACTGCTCAGATACTGCCTGTCCTTTCAACTTGTGCCCGGTTTCAAACACCCTGATCTCATCTACACCGACAACCAACTCCAGAACGCCCTCAGCCATTATTTCAGATGGCTCACGGTGGGGGAAGGTTTTACAGTCTACATGTACCAGACAGAAACAAGAGGTTATTACTTGATGGATGAGGAAATACAGTTATTTACTGTTTAAAAGCTGTGTTGTAGCAGAGCTGACTCATACATCTTAGGACCAGAGGGAACTGCACCACTATCTGGTGGGATCCTTCACTTCGCATTGTTTTATTCAACATACCAGCACTTTCCTCAGCAAGTTTTGCACCAAACCTGTAACTCTCGTTGGGGGCAGGGGGGGAGGCCCGGACGCGAGCCAGGACCAAGGCCGCGAGCAGCGAAGGGCCGGGCAGCACACGGGGGGCTCGGCAGTGCTGACCGCAGTGCCGGCTGCGGGCAGTCACCCGTGCCCCGCTGGAAGGGGGCTCCGGGCGAAGCGCTTCG
>VZSC01015128.1:386194-413221 GCA_013398225.1 Steatornis caripensis | reverse complement strand
TTTTTTTTTTTTTTTTTCCCTGAATGAACAGCAAAACCCTTTCCATGATTATACTGTGATCTTGCAATGAGATTCACAGGTGAACCCTGTACGGCACGGAGCCCGCACACTCACCCTGAAAGCTGTGCTGACATAAGGTTACATCTTCAAGGAGCGCTTTACAAGACCATAGGCTGCCACAAAGACTATAAAAAATGAATTTGATTTTTCTAGGTACACATTATTAACTTCCATAGAAAGAAAATACCAGAAGGAAATAACTGGTGTGTTACATGTACAGATGCTATTATAAAAAGTTGGATAATTGTCATTATAGCAGTAAGGTTCTTTTGACTAAAAAATTGTTTGCACGACAAGATTAAGAATCAGTACCAGCCTGAAGCAGAAAATAATTGAGAAACTATTGTATAAACATGGAATTTCAAAATACAAACATGTTACACTGAACTGTGGCTGTAAGAAATCATAACTCTGTACTGGCTTCAAGTTCCCGTTTTTACAAAGATGAAAGCAAACTAAAAACCTTTAACAACCTTCACGCAATGTGTGTGCAGCATAGGGGAAACACAGTGAAGATTCACTCACTTTGCGCTCGGTTTTGCCTCATATAATGGGTAATGTGGGTCAAAGAAGTTCAGCTTTGCACAGCGTGTGTATTACCGAATGCTTTAAAAGAGATTAAAAAAACCTTATCAAAATAGGAAGCCTTTTTTTCTTGTTGTTGGCTGGATCCCCAGATGGATCACTCCAGGAACACAAGAATAGCCAGGTTGGCGACCAATCCTGTTAAAATCTGTGGACTTTATTTCGGGACGCACAAGCATACGGAGATTTGAGCAGCCAAATAAAAAAGACTGTCATTTGTCAAAAGGCAATTATAGAGGGAATAATTTACAGCTGGAGCAAATGACATGTTTCATGTTGACTTCATCCAGAATTGTATAAAATATTTTTTAAATAGCTGCAAGTCAGCATAATGTTATTTGCAATGAAAGAATAAATTATTTTATGTATTGTATTTGAGAAAAGGAGCTAAACTGAAAATCTTTGTCTTTTCAGAATTTAGTAAGTTAATANCTTCATCCAGAATTGTATAAAATATTTTTTAAATAGCTGCAAGTCAGCATAATGTTATTTGCAATGAAAGAATAAATTATTTTATGTATTGTATTTGAGAAAAGGAGCTAAACTGAAAATCTTTGTCTTTTCAGGATTTAGTAAGTTAATAAAATATTAAAATTTTGCAGTTAATCTTCAGCTTCTCTACATACAGCACAATTTTCTTTATTTTGTTTTGCAGCAAATCAAGTAATACAAACTTCCCTATAGCCAAGGATGCTCTCCTTATAGGTTGTATGTTCTTGGGAAATACAATTTTAACATTATTTTATTCCTGTTGATTTCCACATGTGACTTAAACCCTTGCCCATAAATTATCTGTTGGTATTTTTTTTTTCAGTGAAGAACAGCCTGTACAATAAATTGAAATGCACATTTTACCATATAAAAAATGGAACTTTAAAACAGTCAGGAATACCATAGCTTAATGAAGGAAGGGGAAGAGCACAATTTGATATTTAAATGAAGCTGATTTAATCAAAATTAGTCATGCAAAGAAGCAATCATTTTGCTAATACAGTCTTGTGGGGTGCAGTCAAAATGCAATTATTTCCTTTATCTTTCATCTGTAATAAAAATATGACAAGGAACTGCTGTCATGGTCTTAAATGGGAGTTTTGGAGGTTGGAAAAATGTAAGATGGTATCTTTTGTGTCCTCTGCACAGGCAAACATCAGTTTTTATGTTGTTTCATGGAGAACTGCGATAAAGGATAACAGCCACAATGAAATTCTCAGCAACAACTTTATATACTGACATATGTTGGAACTGGATGTGACATATGTTGGAACTGGATGTAAATGTTCTGTTGTCATTGACAAACTGGGTTCATTGCCATTTAGGAAATAGTATCTAATAGTTTGGGTTGGTTTTTTTTATTTTCTATATTGCCAGCAGAGAAAAAATAAAATGCAGAAGCTTTGTAGGTCTTGTACCAAGAAAGCCAGAACCTGCTTGCCTATTCCCAACAATAGTAACATTCAGTTTTGTAGTTGCTTCCTTATATAAAAAAAATTGAAAAAAAACCCCCATTGTGGGATATGTTGTGCTCTCTGATGGAATGGTAGGTAGCTTTCTCCTTTCTTGCAGAAGGTATAATCTGGAATTTTCTAATTGGGTTGTAAGCACTTTATGATGCATTCAGATTTAAAATAAATTGACAGAATCCCTTTATTTTACAGCTCTACTCTGAAAACTGATCATGTAAATATGCAGTCGGTTGTGTTAACATCATTGCAGTTGCTTTGTCCATATGCACAATCATATGGTAACTTTGGTATCAAAAGTAAGTTTTTCTTCTTCCTATGACTTGCCAGCAAGAAGAGGAGGAGTGAGCTGGACCTTAGTTTGGCTTTTGGATCATGTTCTAGGTATGGTGGCTGCTCGTGTAATGGATATAACTGATAGCTGAGTGTTGCCTGCAGATCTGCCCCCCATTCACAGCTTTATTTAATGGCGGCCCATCTCCTTATGTGCCAATTCTGGGTTGTTGCTTGGCAAAGCAGTAGAAGGCCCTGGGGGAGGGGAGGGGGATTCAGGAGAAGAGCGAGTTAAGGCTGGGCTCATGCTGCATCCCTCTGAAGGGATGCCAGTGAGCACTTAAATCCTCTGCAAGATGTCTCCTAAGCAAGCTTGGGTTCTCAAGGAGAGGTGTCCAGGGGAATCTTTTAAGATCTGCTGGGCGTGAAAGTAGCCTTGTGGCCTGATCTGGAATGATCTCTCTGAACTTCTGTAGGCACAGCAGAGTCAGGAGAGCTCAAACAAGGAAGAGAGGAGTCTTGTCCCTAGGAGTCTCCAGTCCCTTCTCCTCCAAGAAATACCCACTCTTTCCTTTTCTCCTGCTAGGTTGGTGCTCCTGGTGATTAAGATTCTGCACAAAATTCTTCACTGCAAACATCTAAAGCTTTCAAAACAGCAGGTGTTCAGAAGCCTTCTGAGATACATCTGCTGAAGGCTTTGTCTCCCATTTTACTGATTTAGGCTCTTATACTTCAGAATATGTATTTAAAGCACAGGGGTGGGAGTGTAAGCTGTTTCCTCCATACCACATATGTACACACATCAGCTGAGATGTAAAGCTCATGTAATACCTCTTACTGGCTTGAATACCTATTTTTGTCTGTTCATATGTGTATGAGGTTGTCAGAGAGAGATGTACTCCTTGTGGTAGCAGAGAGTGTGTAAGCAGATCTTTAAGACCACTGGTTATTCATAAAGGGTGGGGAAAATCCTGAGTTTTTGTGGCTGCAGAGGTCTCGGTATTAGCTGGTGGTGCAATATTGCATCATCTTGTGGTGTTGGGACTTGACAGAGGAAACGAAAGAGGTCAGAAATAGAAATGTAAAGAAAAGGAATTCACACTTCCAACAAGGCCTCTAGTCTAATAGCATTATATTAAGTACTCATATATATAAGGTACAGATAAGATTTCCTCAGTATCTGAAAGTTTCGGACACCAAAAATAATCAGTCTAATTTGCTGCTGAGATGCTACATTATGGGGTTTCTCTAGACAAGCTCTCTGAACTGTGTTGCTGTGCTGTCTTCCTGTCCTAGTGTTTATCACTCTTAATCTTTGAAAATTTGCCCTGCTGTATGCTTATTTGTTGGTGCATCCTCCTGTCTGTGAGGAGGCAGATGTATTTGCATTGCACAGGCATTATGTAAGGGTAGACTTTTATCAGAGGATTTCTGTATTTTTGTTGTTGTAAATGAGTAATGTAAAATGCTTTCCCTTTAAACTACCTCATTGCCTCTCTCTGTATATTGAAGTAACATATCCTTCACACACACAAGTGTTTCTTACCAGGGTTCTGGGCACCGTGTGGGCTAATTGATCTGCTGTCATAATACTCAGGAGTACTAAAAAGACATTCAAGTAGGAATATATTTGTTCCACAGAGTTGAGTTGAATATAAAATCAGCTACAAAGAAAGCTCTTTCGCAGCCAGATCTTTTCTGGAAACGTACCTTTAACTTTCTCCAACTGCTTTAACAGGTGGCCTTAGCAGAGTGCCCAGAAGATCACTACATTTGGGTTTTTTTAGACTCAATAAGAGGTTTTTGTTCCAAAGTGCTGAACCCTTTGTACAGAGAGACTGTGGGCAGGTCTCTTTCTTTCAGGAGGAGGCTGGGATCCTGTCTGGGTGCTGATGATCCCATTGAGGTGCCAGGGTCGCATCTGTGACAGTACTTCCTATGCAGGAGACAGTACCTCATCATAGTGGTAGCTTTGCTAAATAAACACCTGTCCTCACACTGGAATATAGACCTTCTGTCTTTACAGAGAAATCAAAGCCTTGACAGCCAGGCAGCACAACCACAATGAGTAAAAAGCCAGATTTGACCTGGAACTTTGTACACTTGCTTCCTAGAAATGAAAAGCTAAGAAAAGCTGGGAACCAGTACTATGGGAAGTGTCAACCCTTACACACAAAATGAGGGCAGCATTATGCTGCGGATAATAGTGCTTCATCACGTGGCAGTCTGGTCTGTTTTGTCTATGCCTGCTAGGGACGGTTAAAGACAAACATGGGAGCATTGCCCAGATAAAATAGTGTGTATTGCTGGACATCCCATGTATTTTAGGATTCCCTGAGTTACCAGCACAAATATTACATTACCTATACAATTCATGTTCCCATACTTTCCTGCCTACAGTGGAAAGCCAGGGCTCTCCAGCAAACTTTTGCAAAACCTCTTTAGTCTTTTCTGGTTTACAGCACAAAGCCTGAGCTTTTCAGCAGGGGAGGACGTGGTAACTGAGCCCAGTCTGGGTGGGACTGTCTTGGTCCCTCGTGGAAGGCAGTAACTGCTGCAAAGTGCTGGTCAGAGCCTGCTCTTCCCTGTGCCAGGAAAGTAAGCTGTGCCTTATTCTCCCTTGATCTGCAGTTCTGCACCCCAAAGCCCAAAGCGAACATAGCAATGTCTTTCTCTGCACCATGACTCAGACAGTCACGCCACCTCAGGTATCAGCTAGATAGGTGAGATGATAGAAACTTTTTATGCCTCTTATTTTTGCAGTTAAAATGTGGCAGATGGCCAGATCATGCTTTCCAGAGCATGTCGGACACAGTCATGCCAAGTATGTTGGTCAGACTGATGTACCTCCAGGCTTTGTTAGGCCACCTTGCCTGCATGCAGCAATGCGGCTGAAAACAGGCAGGGCATGGAGTTTGATTTCTTTATAGTTGTTTGTCTGGTTGTCTATCAGCTACTGAACACAATATTAACTTCTTGAACAAGAGTCTCTTTGATGCATTTTAGAAGCTACGGGAAGTCTTCCTAAATTCACATAACGAGGAACATCCTTGTGTTTCATCCCAGCAGGGAGCAATTGTTCTTCTCTGGGAAGCTGATGTTCTTTCCCAGTATTTTTCCCCTGTGCCTCCAATACCAAAATGCTTTGGCTGAGATGTTGTGATTTTCCTCCATGAAGAGGGTGACCTCATACTGGATAGACCAGTTGCTGCAGTCTTTCCAAAGTACAACAGTACCCCAAAAGTGTCTGGTAGGTTGACAAAAATAAGGCTATACAGATGAGGGACACATGGGGAGGATACTAGGAGGGTATTCCCTTTCTGGTCTCAGATGATCTAAAATACTCCAGATTGTCCTTGGACTCTTCCTAGATTCCATCAAAGAGAAGAAAATAGATGCTTGGAAGGTGAATCCCTGTTATGTCCAGAGGAGGAGGACAGGAGGACACCATGGAGGAATGATTGGTATTAGGCATGTGTAACCAACCCAAACGAATGAGTGACTGTGAAGGCAGCGTTTTGAAAATCCCTTAAGAAGAAGTGATTCCCCTGATGGACCATGGAAGGCTACACAGTAAAGCTTGGTTTAGACGCAGAAGTTGCTGATAATGGGATAGCAGGCACTGCAGGTCCTGCCACTGAGGACTGGCTGCAGATGTGGTGGGAAGCCAGTCCTTATGAATGAGGATGGTGAGTACTGGATCAGTGCTGTGGAGCTGACCCTGAGGAAGGGCGACCTGCTGGCACAAGGCTGCATGGTCCCTTGGGCATCAGCACCTGTGCAGAGGATCAGGCTTCTCAGACTTTTGTCCCATCAAAAAGTGAACCCCAGAAGTGTAATGACTCCTGTATCTTGATAGGCTGAGAACTGGAGGTAGCAACCACACTTTGATTCATCCTTTTCCTTGTTTTTGCTTTTGTTTGAAGTAATTGGCATTACGGTAGTTGTAGATGAAAGGGACATTTTTAAAGGTGTTGCTGGGAGTTTAGGAGTGGAGGGTTTTCCTCCAGGAGGGTGCTAATGAGGAGAAGCAGCCCGGAAGACCATGGCTTGACTGTGACATGCTCAATACATGAGTTGCCTGTGTTAATAGCTCAGGAAAGAGCAGTGTTGGGTGAGTTACCTCTCTCAGTGTCACTTAGATAAAAGCAGTGTCCACCTGCTAAGAGTGAAGGCATGTCAAAAACTGATTGATCTGAAATCCTGGATTTAGCTTGCAAGATGCTCCAGTACCAGTCAGGTGAGTACCATGAACTAACCTCACTGAAACTTATGGCAGATAAAATGTATGGAGGCCAATGGACTATACAAGCCATCCTTAATTAACAAAAACATTATTTAGGTAATGTATGGTCAATGCACAGAAAAAAAAATATTTTAGGGTTCCATGTAGTTAAGGGATGAAAAATGCAGAGACAAAAACACTGGAGGTCCAGAAAGGACCTGTTTTTGTGCACACAGGGTGCATGTGCAATGGTGGCAGTGTTTGTGTTGGCAGTCATTTCAAAGGGACTTGGCATTACCCTGACAGCCAGCCTTAATTCCATGAAATGAGGAGTACAAAAAGCAAGGATTCTCTTCACTAGTGATTAGGGAAAACCCCAGCTGTTTGAGTTAGTCCGATAATCCCATTTAAACAAATCATGTATGTTGAAACCCCGTGGATTTCCGAGATAAGCAAATCCATCACAGGTCTTGCCGTCAGGGAGAAGGGAAGGTCTCACGTTTGACATGCTTGGGAGATACGAATGCAATCTCTGGCACTGTAACTTGCTGGGAAATTGAACATGCGTTGGGATTCAGCCTACGGAGGAGGATTTAAATCAACCGTTGGAGGTGTATATCTGTCTGCGGTGACTACGTAAGCTGGCACGAACCTAGGCCTTTCAGGTGCACCGTTGACCACAAACAATCTCTGTGCCTTCACTGTGCGTGAGCTTTAGTACCTAACCTCCCTGACCTGCCATCCCATCCAGAGACATGCCCCTCACCCCCAGTTTTCTGCCTGGGCCATTTAGCGGGCAACCCTTCCTGGGCACGCACCTTGTGTTCACCCACTGCAGCGGGCCCTGACCCTCCCCAGGCATCACTGCCCTGCTATGCCGCCATAAACAACGGCAGCGGTGGCCTGGCCAAAGGTCGCAAAACGAAGTCGTTCCTACAAACTTCTGCTCTGCGGGGGCGCCCTTTGCATTTGACCGCTCGCTATGGCTGCCGCCCCCTCCCGCCCGGCCTCGTCAGCGGCCGCGGGTGTGACGTCACCGCCCGCCTGGCCCGCGCCGGCATTGCGTCATGCCGCCATGACAGAGGCGACCCTGGTGCTGTGGTGACACCTGCTGGGCCGGCGGGAACATCGCCGCGGCTCCCGCTCCACCGCCCCCACCGCCCCGCTGCCTCCGTGGCCCGGGACCGAGGCACGCGCGGCTTCATCCTCGCCCCGCTACACGGAGCTGAGCGGTCGGGGTGGCACCAGGAGCGGGGGGGGACAGCGCATCCTTGCTGCGACAAGGAAGGTCCCCGCCTGAAGGAGCCCGAGCTGCTGTGGTGACGAGGGCGAGGAAAACGCGCTCAGGGTAAAGCTATACCTTCTACGCGGGAGCTTTAAAGAGTGTGTCCTCTTCCTTCGTATTTTCGTGTTCCTTAGAAGTAAAACTGGAAAGCAAAGAATTTTTATGAGGAGACTTTGGATCCGAAGGATCTGAGTCTTCTTCACGCTTCAGCATGATTGCAAGCAAGGTCTTTGGCTTTCTGCCTCCACCTGGTCATCTCTCATTCATTCACCTGTGGGATGTGGAGAATAACACCACTCACCAGAGCTACCCACGGGGCTCTTCTGTGTTTTCGTTCATTAATATCTGAAGTAATTTAAGATCCTTAAGGTGTGGAAATGCAACGTATTTGTGTGGTTATGGAAGAGGGTTGGTGACATGATTTTAGCATATTTGAGCTACAACTACACGTCTTCCAAAATGAGCGTTAGTAGAGCTTTCAGATCCCACTAAATCACCACGTAAACTGCGTCATGTAAGCACCTAAATCCAATTCTGGATGTGACTTGGCAGAGAGGAGCAGGACAGGAAGAGAGCAACTTCTCTTCCTGAGGATTGTCTCCATGCGAGAACTCGGTCTGTCGGAGGCGCCTGTTCCAGAGCTGCCTGTCAGCTGCTCACTGCGTTTTGAGCCAGGGCTTCGCCAGAGTTGAGCAGAAAGCTCTGGTTAAGGAGCTCAGATGTGGGCCTGGGGTCTTCAACAACTTTTAAACTTGCCTCTGCCAGGGGTTACAGCTGGGGGTGACCGGCAAAACTCACTTATCCAAGGGCGCCACACAGACCGGTGAGACTACTGACATCTTACAGCTGCTAATATACAGGTGTCTCTCACATACAAGGTTGGTCTGAAATCGGCACTGAGGAGCATGCATTGCTTGACAGGGTGGCTGCAGATGCTGGGGCTGGTTCAGGCCTTCTGGCTGCTGTAATCTCCCAGGAATGTGAATCTTCCTGCCTTCATTTTAATTTCCCTTTTTTTCATCTTCCTGGATCCATTTTCTGCAAAATGGTTCTCTACTTCATATGCATACCCAGGAGCATGAGCACTGCCCGTGCTTTTGTTGAACCTTTCCATCAGCCCTGCACTCTCCCTCTTCTCAGTTGTACATTGGCTAGATCTGAGGAACTTGCATACTTTATTTCTCCTGCTAGCTTAATCAGATAACAACCCCAAGCACGAAGGGCTGCATGGGAGTGAGCAGAAATACTGAGCCTGCCATGTGTGATGCCAGGCATCAACTCAAAGGTGTTAAAATCCTCTCCAGAGGTGCCCTTTGCATTTGCTCCGCTCGCTATGGCTGCCACCACCTGCCTGCGTCATCGGCCGCAGATGTGATGTCACCACCCGCCCAGCCTGCATCAGCCCAGCCTAACCTTTTTCCTCAAACCCTCTGCTTTTGTGCAGCCACCTTCTCGCCACAGCTTCTCAGGTAAAAATCTTTGAAAACTCTTAAATGAAAGCTACTGTCACTCCAGTTACTAGGCACAATGGGATATCTATGACAGAATTTTATCTGCCAGAATATCAATGCGGAGGATGGTAAAACTCTGCACCCACGCCAGCGGATCTGATGGGGAGCTGATGAGCTGGCTTCTATTCAAGCTCATAAGATAATAGTTATCCCTAACACAGGAAAGCAGAGTCCAGGACGAAGTTACTAGTAAATTCAGATGTAAAGATCCTAGTTAAGATATTAGCAAAAGGGATACAGCAAATATTAGCAAGTTCAGTAAAAGAAGCCAAATGGTTATGAAACATAAATACTTTTCCAGTAACATGAGATGGGGATCAAGTTATAATGTGTTCAAAAAAAAGAGAAAGAAAAGCATACCAGTAGAACTGCATGCTGACTTGTGGGAGATGATATTTAAAAAAGAAGTCACGGTTTCTGGAGAACAATATTAAGTTGAATGGTATGCAGTCAGCAATAACAATTTGTTTCAACACTAGGCTTTTCTGGAGCAAACTGAATGTTTTAAGAAACATCTAGCTTTAAGTTGAAAGATGGAAATTCAAAAAGTTAGAGCTCCATTAATAAGTTTAAAATACATTTAGAATAATACACACCCTCCCCTCCCTGCCAAACTTCCTTGGATTAAAAGGTTTTCTAGAAAATCTGGATGTGTAGGTAGAAACGTGAACTGACCCTTTGGAGCTGGTGGTGGCAAGACCCCTCCTGCCTCCCTGTCCTCAGCCACTGGCTATGCGAGAGGGACTATGTTTGCAAAGTTACAGGCAGTTTTGGCCCTTCACTGGTTAGGAAGAAATCCCAAATACCAGTGAGGGCACACCTTATTTCCAACAGAGAGAGCTGGAATTCACTGGGAGCCTCAGTGCAAGGGACTGCTAGGAGATGTGGCTCAGGCTTAAGATGAAGAAAATCCTGCTGTAAAGTTTGTTTTCTCCCAGATAAAAGAGAGAGAAAAATGAAAGCAGAGAAGCTGATTGTTTCCTTCTAGAAAAAGAAAATATTTGCTATTTGGCTTAGTTTGGTTGCGGTGGGTGTAGCTTGCTGACATGTTCAGCCAAGGACTTTCCACATGGGCATGCTCCTGCCTTCAGTCCGTCCCTGCCAGACGCGAGGGCAGCACAGGCAGATGGGCTGTCCTGCATGGAGGGGAACAGGTTTTATGGTGCTCATCCGCTCTGCAGGTGATGGGAGAGCATACGGCTGGGCCAAAGGCAGGATGGTTCTGCCTACACCACTAGTGAAGCCAATGTCATCCGTATTGCTGATGTATGCAGTGACCTCCAAAGTACCTATCAGGAGAAGGAAGAAATTTGTGGATGGAGGTGAGGTTAAGGCATCAGGGATGTACGACAGGCAGCTAGGAGGTAAATGACTCATACAGGCTTGGCAGGGATGGTAACACAAATAGGGAATGTCTGGTGTTCACAGCCTTGCAGTGACGAATGGCAAGAATTCAGATGAGGACATTTTAGACTGCAGTGGAGGAATATAACCCTGTGCAATGAAGAGGGCGTATTCCCATTCCTTTTCAGTCAGTTGCCTTATTACTGTTTGTCTGATGTTTGTTTTACGATACTTGAAGATAGGTAGCTATTTTATGGTTTGAATTCAATGCCTTGCATTTTTTGCAAGTGCTCATACAGCCATGTGTCACATAACCAAATCCATTTGTGAAGAAATTCAGTGTTAATAAAATAACCTTGTTATTATTGGAATCTTCGCAGGCAGACGGCTAGCCAGCTGTCAAAACTTCATTGCAGCTGTTTGGCATTAACTGAAGTGAAGTATCGTAAAGGTGGCCTTAGTTTCAGAGCAACACTCGGTGTAGGGAGGTTTACTGCGTGCAGGTGGATGGTCCAGGACACATCTGCCTGTCTGGGCACACAGGATGCCCGATTCCAGGATCTTCCAGTGTTTCCCACAGGTAACCAGAGTGAATATCTGCACAGCACCTGCCCCTGCTTGGCACTCATTCTTTCAAAAAATCTTTAGGGAAATGGCGGGCATCTCTTCAGAGTGGTATCTCTCTTGTTCTCTCTTCACTTTGTGCTGATCCTGATGTCCATTTATCTTGGGTGAAGTGTGATGACTGTGTCCTTACTGCCCTTTAATATTTTTCCTGCCTGTAGTGGATCCAGAAGAATTCCCTTGTGTCACCTCAGTACAGCTAACACTTAGAAAATGAAAGAGTACACTGAACATCAATGCCTGGAAAAATACAAGAGTGCCATCCTGGGGCACACACGCTACCTACCTTAGCCTATTTTATACACAAATTCAGAGTGTCTGAAACAGAAGGCCACATTTTTTTTTCTTTAATTGAAGAGTTACGCATTTTCCGTGGGCATTTCAGCATCTAACTTAGATACCTGAAATAAGTGTGTGATTACATCCTTCACTTGCTGCATTAGGACAAGACCAGTTGAATATTTTTATCAGCCTTCTAGGTTTGTATTTCCTCTTGTTAAACTACTTTATTCAGCAGGTACCATGTTGTATTAACATATTCTCAGTCAAAGCTGGTTATGGTAAAAATCTCCTCTTACTCTTTTTCTCCCCCCTTCTAACTGTAGTCTTTGAGGCCTGCTTATGGGTTACAGCAATCATGACAGATGTCTTTTACCAATATTATTCCTTTTTAAATTAATAAATGCAAAATTTGTAAACAAAAATCACAAGTTTCCTTATAGGGTTTAGTTTTCATGCTAGAGGAGAACCCTGGGTCCCTGTCTCTGCCATGCTTACCACCCTCAAATTAGGTCCACCGTGTTGCAGTATCCTTCAGAACTGTAATTTTATCTAGCCCTGTAATGTTAATTATTATTTTCATCATCATCATCTGTATGGCAACTGCCACTTATGTACCTGGAGGTGGATCAGCATCTCCAGGCTATCCTCTGGGCTCAATCCTGGGGAGACAACCAGGCCTCTCACTAGCACATCCAGACCAAGGTCTGATCCTGTGGTATGATTCTTTTAATAGTGCTTGGTAGATTATTTTCAGCATTAAATTTGTCTAAATGTTCTTTGAATCATGTAAGCTTTTGAAACCCATGGCATCTTGCAATTAGTTCCACAGCCTGATTATGCACTGCATAGAAAAGTGTCACTTTTGTTTGCCAGCTGAGAATTTGATTTTATGCCTTCTAGGTCTTGTAGTATGAACAACAGCACGTAACTATTCCCCATTTGTCTTTCCCATGCACTCGTGATTTTCTGTCTCTGACATAAACCTATTTTTCACAGGCTAAAAGTCCAAGCACTCATTAGTTGTACAGAAACCATCCCATTGGTTCTTCACCATGTTAAATTTCATCCTTGTAACTTTTCTAGGTCTGCTCTACCAAAGCTATTGATAAGACCTGTACATTGCATTCAAAGGGGTGCACCGTGGATTTATAGTCACATATCGGTATTGTCTACTTTAGTCTCCTGTCCCTTACTAATAATGCTTTTTCACTTAATGTATCACCTGGACTTATCTTCCCCTGGGAGAGAGGAGGATGTTTGATCTGCAGCTTGCTAAGTCTCATGCTGCCCAAAGATTTAGGAAGAATTGTGACAATAGATGCTAGAGAAGAGGTACCCTCGACACGCAGTCCAGCTCTACACCAAAGCCAATGAATTCAAACACAAGCGCAGAAAGGATTTGCCCCTCACTGGCTGTCTATGATTAATCTTATTTCAGGAACTTTGCTTGCCTGCTATGCAAATACATACTTAGCAAAGGGATGATGCTATTGTCTGCTGCTGCCTACCTGAAACTACTGCCATGGTGCTTTCCAAGAGGCACCTCATCTTTTGCACGATGTTTGTGAAGCTAGGGAGAATGTTTTCGCCAACAGCAACTACAAATGTTCCTTCAAAAAAGGAATGAATGAGCTGCACATTTCTGGTTAACCCACTGCAACACATCCAGTTTCACTCTTGATCTCCTCCTGTTTGCAATGCCTCTGACCCTGTGCTGTGTGCTGGATACATTTAGGCCATGAGTTTGTGGTACTAGTAATACCGTCTATTTCTTCATAAAATTAAGTTCTTCTGGACTATTGCCCTTAGCCTTTCTGTAGGTCTCCTTAAAACACTTTATATTCTCCTCGCAATTCTTTCCAGAGTAATCTAATCCCAAGTTGATGATTTCCAGACCGTGTTCATTGCACAGGAGACCCAGATTGCTCTTGGGCAGATGATGCCGTGAATGCTAAAAATTTACATGGGTTAGGGGAAGCCTGAGCACAGTCATGGAGAACTCTGTGGCCTCTCAGTTGCTCCAGAGCAGCAGCACTCCATCTAATGCAGATGCTAGGCCAGCTGCTGGCCACCACTTGCCACCACTTGTGATTAGAGGATCTTCTCTCCCTCGGCATCCAGCACAAACAAACAGAGGGAAGTGGAGGCATGTACGAGTAGACTAGAGCTTTATTCTTGCACCCTCACGACCCTTACAGAGAGAAAGAGGGCCTATACAGCACTATACAATTTCCACCTTGCAGTTGAATTTGCAGCACTTCTGTTACCACTGCTGGCTGAACCTCCACCAATACCACCACCTAAGCATGTCAAGTCGCAGGAGCCAAGTGGTGCACTGTGATGAACTGGAACTTGGCCTTTGCCTGTAAACAGGTGGAGAGGAATGGCACAGTTTGATGACAGGTGAAAGACAAATAAAAAAAAAAGGACAAAGAAGAAAATGAAAACAGACTGAGAGCAGAAGGAACTGCACACAAAAGAAACATTACAAGGGGAGGAAATGAAATGTGAATGGGTTGGTTTGAGCTAAAAAGCAGGTAATAAGTGGAGGGAGAGAAGAAGCAGTAGCTAAGAAGGGTAGTGATATGCATAACAAAACAAGGCTGACCCCAATGGCCCTTGGGGGCACAGAGGAAAATTTGGGAATAGTAGGAGCTATTTCTTTAGGTGATGATTTGTAGGTTTTACTGTACTAAGGTGTTGGGTGCAGCAGTAGTCACAGAGTCCTTTGCTCTTCCCAAACATAATGGGAGATGAAACTTCAGAAGATGGTCGTGGCAATTGTCACACTGTTGATGCTGGTGGTGGGGTCACTGAGGGCTGCAGCCGTAGTGGTGCTGGTGGTTCTCCTCTTTGTTTCTACCTCTCTTTACTTGGGTGTTAGGGAAAAGAAAATACAGAGAGACAGCTAAGAGCAGAGGTTCTTGTTCAGTGAGAGTGCCTGGCCTACAGAGCAAAACAAAGAGGATGAAACCAGTTCTTCTCCACAGCTGGCTGCTATCACAGATGGACCTTCAGTTTATCCCAGTGAACCATTGCCAGAGGCTTCAGTGCCTCCCCCAGCTCCGAGGAGTTTGGCTGGCTGAGTCAAGCTCAGCCTCTTCATTGGTGAGAGCTGTTGCAAAGGAAATGAAGAGTGGGGGTCTGCTCCTCCTTCCCTTGGAAGCTGCTTTTAAGTTAATGCTCTTTTGCCTGGCGCTGTTTGCACGACCTTGCAGCTGTGTAGCAGCTGTACCTGCACCATCTCTTGGACCTTCTTGTTCTGACCTGGACCTTGACTCCCTGGCTTGGCCTCAGACCTGCTTCATCATGACACACCTCCTGGCTGATCGGTGGCCTGAGGCTGACAGATCACTGCCTCCACACCTCCTGATCCAGACTCGCCGACTCAACTTCCCGACACCTCATCGGTGAAGCAGTGCTCCTGCCTGCATTGCTGCCACCCTCAGCTGCTGGCTCCATGCCTTCCCTTGCGGAGCAGCCTGCCCGTGCTGTTCCGACACCATTCTGACACTGTTCCTGTCATCTTACAGAGCTCTGCATTTGAAATGCAGGAACTGTTAGACATGGTGAAGTATATTTTCACATCACCTGGGCTTGAGCAGGAAAGAAGTTTTTCGTCCTGAAGATATTTTCAATATTTCAAAAATATTTTATCTTGCTATATATTTTGGTGATAAATCCAAAGTAGGAAACAGCTCAGGGCTTACAGCACTTTTAGGAGACTACAACTCATGTTTTTCTACAAGTGCATGATTAGTCAGCTCTACAAAATGCAGTAGTGCAAACTAAAGGAATCCTACACCATATTAGCCATAGTTTGAGCCAATTGGGTTGAAGAGTGACAATAGGAGAGTTAGAAGTGAAACACGGATGTGCCAGATAACCAGTAGCTGTAGTCTGTACTAGGAGATGGATATCCAAATGGTTTCCCAGTGAAAACTTTTACCTAGTTTTTCTAGGTTCATACATCTTTAATATCAGCACATGACATACTGCTGAAAATAATGCCTTTTTTACCAGCCATAACTAAATGGTGCGTCTCTGGATCAGAACCTGGGCATGCTGTTCGAAGTGGAAGTAACTAGGGATTTGACTACAAATGTGAAGTGGTGAGTGACTTCTTGGAAAGCTAATGTACTGGAAGATAGTCCATAAGGAGGGACAGGAGAAGGCTGCATAGGAGCTGAACTGATTTAGCAGTAACAAATTTGTTTTTGCTACAGATCTCTCCGCTTCTGCTCTGAGTACCGCATAACTGATGGTGGTTAATTTAAAGGAGACTGGCTGAAGGAAATGATCGGTTTTGACTGAAAACATATCTACACCTGGGATAGGGTTAATTTCACTTTAATCAGGACTCCCAGAGTACTCCAACCTAAACTAGTAATATTTTTTTTTCTAAAATCAATGGAGATAAATGGATGAAATGCCAGTATGCACCCTGACAGCTAGCCTACAGCAGACACTTCAGTGATTTAAGATGTGTCTGAGTTTGCCATCGGGTGAGCCACTTCCTTGCAGTCTGCTTTTCTTTCTCTGCTCATTTTCTAATCCCTTTCTAATCCTTCCATTTTTCTAAAATTGACCAACTCTCCATCTTCACGTGTTTTAACCTCTCCTGGCACAAGAGCTGCCTGCTAGGAAATGCCTGCCACCAGGGAAAGCCATTCTGTAGTCTCTGCCTTGGTGAGACAGACTGTAGATTTTTTTTCCCCTCCAAATTTCATGCAAATACAGATTGTATCTGGCAACTGTTTTCAGCAATGGTTTAACTCTTCATCATCGGTAATTTTTACAGCAGTCCTGGAGTCTCAGCTTTTCAGTTTTCTCTATTGTTTCTTTCCTGATCTATTTTTCCTTTGCTATTGTACATGGCATGTGCATATCAAGATCTGCATATTATGATATTCACATTGTAACTAAATAGTTTAATTCTGTAACCCTTGTGGGACGAAACAGAACACGCAGCAAGCAAAGCAAACCTGAATTGTAATGTATTAGTCACTGGGGGAAGCGGTGCTTTTGGAAATACCAGCTCATTTTGGCAGGAAGCAAACGAGCAGGAGTTTCAGTGATTCAGCTTTCAGTCAGGGAGGGATGATCAGGAAGAATTTGGATCAGGAAGAAGCTAGAAAAGGAATGGAGAGTATGAGGAATATGAAAGGAAAAATAGTTCTGGTGCTTGTAATATGCAATGTTGAGGATAAATGTGGTATTTCTCCGCTATGAGGTGTCCAATACATTGCTACAGTCCAGAGATTAAAGACACCAGTCTTTGTTTCAGACAGGACTCGAGGTTAGCCTCTGGCACCTTCATTTGTGCTTCTAAATAATGACCACTTTTTCCAAAGTGATGGGACATTTGCAGTTCTCATTGCCTGGAAGGGAATAATGAATGGCTCGGGCCATGCATTGCAAATGCTAAGCACGAGCAGCTCCCTCCAGATGGTGCATTGGGACTTTAACTTTAGGCTCCTAGTGTCAAAAACTTCCTGCTCAAAATGCAGATATAGGAGAATGCTAATGGGCAGTGAAAATTCTGGCTTAATTAGATGGCTTCAGTGGTAACCCTTACCTGGTACTCTTAAATGTGAGCAACAATGGCTCATTGAGCTTAAATTGAATAGGAGCCAGTAGAAAATAAACTGAAATACACCACACACAAACTGGAGCAAGTGATCACACTAGGGCTTAGCATGAGTTTCATTAAATTAGTAAAAGATTAAACCGCTTCCATTTCTTATTTGGAGGAGCCTTCCAAAGGTAGCTGAGGGGAATGGGGATCGAATGTGGATGATTTGTTAACTTTGATGGCTTTTTCACTTTATAATGAATGTTTGGGGCACCTGTATATTTCAGAAAATATTTAATGCAATTGCTGGTTGATAGAGTTCATAAAATGTATATGCCTCTGTGAGAATAAACACGTTAAGTAATTCACTGCATTTCTGGAAGATAATTTTACATTTTAAAATACCAGTAGATGAGCTACTCATCTACCTGGTGCAGGTTCACTGAGGATGAACTCTACTTGAATATTCTTGTCTTTTGAGGAGAGACTTTATAATAATGCAGATCGTGTATAGGGTCAAAACCTCAGCTAGTATCAGTCACTGTATTGAAATGAAGAGGACCTACAGCTACAGAGAATCTTTTCTTTCATTTTAAAAAGTACAACCTAAAACCCAGTTCTCAAGGTGTTATTAATCTGTTTTTATTCTTTCTTTATAACAACATTCTCAAAAATGGCCAAAATAAGTAATGTATTCAAATTATCCAGTTTAGATATCGATTATGTGCTGATGTGAATTCACAGTGATTTTAAATGGACTGTAAAGAATACTGTCAACCAAGTGTTACCGAACTATAAACTATTAGAATATTTTGAGAAATGGATGTAAATCACAATTCGGGTGCTTGGCACTAGAATCGCATTGAATAACATTTGAAATACATCCAAGGAATAGAAAATGATGCAACTAAAAGTAATATGGGCAGACTTGTAGCAGGTTTTAAGTCGGGGCAGGATCTCAGTTTAGTAAAGACATAGGACCTGTACTCCTGAGCCGGGTCTCTGGTGCTGGCTGACAGTGCTGGACCCAGAGGCCACCTGAACCCCACTGCCCCTCTGCAGCAGGGGCAGAGGTCCCTTAGCTGGAGGAACCAAGAAGCGCAGGGATAAGCCTGCCAGGTTTTCGAAGCCCATGCCTAACTCAGAGAACAAGAGAGAGATTCAAAAGGAGGTGTTAATGCTAACAGCCAACATCTACATAATAATTGAGTGCTTACAACATTGACTGAAGCAGAGAGATCAAGACCCTTGTTGACCCACCTAAGGCGTCTGAAGCTCACACTCCCTTACCCTGTGAAAGTGCCAGAGGTGACTTGGAAAAGGACCGGCTTCTATCACTTTCTATTAAAACAAACACAGCGGGCTGTAATGTTTGCAAGATTCATGTGGACAAAGAGAACAAATAAGAAGGAACCTGACTAAGATGTGAAACTGCTGTAAGTATCCATTTAATAAAGCCATATCCATATGACATACAGAGCTGAGCTAGTATCAACTCCCTCGCTCTAATTTGTTCAAAGCTTTTTGAAGGGTAGCTTTCTCGCCATGGACTTTATGCTGGATCACGTATCATGTCCTCCCTAGGCCAGCATAAAACATAAATCCAATATAAACATTGCATAGTATCCTGTGGCAAGTTCAACAAAAAAATCAATTGCATGCTTCCACTGTTCTGGAGTGAATTTGTACTGTCAGCTCATCTGGTGATGCACAAATCTGGTGGGAAGGAAAATGGAAGCACAGGCTGGAGTGTATAATGAAAAGAATTCTTGAACTGACATGCTCAGTAATGCTTGGTATCAAGAAATAAGATTTAATTAGTCAAGTTATTAAAAGATTGCTAGGCTTTAAAAATTGTCTGGTTTGAGACAAGTGAATGAAATTCACATTTATTTTAACAGTCTCAGTACTTTAAAAATAGAGTGTCTCAGGAAACAGTGTAATCAATATTACAAGATGACATGGTCTATGACGCGTGAGAACCATGTTCTCCAGAAACCTATTTCCTGTTTGAATTATATTCAGAAAGTAGTACTAGACTGGTCCATTATCTGATAATTCTACACCTTTGATAACATACAGTTTTCATTGAGAACATATCTGTTGGTCTTGTATTGGAAAGTAGTGCAGATCATCTTTTTGTTTTATAAATGAGGAGTATCATTTGAAGGATGTACAGTAGGAAACACAGGTTAGACAGAAAGTGACTGAAGAAATAGAAGAAGGAGAGTGTTCCAGCACAAATTATACTGTCAGAAAAGAGAAGGAAAAAAAGAGAGGAAAAGGAAGGGAAAAAAAAAAGAAAGGGTTTGCCACTGGAATCATAAAATCACAGAATTGTGGAGGTTGGCAGGGACCTCCAGAGATCATCTAATCCAAACACACTTTTCAAAGCAGGGTCAGCTACAGCAGGCTGCTCAGGACCGTGTCCAGTAGGGTTCTGAACACCTCCAAGGATGGAGACTCCATAACCTCTCTGGACAACGTGATCGAAGGTACAATCACAGTTACAGTAACAACGTTTTTTCTTATGTTGCTGCACAGTCTGGTGACATCTTCTCACTGCTCCTTTACCTGGTGACACAGATTTTCAACAATGGCACATCTCCTGCTGGTTAAAAGACTACCTCCAGCTGCCCCCACCCCAGCGAGAGGCCCCAGGCTCTCCCTGTAGCCTGAGACCTGCAGAGCTGCATCCTCCTTCTGAAGCTCCATCTGGAAGTTGTCCTAGAACAAAATAGGTGGGAATAGAAAGTGGACTAGGTACTCTGAAACAATCTAATTTGTGCAAATATTTATTCCAGAATAAGAATGTTGGGTTTTTTCCCTTCTGGCCTAGCATATTCAATTTCCAAAACTTGCATGCTCTGTCTACACTACTTCCCCCCATTTGATTTCTCACCTTACCAGCTTAATTGGTGAAGACAATACAGCGTGGCTACCACTATGCCTTTGGCACTGGCTTTCCAAAGATGGCACAGTGGTTAAAGTATTGCTACCTTCTCTCTAGTAAAGTTAACATCAAGTGAACTACTTCAGGGTAGAAAAGACAGAAGATTTGGGAGTATAATATAGTCAAAGCCAACATAGTTGGTTAAGCAGATGACTTAGGCGGACTGAAGGGAATAAGGGAAAAAATAAGATTAAACAAAATCAGGATTAGCAAGAAATGTTTTCACTTTGGATATATAAACCAAGGACTTCTTAACATTTTAGACTAAGACACCATTATTGACCCTCAAGACTGAGGTGATGACCAGTACAGCTATTATCAGCATTGTTTAATAGCAGGGCAATGATGATATAAGTGATGCACAGTTTTCATGGTGATGTGCATCACATACAGATTACGTCCCAGAATGTGGAAACAAATCCTAAACATCTTCTGCTAAAATATCCTCTAGGAGTGCTTTCTGTATCACAAAGCATGCTTCTTTGTGTGTTTTTATTTTTATTATTGCTTCAGGGGTTTGCTGAACATATCAAAGTCTTATGCTAAAATATGTTTGGGATTTTTTACCTCTTCCAAACATTATTGTTGATGAATGCTATTAAAACAAAAGGCTTATTTAAAAAAAAATCCTCCCCTCTGTGCATAGTCAGTCACCATTTTGAAAGAGGATGTATTGAGACTATGAATAAAGTGAAAAAAGAGCATGCAGTAGTCAGAGCTAGTGGAATACACTTCACCTCAGGCTCCATCCTTCTGCCCGAGCATGGCTCCTGGCTGCTGAGGGACTCTGTAACCTCTGTGTTTTTTTCTCTGCAGATGCTTCATTGCTTTTTAGTGCTCGGATGTGTTATTCCAGCTGTTGTAAGCTGTTGCAACAGTGAAGCTCTAGGAAAGAAACAGTACGTTTTATTGTTGTTGTTGCCCTCTTCCATCTTCTAACAGGTCTGTAGAGTAGAACCAGTCATGATGCCCAGCTCCAATGTCCATCCAGTCCAGCGTCCTTGTCAGTACTGAGGTACATTTTGCCATTTTGGGACCCCCAACTTAGCTGGAAAATGAACTCCACAGAGTAATTATGAGTTACCTGAAAAAAATTATGTCATTTTGGTCATTTATTTTTTTTTGCTGTGCAGCTTCTTGTGCTTTCCTGTCATTCTTGGATTATGAGAACTAAGACATAATAATTTCTTAGCTGCCTTCTTTGTACTGTCACAGTTTTATAAACTTTTATCATATTCTTCCTCAGCCATCTGTTTTTTCAAGCTGAAGAGTCTTAGCTTGTTTAATCTCTTTTCATAGAGAAGCTGTTCCACATTTCCGCTCATCCTACTTGCCCTTCTTTGTATCATTACTATATCCTTTTAGAGACGGTAAGACTAGAAATGCACAGTATTCAAGATTTGTGGAGGCAAAATGGACTTGTATTCAGCAGAACACTCTCCTCTGTTTTACTTTCTATCCCTCCCATAGCAATTCCTAACATCTTATTTCCTTTTTTAGCTACCACTGTGATTCCTACACACAGTGATTCCACAATTTTTTTTTTCCTAATAACTGATTGAGAGACTATTCTTGTAAATTATTTGCTTTTGTCTGTCTTTGAAAGTATTTTCAGGAATTTTGCCAGTGCTTGTCTGGGCACTTCTCAGACCCAGGAACCTGATGACTGTTGGATAACAGCTGAAATCTAGTTGCGAATGGATGTGGAGTCATGCTGTCACTGTCACACAAACTTTCCTGAAAGTATGCCCAAAACATTTAGGAAGCAAACTAACTGAAGATGCCAGTTAATGCAGCCTCTCAACAGCAGAGGTAAAGATATTGGAAAAGAGTGGTTGTCTTTAAAGGAGTTGGACAATAGGACTGTCCTTGCTAATCTGGGTAGAAGGCATGAGTATGCTGGAGGAGAACCCCCAGCAGAAGTGATGTGACAATATCCAGGATTTTAGGGTTTATCAGCAGGACTGAAAACTCAGTGTGATCATATGTACAGGTAACATTTTAGCAGTTAAAATAATAAGCAGTTAACAGTGTTTTTTTTAGTACTAGGCAGGAATTATTTAAGAAAATAAAGTGTCCCTGCAGTAATTTGTCAATTGGTACTTTGCCCCCCACCTTCTCAAGAATTCTATAAAGAAAAGAAATTCTAACAAATAATTGGGAACAAAGATTACAGATTTATTTTTCTGTTCTCTATTCCAATGTAGACATTCACTGCATTTTTAGAAGAGTGATTGTTAGAAATTAAGAGCTACAGAAAATTAAGTCATTGAGTCTATACATCTTAGTCAAGCCATTTGAATCCACTTCTTCATTTTATTCATCTGTCAAAGAAAAGCAATATTTACTTACATAACTCAGGAGTGCTGTGAGTGATAATTAATGCTTATAAGCAGTAGTATGATTAAAATGAAGAGCTATGCACTTCCAAAGGATTATTAATATTATTATCATCTTTATTACTGTACTGAGCTATTGTAAATTACTGAAAGATAGCCAATTACTGTGGATTTTCTTGAGATGACTTTGTAAAGTATTAAAAGGAGAGTGTTACGCTGCAGAAAACTCATAATGAAGTTGTAAAACTGAGATTACATCCTATGCCTTAAAATGGTATTTTCCATGTTGGAAGCAAAAAAGGCAAAATAATTAATAAATGGTGATTATAACAAAAATGTACTAATCTGTCTTTTCACTTGTAGCTACAGTGACTCATTTACTGCTTGCTGAAAACTCCCTATCTCTGTCTCAATGATTTTTCGAGTCATATGCCAGAAATGTCCGTAATTTCAGGAAAAAAGTTACAGCCAATGATTATAAGCAGCTGGGTTTCTGCAGTTTAATAAGGGCCCACTTGTCAGCTGAGCTGCTGAATCTGATAACGTGGGAGCTTCCGCCACTGAGAACATGAGCACAGGTCAGCTCCTGTGGTCCCGCAGGTGCTGAGCCTCTCGCTGGGCTGTGGTCACCCCATGGCTGCGACCAGGCACTCACGTGCCAGAGTGTGACTAACTGCAGCGCGGCTGGATCAAGGGATGCCTGGCCCTAATCCTTCCAGCTGTGGGCTCTTATCCTCTGCCTTACGGGATACTTCCCTCAGCTAAATCAATCTGCCTGCATGACTGTGCTCTAAAGTACGATGTGAAATGAATCCAATTAAAAGTGGCACTAACAACATCGTTTTGGGAAAGGTTTGGTTTTAATTTTAAATTGGTCATTTATCGAGCTGGTTTAGAATATGGCTGCACCTCGAGACTGTCCCCATGAAGATTTAAAATAGCTTTGTTAATATCCACTTGAAATGCTTATGTGGATTAATATTCTTGAGTTTCCCATGAACACAAGCCGAATTATACTGTGAGGAAAATTCATTTATTTCCACTGGCAGTAAGGAATAATTTCTTATGCATAACTTCTGCCTCTTATTTGACTGGCTTTCTAGATATTCCAATTTAGGTTCCTGATGAGTTGAGAATAAAAGATTTCCCTATTCTAAACTGAAAGATTAATTACAGAACAAAGACTGTCTACAAAGGAAAATGTTATTCCTCGCCCTTTACCAATGCTGAGAGAAAGTAATTAGTTAGGAATCTAATCAAACCCGAGTAGGATTTGTAGGGAAGGTTAAACCACCTCTGCTCTTGCTGATAACTTGCTGTTCTGAGCGCTGGAAAGAGCTCTGGTTTAATTGAAACAAACCAGGAACCTGATAAGACATTCTCCCGGTGACAGCAATCTCTGAAGTATCGGAAAGCACAGTCTAGAGGGACATAGGATTTCACAACAGCTGACAAAATTGTGCTATAAAGCTGCAAACGTAGCAGTGCCGTGCAAGAATAAACGGCACTGTGGACTCAGCAAGCTGTTGACTCTCACAAAGGGCTCAACCAACGCAAAGACTGAGGGTTTTTGACTTCATTTGGGATATGCTTTGTTGGGACACGAAGCCAATGATGCTCTGAATATTTCAGTGTCGACAGGCTGGAGAAACGGCTGACAGGAACCTTATGAAGTTCAACAAGAAGTACGAAGTCCTGCACCTGGGGAGGAACAACCCCATGCACTGATATATACTGGATGGCTATACCACCAGATGGATATTCCGCCCAGATGGAAAGCTGCTTGGCAGAAAAGGACCTGGGAGTCTTGGTGGACACCGGGTTGAACATGAGCCAGCAACATTACCTTGCTGCAAAGATAGTGAATGGTATCCTGGGCTGCATTAGGCAAAGCACTGCCAGCAGCTTGAGGTAGGTGATCCTTCCACTTTATTAGCTTGCTGGTGAGGCCACAGCTGGAGTCCTGGGTCCAGTCTGGACTCCCCAGTACAGGAGAGACATGGACATACTGGAGAGAATACAACAAAGGGCCACAAAGATGATGAAGGGACTGGAGCATCTCTCCTATGATGGAAGGCTGAGAGAGCTGGGACTGTTCTGCCTGGAGAAGAGAAGGTTTAGGGGGATATCATCAATGTATATGAACACCTGAGGGGAGGGTGCAAAGAGGATGGATCCAGGCTCTTTCCAGTAGTGCCCAGTGACGGGACCAGAGGCAGCAGGCACAAAGCGAAACACAGGAGGTGCCACCTGAACACCAGGAAACACCTGTTCACTGTGAGGGTGACTGAGCACTGGCACAGGCTGCCCAGGGAGGTTGTGGAATCATAGAATCTCTTGATTTGGAAGGGACCCATAAGGATCATGGACTGCAACTCCCTGCTCCTTCCAGGACTACCTAAAACTAAACCATATGAGTAAGAGCGTCACCGAGATGCTCCTTGAACTCTGACAGGCTTGGTGCCTGGCTTGCTCACTGTTCCAGTGACCAACCACCCTCCCCATGAAGAACCTTTCCTAATGTCCAGTCTGAACTTCCCCTGACGCAGCTTCATTCTGTTTCCTCATGTCCTATCGCTGGTCACCAGAGAGAGGAGTCTCCATCCTTGCAGGTATCAAAAACCCATCCAGACACGGTCCTGGGCAGCCTGGTCTAGGCAGCGCTGCCTGAGCAGGGAGGTCGCACAGGATGAGGTCCAGAGGCCCCTTCCAACCTCAACCGTTCTGTGATTCTGTGACTTACGAAGTCGTTGAATGACTGGCCTAAAGGTCCATGCTAAAAAAACCCTCTGCGATAGATGTATTTAATATTGCATGGCGGACTTCACCGTGTCATGTCTTTTCGCACACTTTTGTCATTTCACTCAGCCTTTGCTCTTCCTCCGGGCAGCATGCCCATTGAAGCATCCAGCCAACTCCTTCCTTGAACACATTTCACGGAAGGAACCGACCACCTTTGACCGCTGCCCTGTGAGGAACCTCACCCTTGCAGCGAGGCTCAGCTCCAGCACACGGCACAGCAGTCACGCCAGGCCTCGCGGCACCCCGCCATGGGGGTGCCTCACGCCCTTCCCTGAGGTAAAGGGCCACCAACTGGGACGCCCTAATGGAGATGGGGGCAAACAGGGCCCAGGGGCGTCCTAGGGCTCCCCGCTGACATCCCCCGGTCGTGAAGGAGAACCCACGCAGGCCCGGCCCCGCCACCGCCCCGGGGCTGGAAGCTCCCGGCAGCCCCTTCGCTGCCCCCACCTCGGCCTCCACTGCGCGGGGGGCGGGACTTGGCCTGCCTGACGTATTTCAAACGGGCCAACCGCCAGGCGCGGAGGGAGGGCGGGTCCGCGCGCAGTCCCCGCCTGGGAGTTTAAAGCGCCATTTTGTGCCGGGCGGTAGGGTATCGATCGTCGCTCCCCGCCCGGCGCGCAGGCGGCGGGGTGCAGTGAAGCGACGGGCGCCCGGCGGCGGCCGGGGCCTCTCCTCGGCTCTGCCTTCCCAGCGTGTCTCCCCCCACGTTGTCCCTCTGCCTCCATGACCCGCAGTAGGAAGCAGGCGGCGCTGGAGAGAGAAGCCGCGATGAACCAAGAGGCGGGGAGCGCCGCGGCCGCGGGAGCCTTGGTGGCGGCGGGGGCAGCCGGCGGCGAAGCGGCGCCCGCCGCCTTGGGGCTGGAAGGGGAGGCGGAGAAAGTTGTGTACTCGCGCTCGCAGGTCTACTTCGCCGGCACCAAGGCGCTGGGCGACGCCCTCAAGCTCTTCATGCCCAAGTCCACGGAGTTCATGAGCTCCGACTCGGAGCTGTGGAACTTCCTCTGCAGCCTCAAGCACGAGTTCTCCCCGGTCATCCTCCGCAGCAAGGACGTCTACGGCTACGCCTCCTGCCGCGCNCTCGGCCTCCACTGCGCGGGGGGCGGGACTTGGCCTGCCTGACGTATTTCAAACGGGCCAACCGCCAGGCGCGGAGGGAGGGCGGGTCCGCGCGCAGTCCCCGCCTGGGAGTTTAAAGCGCCATTTTGTGCCGGGCGGTAGGGTATCGATCGTCGCTCCCCGCCCGGCGCGCAGGCGGCGGGGTGCAGTGAAGCGACGGGCGCCCGGCGGCGGCCGGGGCCTCTCCTCGGCTCTGCCTTCCCAGCGTGTCTCCCCCCACGTTGTCCCTCTGCCTCCATGACCCGCAGTAGGAAGCAGGCGGCGCTGGAGAGAGAAGCCGCGATGAACCAAGAGGCGGGGAGCGCCGCGGCCGCGGGAGCCTTGGTGGCGGCGGGGGCAGCCGGCGGCGAAGCGGCGCCCGCCGCCTTGGGGCTGGAAGGGGAGGCGGAGAAAGTTGTGTACTCGCGCTCGCAGGTCTACTTCGCCGGCACCAAGGCGCTGGGCGACGCCCTCAAGCTCTTCATGCCCAAGTCCACGGAGTTCATGAGCTCCGACTCGGAGCTGTGGAACTTCCTCTGCAGCCTCAAGCACGAGTTCTCCCCGGTCATCCTCCGCAGCAAGGACGTCTACGGCTACGCCTCCTGCCGCGCCGT
>VZSC01015128.1:330964-372616 GCA_013398225.1 Steatornis caripensis | reverse complement strand
AGATCCACAAGACCAAGCACAGATACAGACTGGGGGATGAATGGGTTTAGAGCAGCCCTGCGGAGAAGGACTTGGGGATGTTGGTTGGTGAGAAGCTCAGCACAGCCCAGCAATGCGCACTTGCAGCCCAGAAGGCCAACAGTATCCTGCGCTGCATCAAAAGAAGCGTGGCCAGTGGGTTGAGGGAGGTGATTCTGCCCCTCTACTCCACTCCTGCGAGACCCCACCTGCAGTACTGTGTTCAGCTCTGGGGTCCCCAACATAAGAACGACATGGACCTGTTGGAGCAATTCCACAGGAGGGCCACGAATATGATTGGGGGCTGGAACACCTCTCCTATGAAAACAGGCTGAGGGAGTTCAGTTTGTTCAGCCTGGAGAAAAGAAGGCTCTGGGGAGACCTTGTAGCAGCCTTCCAGTACCTGAAGGTGCCTAGAAGAGAGCTGGAGAGGGACTTTTTACAAGGGCATGCAGTGATAGGATGAGGGGTAACGGTTTTAAACTGAAAGAGGGTAGATTTAGATTAGATACTAGGACAAAATTCTTTATGATGAGGGTGGTGAGAACGGGAGCAGGTTGCCCAGAGAAGTTGCGGATGCCCTCTCCCTGGAAGTGTTCAAGGCCAGGCTGGATGGGGCTTTGAGCAACCTGGTCTAGTGAAAGGTGTCCCTGCCCATGGCAGGGGGGTTGGAACGAGATGATCTTTAAGGTTCCTTCCAACCCAAACCATTCTATGATTCTATAAAGCAGGACTTGAAATACTGAAGTAACATAATTCCCGTTTCAGCCTATAAAGTTAGTTACTGGGAGCTATGGATTTGTTGTCAAACTTTTACAGTCATAGATGAACATTTTTGTCTCGGCAAGTTAACTTTTGCCTGTTTCAGTGTTGTGTAGAAGGTGTGAAGCCTTGCAACAGAAATCCTGTGATGTCCCAGACGCAGCCAGGTGAGGTGCTCAGAGGTTTGCCTGGCTCCTTCTCCACTGCCTGGTGCCTTTGCTGCCCGCCCCTGGGCGGAGCAGTGCTGGTTGCGGCATGCTCAAAGGATTTTTACCTCTGAACAAGGCAAACCTGCTCCCACCCTAGTCCTGGCAAGATGACACGAGGCACCACACAGCCTGGATGCATGATGGCTTTATGCAACAAATTGCCCCCTAACATGGAGTAGGCTTAAATGTTTTTCATCTTCCGTGACCTCACTTCCAGCATCAGCTGAGTCATGGCATCAAGTTTCAAGATTGGAAGCAAAATTATTGAGTATATGCAACTCTTAAGTGCCAAACCCACATATTCTTAACAACCAGGGGCATTTTTAGTGGCTTGATATCTCTCACCTGGGATCCTTTCTTCTGTCCTAGCTGGAGGGTCCAGTTCAACCGTTGCTCTGTTTGCCACATGGCTCCCTCAGAATTTATTTTAAGATTGGACTAATGAGTCAGTGCTGTCCCCTCCCCAGATCCTTCTGTGATGGTGGCGACTCCAAAGCCTCTCTCTGTTGAACCTGCCAATTCCAGTCCCCTTTGGTTTTACCTTAAATCTGTTCCCTTGCTTATTACCCAAACCCAACATGTTTATACTGGGGTGACCAAGCAGCCCCAGAGAAACAGCCTTACCTCCAAACCCACAGACTTTTTCAGTGCTGTTATTTTGTCTGTGATTTTAGAAACAGCAATTGGGATATGTATTTTCTTCTTGTCTGCCCCTCTCTGAACATGGTCACGGGAATCACCCACTGTCCCCGAGCTGGACAGTGGTGATGGAGTGCAGAATACAACACAGACAGCATGTCCCATGTCGTTTTTCTTCTAAAATCCTCTCCCTTAACGTAGACCAATTTTGACATTTTCAATTTCATTCTGTGCAGTTGCAGTCTTGATCTTCCATAGGTTTGGAAAGAGAAAAGCAAGTGTAGCCTATGGGACTGTCCTCTGTCTTGGTTTGGCACTTGTGTGCATTTGTCTCCTGAGGTCTTTAGTTGCCAGACTCCTACCAGCCAAGGCAGCACTGGTATTTGTTCAGGAGGTTTCCTGGGTGTTGCCACACTCCTAAAGACTGTTCTTCAAAAGATGTATCACTGAATGATTCATTGCTCTTGCATCCTCCTTCGTTGTCAGTCTGTAGTTACCCAGCTTTCTACATGCTTATGTTGTGCTTTTAAAATGCCTTTTCCTTTTCCACACTTGTGATGAATTTAGGGGCTCTCAGCGTGATACATTGCCTTCTACCTGCAGAGAAATGTCAGTGTGACATCCACAGGTGGCACTGGCTCAGGACGGAAGCCGGAGATGTTCGCCTGATCTGAGGGCTCATTGTATCTCTTCGAGCTAAACATGGTGAAGCCACAGTGGTCACTGCATAAGCTCTGGGGCTTGATGGCAGTGCAAGGAGATGGAGAGGAAGGGTTTGTGGCTATGACAGTGCTTGCCCATAATTTATTACCAAAAGACTTGACTACACTTCTCAGCCAGTTTAAACAAAATAGAGACATGATGGATTTATGCACTAGTGACATCAAAGCGCACAATTGTTCTTTTCTCTCTGTTCCTAGTCCTTGCCTGTCCCCATGGTCTGACCCCCACCACCTGCTGATGCACATCATCTCCCTCTGTCCAAGGCCAAATTCCTCAGCACCAGAGATAAGGTGTCCTTGGTCACCAGCCCTCGCTTGTGTAATGCCTTACTGGGAAGCCATTACTAGATATGACAGAGCCAAATCTGCCCTTCAAGAGTATGGTTTTGGATGCAATAACCTGGAAAAAAAAAAAAAAATCCACAGGAAAAGAACCACAACAGTACAGTATCTGCCAGTGCTCAGAGTGGTGAAAGGCAGGCTCCAGTGATGATAATCCTATGAGACAGTATTGTATTTGGCACTCAGACACTTGTGTGATCTGTGTTTCAGGAATCCCTTAGCAAGACGAGGAAAGAGTTTCCAATCTATAAGAAAAAAATGGCAGAAACTGGGAGTGAAAACTCATGTTGTTTAATTCATGGCATGTCCATATCTATATCCTCCACAAATCTTGGAGAAGAAGGGGCCAGTCGTCTCTCTCCCACTCACCTTTAATCCACAGTATTTCTTCTCTGCAGAGTCAAAGTTCCAGAGAAATATGATTTATCTTCAGAGTTTATGTTTGGTTTTGTTGGTGGGAGAATTCTTCTGTTTTCTTAACTTCAGAGAAAATGAATCATTGTGCAGTGGGAGGCTTGGACACGAGGTTGAACAAGAATGACTTTCTTGTTTTTGTGAGCTAGAGAATACAAACCCCAGCACCTTTTAGTAAATATTTGTTCATGAAGCTTTTCACAGTCTTTTGCTATAGTTGAAACACTAATAGTCCACATTGCCTGAAAGTATTGTAGGAGCTTGTCAAGACTTTATTTTGCAAGTATACAATAATCTCAAATCTAACCATGGATCTTCTTCCATTTGCTATTTTGCTATTTTACTATTTTAATTCTAAAGCATTCGAAATTGGTCTCTAAAAATTTTTGAAATTGCAAAGGTAGTGATTTTTCATATACTTAAAACCTAAAAAACTTCAGTATATATTTCACATATCAGCACACAAACAAAACACATTGCAGAACCCTTGTTGTATGTGAAATGTTTTGACTCAAAGAGCTGGCGATGAATAGCGATAGGGGTTGTGTGTGTATGTGCGTATAAAGACAGATTTGATATGTGGTGACTGTAGCACCTCCTTAATTGAATATCATTCAATTACAAGTCATGGTGCATCTTCTCTCTGAAAATAACATATTCTTTTAAAAAATTACTGCTACAAATGAAGTTTTGGGGTTTTTACACATTTGACAAGATGTTATGCATTGTTATTTTCACTCTTTCTTCTCTATTAGAAAGTAAGCAGTGAATTAATCTCTTATTTTCTTATATAATCAGAGAAATATTCTTACATACAGAAAATGAGATTGTGAATTTCCCGAAGTTTGCAAGGAATCTGGAAGACAGACACAGGACCTGTAAACATACTGAACTGACTTTAAAAGCCAATAAATTTCAATTTGTGTGTGCCCATTGAAATCCGTGTATAACCTTGCTATGGCAACAGCATTGCTGGGTAGAATTAACATAGAGATAGTCTTGGTATTACTTTACGTCTTGTTTCAGACTGCTCAAATAACAATAGCAACAGAATGGAAGTGCCCTTTGTGCCAAAAACAATAAAGTGTATGCACAGAGTCTGAGAATTCTTGGCAACAAATACCTCACACAAATTAGGCTCTAGTATGAAGTATTTTTAGATGTGAATTCCTTTCATTGGATGTGCAAAGGATAAGACTCCTTGGAGCAAGTCCCTAGTGATCTTTTCCCCATTCTGGAAAGTGCAATTCTTGGAAGTAAGGTCTGCGTTTCATTCCAGGAGAAATTCTTATTAATTCTAGTAAAAAATGTTTTGTTTTGTTTTGTTTTGTTTTTTAATTTCAGCACAGAATCTCAAAACTCGAATTGTGTGATACACCAACAAACTCCAAAACGTGGTGAGGGACTGGTGAGAGAGAAGACTTTCCTTGAAGTCTCTCGAGGAACTCCAGTAGTCCAAGGAAAGCATGATGTTCAACATTTTCAATCAACCACAGAGCACCTTCAACAAGTAGGTCTGTGTGCATGGTCATCACGTTGCTACCTCTGAAATACCATCTTGCGCCTCAAAATATTTCTTCACATTGTAGCACCAAAAGTTCTATTATTATGTGAGATTAAATTTTCATTAATTAAAAGAGGAGGAAAAAAAGTGCATGCATAACGCTTACAACTGTGGAGCATGTGAATTCCAACCTCTTAAAAAAGAAGACAATTCTAGTGTTTATTTGTTTTAAAGTCTTATGATTAGATCAAGCACAAGATTTTCAGGATCTAGGGGTTTTTTTGCATGGCATATTGTGCTACTCCTCCTTAAGAAAATTGTCTGCTTCTAGAGACAAGAGCTAGACTTAAACATACTTTTGCAAGGATTTCATTGTCTTCATTTTCTAATGGTTATCTTAACCACAACACAGCCACGGTTCCTGGGTAAGAAGAAGGACAATTTTGCGTATGTTCTGCACAGAATTCTCTTCTTCTACTGCTGAAATCAGTGATGAAGATCCCTCTGAACTCAGTGGAAGCAGCGTTGAACCAACAACTCATAACAAAGGCGGTATTGTTTGGCATTACAGGGGTCTGGAGTGCTGGTGATGCCTTTTGTCTTTGTGCTCACTTCCTCTGGCTCATTAGGGCTGTGGCTTTTGCTTTTTCAGCTTTGAGGTGTATGTGTGCTATCGGGCATCAGTGATGTTTTGTGGGCTCTGGTGCCTACTGCACTCACTACCAGGCAGATGTTCCAGCAGTCCTTTCAAATGCAACATCTATTACAGGGGAGTGGGGTCTCTCCTGATTTAAATGCACGAAATCTAAGATTGGGTTCGCATTTCACTCTAGATTAGATTTGCATGATTTGTTGATTATTTTTGCGTGGCTTTTTTTAATGCTAGCAATAAAAGGTAAGTTAAACCCCCAAGAGGCTGCCTTAAGTACCTTCGTTGCTCTCGTCTTTCTTGATGTGTCGATCAGCAGTGCGTTTCCTTCACGTGGGATGTCAGCAGGCTTGATTTCCTATGCTGAAGTGGTAGTGAAATAGCATAAAGAGAGGCAGGGAAATTGAGAATTATGGGAAGTATCAAGACCTCAGTCTTGTAAGAGGTCCCTTGAGGAGCACTGCTCTGTCATTCCAGAGACCAGATAAAAGCACTAACACCCTGGTTAGGGAGGTGCAAGAGACAGAGAGTATTCAGGCAACTGCAGTGGAGAGAGGAGATGGTCAGTGTCAAGAGTATAGTGGGTACTTTTTGTAAGCATATACGTAAACTTTCACAATGCATATTTCGAAATTTTTATATGTAATGATACTTGTTTTGCAGGCTAGACTATTAAAATTAATTATAATTTATTTTCATTCTTTATAATTAATGTAAAGTTTAGAGATATATATTTGTTCCAAATTAGATTTTATTCTCATTCTCAAAGACATGTTTAGGTTAATTCTACCTGAAGTGGATGAACTATTTCGGTTTTACGAAGCAATCTGGTCAAATTTCCCAACGGAGCATTTTAAAAAGAGGAATCTGAAACATCAAATGTCCTAGTCATCCCTTGAGGAAGAGACCTTTCCCCTGCAGGGAAATCTGCATTTATTGTTGTTCATTCTACATATCAAAGGCACTTCAGCTATAAATTGCAAAGATATAGTTCAAATACGTTTTTAATTACTACTAGTATTTCCGAGGCTCTCAGAGGTGGCAGCTAGTTTGCTGAAGCGTTGTCGTATCTGGGCACATCTGCTACTAGCGGAAGATAAAAAGTGTCTCCCCTTTGGTATTTCCAGATTAGAAATTAATTTCTACGTTTTATTCCCATTTTCTCCTGTCTTCTCTTTGCAAGACTGTGTGGCAGCTAAGGAAGTCTTGTTCCCAGCTGTCCCCAGCTTCCCCCAGAGCCCGTGGGGAGCCATGGCTATGGGCCCATCTCCCTGATGGTTCTAGGTGCTGTGGCTCCACAAGACCAGCCTGTCCTTTGCACCCCGACCCGTGGTCCCCAAGGATGCAGGATGAGGCTGGAGCATCTCCACAGCTTGGGAAGGAGCCCTCCCTGAAGCGGTGCCGGTACCGCTGCCTGTGCCTTGATTCTTCTGCAACACATCTGACTCCAGGTCAACAACAACCACACTCTCCTTTTAAGCTGCCAGTGTTACAGAGCCTGTGTATTGTATCCTGCCTTGGGAGAGCTGGAGGAAGCAGTGTGAAACCTGTGTTTATAAAAGGATGTGAGATATAAACTAACACTCCCTTTCTGATATCTAAAGATTTATCTCTCAGTAAAATTCCTCAAGGCAAAGCTGCAAAAATTCAACCTCTGTGGTAATTAAGAACCCATAAACTCCATTTAGCTGAATTTACATATGGAAGAGAAGGTAGTATGATAAAAGAGAGATTTAACTATACATCCCTCTCTGCAAATATAAACACAGTTTTCTCTGTGTTTATGCTAGACTGTCTACGAATGCATTGTAATGCAGAAAAGGGATATGTGGACCTCCAAGCATAGCTCTGTGCCAGGGCTCAGCACTTTGGCAAGCGCAGTGGCTGTAGCGTACAGGGTAATGGGGAACGCTCTACAGATGAGGGCAGGAGCTATGGTCATGGTATGGAAGGCAAATCCAGAGCAGGATTTTGAGTGGGAATTGCTGTGGTCAAAGATGAGAGATGAGTAGTTGGGGAGGAGGGTGTACAATTATTCTGAACAAGAAGGAAACACTGCCTGAGCAGCAAGGATGAGTAAACAGGATAATTACCAGAAATTTGCAGAAGTATTAGTGCAGTCATGGGATGGTCTTTGTTTGAGCAGAGAGAGGGTGGTGGAGGAGCTAGAAATAAGGTCCAGGTTCAGAGCTGTAATGACAGAGATTTTAGTGGAGTTTTAAGAGCCATGGAGAAAGGGTGACAGAGGAAAAATATGAGTTCAGATTTGAGATATCAGGAGACCTTGCAGGAGAAGAAAGCAAGGAAAAGATGTGGGTCTGGCTGCTCACTCACAGTTGTTGGTGCAGGTGTGATAGTTACAGCTGGGGAAAAGGATTTAAATAAGCGGGTATAAAAGGAAAGCGGAATCGCACCCCCATCAAAGATAAGCCTGAAGGAGAAGACAAAATTAAAATCAGGAAGAAAATGTCAATGAGTGAAGGATACACCTGGCTGTTGAAGGTGAGGGAGAAGCAGAAAAAAATGAAAAAACAACTCTTGTTCTTAAGCAAGAGGTGGAGGGGCTGCTTCAATACCCCAGAGGGGGAGAAGCTGGCAAGAGGAAGAAAAGGAAATAAAAATACTGGAAGCAGAAGCCTTGAGGTTTTGAGAAGCCTGGAGATGAGGGGGAGGAGGGAGAGCAAGCAGAAAAGGAGGTGGAGCTGGGCAGGCAGCTAAAGCCTCCCAGGCTCCCAGGGAGAAGAAAAGAAACCCAGGAAAAACTGCTTAGTGAGAGGCTGCGAGGAAGGGCAAGGGGGGGAGTGGGGACATGAGCTGCAGAATTACAGCTGGAGCAGTGGATTGCACTGGGAATGGAGTAGGAGAAAGGTTTGGTAATGTATCCTCACACAAAGCCTTCTCCCTTTGTGTCTGAATGTGCCCATTTCTGTCAATTTGATTAAATAAAGCGGTTGATCTTGTTATCCAGGTGATGGGTGGGTGCTGATGCATAGCTCTCAGGAGCACATAGAGCCTATGGGAATAATGGATTTATGGATCAGTAGCCAAAATTTTTAAAAATCCCTAAAAGAACAAGCAGTGTGGTCCCAAACAAAGCTTATCTTTTCACATTTCCTTTTTTTTTTTCTTTTGTAATGAAAGAACAAGAGCAGAAACAAAATTCTCTGCATCTGATGAGAAGAAAAATATCTGATTTCAGGTCTTTGTAAAGAACACTGGAGGAACAAAGCAGCAAATTTTTCCTCCTGCTGCTGCCGCAGGAGCCAGAGCCTCGCTGTCCCCCGCAGGAGAGCACAGACCACATGCCGAGGAGCTGTGTTTCGCTTCTGCCAACAGGAATTTGACCCCACCACTCTCTGGTGACTCCCTGAGCGCTGGGCTGGCAAGTCCTCTGCCCACCACACTTTGTGCAAGGCAAGTGGTCCCACCAGTGGGGGCTGGTGTGTGTCACCTTCCTGGGCTGTTCTCCTCTCCGGAGGGAGATAGGCAGGCTCACACCCACTGGCTGCCCAGTTCAGGTCATGGTTGTTAATTAAATTCCTCCATCATTCACAAGTGGACAGTGTGGGGTGGTGTTCGGGGGCAGCTCTTCCTCCCTGCCGGCAGCCAAAGCTGGTCCACAGAAGAGTTACTGGGACAGAAAGCAAGCGAGGAGAAAGAGAACGACTTTGTGGCCTGAGCCTGGTGTCATGTTTGAAGACCAGGGAAACAAGTAACATTTATTTTAGATGGACTGATCTTTTTTAAGGCAACATAATTGGGATGATCCAACATAAGCAGCCACCCTGAAAGAGGCACAGGAATCCCTCACAGCTTTCACGCTGATTCCAGTGGATGCTGGGAGGTGGCTGGAGCGGTGCAGTTGGAGCAACGTATGGAGGAGATGAAACAGCGCCTAGGGGCACACTTGGTTCGTGGGGCTTGGTGTCTCCCTCTGAGAAATTCTTATTAGCAAGAGCCACAGGTTCATTTGCTGAGCTTTGGTGCTTTGGGGGAGCAAATATATATGCTTGTGTCTAAATGTGGTGCTCAGAAAAGAAGAAATTAAAGGAGATCCTAGATCTTGCTCTGTGCCCTGCCTTCCTCACTGCTCTGAAGCTGTAGAGCCCCTTGCACAGGCAGCGAGCAGTCTGTCTGGCAGAGGAAGCAGGAGTCGCTCCTCTGCACGGCTGTCTGCTTCCAGTGGCAAAGAAGTGCTGGGTCCCAATCCCAAAAGAGTGCACCAGCAGACCCGCTTGCCAAAAAGCCCCTCTGGCCAGTGCCAGGGACCTCACACCATCCCTGCAAGACCCAGCCATGTTCCACAAGACAGCTGTTGCTCTTCAAGCATGGTGTATTTCTTGGGTTGCTCTGGGCAGGTTTGTGTAGACCTGCCAAGCATCTCAGCACATGTGTGGGACACATATACCTGGCCCTAGCTCTTGCTGTGGCCCTGGCAAGGTGCATGTGCTTGGTGCCAAAGTTTCCCTGTCATTCCCTAACTCTGTCACAGGCTTCCCCTTATCCCAGCTGCAAACTCCACAGTCCAGGCTGAGGCTGAGGAGGGACGAGCTCTTGGCCAGTTGGTCCACTTGGTGGTATGAAGGTTTGACCTCCGTGGCTGTCAGCACCATCCCTCTTCAGCAGAGCTCAGCGCCACCTCTCCAACTGTGACTACTGCCCCGGCCGATGCAGAGCCTGCCCACGGCGGGACTCAGCCAGCACAGAGTAAGAGCTTGACGTGCTCTCACTGCTGAAGTGAGGTCTGTTTAATGCATGTCTGCACTCAATGTATAAATATTATGAGGAATCTGTAAAAAAATCTCCTGAAAGCTGCTTTACGCAGATGTTACCACGAATAGATTATTGTCCATTTATGGCCGAGGGAGAGACTTTGAAATTCACAGTGCACTTTATATCTCTATGATTTCTGTGGCACTGGGAGTAGCCAGCAAAAATCTATTAATAACAAAGAGAACAGTTAGGATCTCTGTAACAGGAGAAAGAAGGACGGTTGAAGGGTGATTTACAATTACTCAAACAAAACAGTTTTAGCTGTTTGCTCAAAGGCAGACTGTCCTAAGAAAAAAATATTGCTATGTAAACAGGTGATAAATAATCATTTATAATGAGACAATTTAAACAGGTGATATGAATTACTTCTTCATAAAAGTACAAATAACATTTACTGCTGTTTTGACACCAATCTCATAAATGGTCAGGGTCCCATTTAATTAGCCCTTGGATATGCTGCTTTAGACCTTCCTTTACCCTCTCTGCGTGCTGTGTGGCCTCCTCCCAACAGCTTTACCTTGGGGGGTGGTTTTTGCACAACTGAAACTCCAAAATGCTGCCAACATTTAAAAGAATTGCAGCAGAAGAAAGCCCGGAGATCTTCGGATAACCTTAAAAGCAATGGGGATTGTGGGCTCACTGCAGACATTGAACCCAAAGCGGTGTTACATCGCAGGGAAGCTCTTGACTCAGCCTTTGCTCATGGACTTGCGTGGTAAATCCAGGCTGTTAAGGCTATGTGAAAGGTGTGTTCACAGACATGAACACAGAGCCATAAACCTGGGCATTCTTGTCCCTGGGAAAATTGCAACACTCACAGAGGAGCGTCAGAGATGGCTTTGGTTGTGGGTTTGGAGGGCCGAGGATGTGGGGGACTGGCCAGGATGCTGATGCAGCAGAAGGCCCTGGGCTCTGACAAGTCTCGACCACCTCCGGGGTGATGAAAACAGCAACCATTTGGATTTGTTCTTTATGCTTAGTGAAGTCCCATTTTATGAGCACCCCTGGCCCAGGAACGCGTATGCAACTAAAAATAACTTGAAATTAATGTAAGCCAAAGTCAGCCCACCTGGCGGCTGCAAACACAGTTATCTCCTGTTCCTTCCTTCCTTCCTTCCTGCCTGCCTGCCTCCCCGGCTCAGTTTAACCAGAGCACAGGTGTCTTCCTGCACATCAGTGCTGGAAAGACAAAGCAAATGCTTTTCTCTTAAACCAGTGGGGGTTTGATCACTTGTACTGATTTACTTTTGAATCGTAGCAAGGCGATGCTAATGCTCTGCAGATGCTTGCCTTCCAAACCTCAGCAGTCCCAGAGGGAGGCGGCGAGATGGGGTGCAGGGGATGGCTGCCCCACCTGAACCACAAAGGAGCAGATCCTCACAGCGACTGTAAACAGATCTGGCAGAGGGAGGAGGCAGCACTACACCGGCCAAAGCCAAATATAACCATAAGTAATGTCAGCACAGCTTGCAAGGTAGTAGGAAGTCCCATCCTGGGGTCTCTACCTTCCCTCTACTCCTTTCAGCTTCTGTTGGACTCTCAACAGTTACCAGCTGAGACCTTCTTTCCATCACAGTTGAAGGGCGACATAGACACTCGAATGGTTTTATTTAGCTAGACCTTTCAATGTAAGACAGATGTGCCCTGGTGTCTGCCTCTCCATGTCCCCACCAACTTGACTACTACGGACCTTCCCAAAACTTCATTTCTCAGCATACCTCTCTGTATGGTAGTGCTGCACGTACATGGGGGGCAGAAGTCACCCCTTCTCCTGCTTGTCCAGCCCAGTCTAGCAATGGGCACCTCACTGATGGACATGGGTCTGCCCCTCAGGGACTGCCACCACGTTTCCTGGGTGAATGCACTTGTCCCCTACCACCAAAAGGAGCACAAATGACCTTCCCTGGGCCCCAGAAGGGACATGGGAGAAGGAGCCCAGGAGGACTGAAGTGAGACACCTCCGTGGCAGGTGAGGTTTGGGGACCACCTTGTGCCAAGCATTTCCAACCACCCCTCTCCACCCAGCTTTGTGCTTGGCAGGCAGGCTGCTTGCACTGCCACTTTGAAGCATCTTGGTTCAGGAAGGGTTTGCATTACTCTTTGGGGTCAGGACCCTGGTCCTGCCCTGACCAGCACATCAGTGTTTCTGTCTGTATTGACTGCAGCCCTCCCAGCTGGGGAATGGCTTGGTTACCTACTGCCTCCCCACAGAGCCCTAAAATCACTCATTAGATTTCAGAAATGGGTCGGGGTGAATAACCACTCAGAGCTGGTCAGAAACATTGTGGGGCAGCAGGAGAAAGGTGCCAAATGAGTCAAGGTGACAGAAGAGAGGGGTGTTGTTCAGGTGGGGCTGAGAAAATAAAAGGTTGGGCAACCCAAAGGGAAAGAGATCCTCTCTGCTGTGCGGCTGATGGAGAAGAAACCAGAGAGGCCAAAAGAGGGAAACCCTGAAACTGGAAGATTCTTCAGCAGATCTTCCAACCGTGTTCATACCCAGCACATTTTTTCAAACAGGTATCCAACCCTCTTGTGAATCCAGATGAATTATGTCTGTACTCCCTGTGTTCATACTTCCATAAAATATGCAATTGATTTCATACAGCATGTGGTGCTCTTTCTAAGTTCATGGCTGCCAGCTACAGAGAGAGATTCTTGCTTTAGTATATTTCTGTTTCTTTTCTTCTGAGTGTGATTAGATTTGTCAAACACAGCAGGCACCAGCATCACTCTTACTGTCTTTTGAAAGTTTATATCGCTCTTAACTTGCCTTGATTTGATTCTTTATAGCACAATAATACCTCATGATTACACAAAGGAAATTATTAATATTTCTGTTAGGGGTTGATTAACAAACTCTATCAGCTCTGGAGGAGGCAAGTCACTGTACAAGGTTCAAATCTTCCATCCACGCTTGATCTTTACCCACCTTTCCTTTACTGTACTGCTACTTTACTGTTTATAAACTCAACCTCATTTTGTTAATGCACACAATTGTCTTACTGAGCACAGATTGGAACAAAGGATTCTATATTATTTAATGGGAATTTTTTGCTTTTGTCTTCACTGAGGCTTTCAGCTGGGGTCTGAATACTACCATAGTTAATACAGATGACTAGGGTAAATGTTGAAGTTTTGAACAGGCAAAGAATAAGTTGCAGAATAAAGAGAAAAGGAGGTGGTTTTGAATCTTCTGGGCTTGCAATTCATCTGAGAATTGTTAGAAGCCAGCAGAAGCAATTCCAGAGCCAGTAGTCACTGTCTTTGGGCACTCAGGGAGGATGGTGATGTTTCAGAAGGCCAGAAAAGATACACACACGTACATTTAAATATATTCAGAAAGCAGGGAAAGAAGCTCTCAGGGAATTATGGACCAGCTGCCAAGCTTCAGTTCTCAGAAAAATACTGGGAAAAATAAGAACATTTAAAAAAAAAAAGATGAGCAATAGCCAGCACATATCTGTCAAGAAAATACAATGTTAGACCCATCTGTTTCTGAAAAAACAGCAAGCAACCTTGTTGATAGGAAAAAAGCAATTGACTTCACATTTCTTGTAGCAACTGTCCACAGATCCATTTGAACTGAACGGGCACCGCACCTCATGGCCATAGTCTTTTCTAGCCTGCTCATCAGCAAGCACGGGCATGCCCTGCCTCCGCCCTGTCAGTCCATGTCCCTATGTAATGTATAGTTTGGTCATTGCACATGCACCCTCAGATCCCCTTGCACATCTAGACTGAGATCTTTTTATGACTGAAGCCTTCTTTGATCTACCACCGTTAGATCCTCAACTTGAATGTTAGCCTGATTTACCTCTTTCATTCTTTCATTCATTCTCCCCCCTTTGGCACTTGTCTCCCTGAAAAAAGCGAGGCATTTTTATTTAAACTTTGACATTCAGACCCTTGGAACTGCTGAGCATTCAGTCTGCCCTGAGCCCTAGATAATATGGACACAGTCTATTTTTTGAAGTTCCTTCTGAAGCCCATCTTGGTGCCCACATCCAGAGCAGGAGGCTGTATTGGCATCCTCTGGGATGCACTTTTTAGACATACAACCCATTTGCTATAGGTAAGCCGCCAACATTTTCAAGAGTTTAACTCTGGGTTTCAAACCAGTATGTAGCAGAAAACTGGAGAAGAAAGTCTGTGGAAATTTCTCCTCGTTAAAATTTTCTGTGTCTTAACAGTGCCCTGGGGTCTGCATTTCCAGCCCAGCACCAAAGATGACATCTGTACTAGTGAACTAAACAGGATCTGTGTACAGAATTGAGAACCTGCTTGCAACTATCCCAGCTGTTTAACTGCTGACATACTGGCTGGCATGATTTTGGCCTGTGTCAATTGGCAGTCCTCAGATAATTCCCCAGGCTCAGTCCTGGGGAAACTGTTCCCTATAGGAAAAATGGGTGGGAGTGAAGGAGTTCAGCCCAATGGATGTGAACTGTGCCACACCATCTGTCCTTAAGGCAAAAGAATGAGTCCTAGCCCAGTTTGATTTACCAGTACTAGCCAAGAGACTGCCTTTTAGGATGGTACAAGGACTTACCCATTGGTCAAATGGTAACTGGATAAGAGGTCTTTGAGTTTAACTCTGGCACAGTACAAATCTGCTCTGGATTTCCTGTCCCTAAACAGCTACTAGTGAAGCTCATCATCAGTATTCCAGCTCTCAGAGATGCTCGCAGAGCCAAAAACATTGTCTCAAGGAACCAAGCTAAAGCTTAAGGACAAGTAAACCCGTACAACATTAAAATAAGGGAAATGCAGGCAAAACAGATCCTAATGGGTACCATGTTCTCTGTGCCCCTTGCCAATGTCAACTAAAATAGCTGCTTGGGTTCAGCAGGGTGGTATCCCTCTACAGGGTCATCGTGGAGCTCTCCAACTCCTCAGATCTCTTGGAGAACAGACAGAAAGCTAAAGACAGTCTAGTCCTTGGGCTTCACAGATGCATGTCTGAATGTGATTCTCGTCAAGACTTGTCTTCCCTGAACTGTCATGGACAGACATACTCTTCAGCTCACCTGGGATCCAGTTCAAGTACGGCTATGTCTGTCTCTTGCTGGCACATGTTATTTGATGCTGTAAATAATACTGCACCATGGCAATTTCTCAGGAATATATCCCCTCCATACAACAGACTGGTAGTTTGCGTTTGAATAGGTCTGGTTCACCTTGGTAGGAATTTGTTCAGCTCATCTGAGGTGAACTGCCTGGAAGATCACAAGGTTGCCCGTTAGTTTGACTAAAGCCAAATCTGGCAACTTGGAGCCCATTACAGGCCTTCACAGAGTCCAGTGTCCTTTCGGAGCATTGAAAAATTACTTTTCTCTGGGCAAGGATGTGCTGAGATTCCTGATCACTTGAAGCAATCTGAAACAAACCACCATGCAGTTATGAATACCTGGGGCACTGTCTGTGGTCACCAAGGTAAGAGTTGGCAACTGGGTGATCTTTTCAGGACATGTTGATCCATGTATAAATTCACTTTATTTTCTCCTTTTCCTCTTCTGAGCAGTCTAGTAAGCGTCTCCATGAACTCAGACTGATACAGCCTATGGGTATATGAATGCATGCTAGCCTTTATCTTGGCTTGGACTGGAGTAGCCCAGTAGATACTGCTAATACTGGTGAAGTTCCCAGTCTCAAGTGCTTACAAGGCACATCCATCTAGAGACTGGATGCGCATATGTACAGCATTCTTAGAGAAACACCAATGAGTCATAGAAGCAACATACCAGCAAGGCTTTGGTGTTGCTCCACAAAACTCTCTCAGGAGCAAGCTAAAATATGGACTAAATAAGTAGCAAATCTGCTGGAAAACTGTGCTCAAAGGGTAGGGGCTTCCTGATCAGGCTTGAAGGTGTTATTGAACAGATTCCCTATGGACAAATCCCAGGCCAAGTGGAAGCCAATGTATCCCCTAATCATCTTGACACAGGAACAGACAATGCTGTCACTGGTGTTATGGCTGATAAAAGCTCAGGGAGGAGAAAAATGCAAACCCTTTGAAAGGCAGGATTAGAATTGAAAAGTTCCCAACAAATTACAGCAAGAACCTAAATAAATAGCCAATAACCCCTGAAGGATAAAGGCAAAGTACAATAGATAGGTAGACAGTAATAGGCAACTACACCAATAAAAATTGGGTAACTGCCTAAGCAGAAGCTCCGCAGAGATGGATTTGGTGATTAAATATGAATATGAGTCATAGGCTTGGTGCTGCTGTGAAAGAAGGCAGATGCCACACTCAGATATAGGAAGAGGAGTCATAAGGAAGATACAGTCAGTATAGTAATAAGTAAGATGCAGTCAGTATTTCTTTGTCCACTTCATTCATCTCTTCAAGACTTCCGAAATGGTGTCCGTTTTCAAGTACTACACTTCACAACTCCCACAGGAGGGTGCCCTGAAGAAGGCAGGGAGGAGTCATTTGCCTGGAGGCAAAAAACCTGACCCGGGAGGAAGAAAAATAATTTGGTTTGGTTGGTCTGGAGAACATAGGGCTGAAGTGGGGGTAAAAAGTATGGTAATGTGTGTGTACCAAGTGTAAGGCAGCAAGTCATGCAGAAAGACATTAGGACAAACTTAAGGTTTTGCAAGTTCTGGAACGCATGGCCTAGGAGACCTACGGTATATTAGGAACAGATTGTAAAATACCAGTCAGGACTGATTTAGATATAACGAGTCCTGTGCTGGGGTTATGAGATGGGACTGACAAGATGTCAGTACAATTCCACGATCTTGTGATTATTTTTTAATTCAGTACCATATCAATGTCATTACATGCTCTACCTGGTTTGTTAACCTGTTTACCTTTTCTTCAGCATTTCTTCTGCTGGTATCACCCCTCTCTTCCTTCCTTTGCTCTCTGATGTCCTTATCTCAATGTCTTTGTTGTCCCTCTCTTCTTCCTGAAAGGCAACTTTTTATATAATTAGTTTTTCTCACCACACCACCTCATAAACAGCAATTTTCTTCAGTTACACATTCAAAGTAGGTGTTTTTACTCTCAGATGTTTAAGCACACGATGGTGAATAATTGTTTTTTGTTCCTTCTTCTTTACATTCTCAGAAGGGTGATGGGTTGTGTCCTCCCAGTGACGTGCAGCTTTCTCTCACACCTGTGGGCCAAAATCTCTGCATTAAGGATTTAAACAAAAGTGTGGTTTACAAGTTAAAAACAAAGGGAAGGGTAAGAAAAAAGCCATTACAAGTTGAGAGTCTTACAGATGCCTATTTTCATCCCGTGTTAGACATTTAAAGAAGAGACTTATGTGGCAAGCCTACTTGGCTCCATGCACAGTCAGCTGAGAGATAGAGAAGTATTTCTGGTGGGTGATTCACCTAACTAACGCCCAAATTGCCTGCTCACACTGCCAACAGCAGGACTCGAGGGAGACTTGGCTTCTGGCTGGGGGCCTCAGCCAGCTGGCCAAGAGGCAGGAGGCACTTGGGTGCTGCCGAAGGCACTGCTGTGAGCAGGAACAAATGAACGTGCTTAGCTAAAGCAAGGGGACAGCAAATTGTTAAGAAGAGTGGTCATTGCAGTAGGTAATATTGTCCTGGGATGGTGGGAAAATGTTTGCAGCAACTGAGTTTCTTTAGCACTATACAGGGATGTAATATGCTCCAGGAACCTTGTTTTGATAACTCTGTTTTAGTTGTCCTTAATTGGGTTGATGTTTAATTTTTGCAGGTTTTGTCCTGTTAAAAAAATGCATTTTATCTGAGAAAAAGAAAAACTTGGTGAAGCTGCGGGCACATCCTGCCTTTTTGCTGAGCTGGAAGTGATAGAAAAGAAAAGCCTTAGCTAATCTGTGCTGAGGTGTAGTGCTTTGACTCATCTCTGCTTCTTGTAAATCCTTATCTCCTCTTCTTGGTTTGACCCTTAGATGTAACTTCTACCTCCAGGTGATCCAGGTTGGTTGGAGTGCTCGTTCATGCCTGGCTCACGGGGCTGGACAATTTCAATTTTCTACTAGATACCTAAGGGATTCAAAGCAGGAGTCCCATTGACTCAGCTCTCAGATTTGTGTCAGGCTTGTTGTTTGATCCCCCCAAGAAAGTGGGGTTCATTCATCTGAGGAAAGAGCTGCATGTCCTGTCTGAACTGGCAGAGCCCCTGATCATCATCCAGGAGCAAAGAAATAATTTCCCAGCTCTCTGAGACACGTGTTTCTAGCACTTCCCCCTCATCCCCTTCTTTTCTGTTTCATAAAACTTGTCTTCGCTCAAAAGGCCTTCCTCAAGACCAGTGCTTCTTATCGTCTCCTGTCTAGCCCACATGCCCACCATCCACATCTTCCAGCGAAAATTTTTGAGTGTCAGCCCATGGCCAACACTGCTGGAGGACCTCCGCAAAGCCACCCCCATGAGTCCCTTGGGAAGCCATCCTTTGGTAACAGCACATCAGGCTGAGCCCACTGCCTTAGGTGTGCAGGAGTGCTTCTCTTGCATTCCTCCATTAGTCAATACTTGCCTGTTGTCTGCGGTGCTATATTTAAATGGTGAACTACTTGGAGCACACCCTGTCCTTTCCTTTTACGATTGCACAGTGCCTCATATAATGGGATATTGCTTCATGACTTGTGCTGTTAGGCACGGATGCAAAGCAAATAAACAATATTAATGCTAATTAGAGCTTTTCTTTACTTCCTGCTTTTGTCCTTCTTTTCTTTTCTCTTCACTGTTCTAGCTACGCTTATTTCCTTTAAATGAAAGAACCACTTAAATACATCTTGGTTTTTATCTTCCCAGAGAATGTTCACTTCTTAGTCCAAAGTTAAAAATACTGAATACTGAATCAAGCAACATGGAGGTTGGCTTTAATCAAATAATTTATCTTGGGGGGTGCTGCTGCTGTTTGGGAAAATAATCAATTTCTGTCTCAGCAGAATCCTGTGCATTTTATTGAAGCCTATCCTTAATTAATTTGATTTTCTGTTTAGTTTGATCAGTACCTCAAAGAACAGCTCTTTCGTATTAAAAAAATGAAGTAGCTTACACCTTTCTTTTTGATCCCCGTAAGAATTGCTACTGAATAATTTACTTTGTTCCTAGAATACATCCTCGCTTGCCTACACATGCATCACCAAGCATGGCATGAAAAACATAGGCCATTTACAGCTGCAGCTGGGTAAATTGCTATTTTTTATTTTTACTGCAAATAGAAAATTTGTCCCCAGATGTTGTTTTAGTTATTGCCAAACTCTTTCTGTACCTGAAAAAAATATTCCAAGTAGTTTTGTCTAGGGGCTGGATTCTGAAGCCTGTCAGAGAGAAGATATCCACATTTCATGCAACACTCTATGGTCAGTAATATCCAGGCAGTAGAAAACTCATATGTAATCCCCATCTCTGCAAGTGGGACCTGAACGCAGGGAGTGAGCTGGGCAGCAGCCTGAGGGGTATTCATGGAAAAGGGCTGACCACAAAGTTCTTCTGAAGCCCTACTCAGGATGGGATATTGCAACATCCTCTACTAATTTTACTGTTGTTCTGCTTAAGGGATAGAAAAGACAGACCCAGACACTGTATCAAGATATGAATTGTTAATGACATTCATGTTTTTGTGTGCTCTCTTTTTTCCTAGAAAAGATTGTTACTTAAAGCTTGTACTTAGGTAAGCAAGAGAAAAGACATAAAGTTTAAGGTATAAAATACCATAGGAAATTTCAGCTTCTGGTTTGCTTGAGTAGCAGCCTGATGGAAGACATAAGATGGGACTGGATTTTTAGTATGAGCATCTTGGTCCCCATTTGTATGTTCACTGCATCCCAGAGAATTAATAGCTTTGTAAATGAGCAACTGAAATGGTAAGTTATCTACATATTCCATTTATTTTATAATAACTGTTAATCTTACACAGCCTGATTTGATAAAACAGATCATCAGATCTTGATTTTTGTGTGCTTAATTTAAACTGTAATTAACTATGCATTATACATGTAAATTGCAATGCGGTAGTCTCTAAAAGTAAATGAGGATGGGGCTACAGTCCAAAAACAAGTGTACAAAGCTATTACTGAATTCCTGCCCGAGTGGGAAAAAGGAACTGGTTGGTGTTGAAGAAACAGAATAGCTACTCTATTACAAGCCAACGCATGCCATAGGGTTCCCAGGTACACCGTGAGGAGGAAAGGGAGGTAGTAACCTATGGGGTCACATCCATCAGAGCCTTCTGCCTAGCGTGTGCCTTCTGGGCAAGACCTGCTGTGATAAAGTTTGTCTTCTTTCATGGCTCAAAGTGCAGAGAAGAGACCCGAGGAGCTCGAGGAGGCATGTAAATGTCATTGTTTCCTCTTGGGGAGGCCACAGTGTTGCATGGACTAGCTATCATGTTAGTGAAAGAAATACATATCTGAAAAGTGAAGTGCAAGTACACACTGAACTCAGGCTGACAAAATTTGGCACATTGACCCTCGGTCCAGACCCGTGATCTATCTCTGAATCTGAGTGGAACTAGACATCTAAATAATGGCTTCTGTTTGCTGAAGTTCAGTGACGAACCAGATCTATAATGAAACACAAACCTTTAACTTACACTCTTGTTCCATAGTCACGTTAAGCCAGCTCAAATCCTGCTGCAGGGCAAGTCCCACTCACCCCAGCTCCTGCACACATGCCATCTCTCCTCCTCTCATCCTTCCCTTCTGCCAGCACACACACTTGTGTGGCCAGGCAATAAACTGTCTCTTGGAACTCATCTGGCTTGAAGCAAGCCCTCTGTCCACCAAAAAGGATCACCCCCAAAGCCTTGCAGGACTGCTTTTGGGGTGAGCCACTAACAGCAAAACCTGGGGTCAGGTGGATGCAGCCTGCTCTCACTCTCTCTCCTCTTAGGGACATTAACTTCTCCAGGTTGAAAGTGGTCAGAAAAAGAAAAGTATCCCAAAACATTCTAAAATTTATAGAAGGGATTTAAAAAAATTGGCTAGTCCAAACCTTTGTACTAAGGCAATTAAGTTGACTTTGTTCTTCTCCTGAGACGTGCTTTTTTTCTGCGCTGTTGTTAAAAACCTTCAGCAAAGGGTGTAGTTTTGAATTCAAGATGAAACAAGAGAAAATTCCTCTCTTCTATCTTCCTGCCACCATCTGTTCCTTTTCCCTTCCCTTTGTCTTATCTTTACATATGTATTCATTGAGTACCTTCATTTAGTTGTGAAAGAGATTTGAGAGATTTGTTCTCCAATAATTGCCTATGATCTTCAATGTAGCTATAGAAACCTATATATTAATGTGCCTTAGGAGGTGAAGGGACAAACGCCTCAGCATGCACACGCCTTTAGCAGGTATTTATTTTTGAAAACAGACATGTAAACAGCCATGTCGGAACTTGTAAAACTTCTTGATGTAATTATTATGGCCCTATGACTGTATCCCTGCATGATGAACACTCTTTTAACATAGTTCAATGCAAATATTTGTTAAGAAAAAGCTCTCCTGTTTGCTGGAAATGGACTCTATTGTGTTACATTACTAAGAGACTTCTGTTCCTTGATATGTTTAAGAAATAATTTTTTTATGTTGCTAAAACACATCTAAAGAGATTATTTGGCTTAGGTGGTTAGGGTAACCATACCTTGTTTTAAATGCAGTACAAATCAGTGCACAGCTTGCAATAAAGAAGTATTTTAAATCCTTTTTCTGTGAGGGGAGATGACAAAAGGTGCTATCACCACAGTTGGTGATGTGTGGTGAACTTCTTGGCACATTCAACAGAAAGCAAAAAACTGGCTGAAGGGACTGTAACTGAAAATCTTTTCTAGTAAGCACATGATTATGCTGCAAGTGAAATGTCCAGAGCAACCATTGGCAGCTTTACAGGCTTGTAATGTGTAAAGTAGGGAAAACTGGTCATGAGAGCAATCTCCAGGCTGTCTACGGTATACATCATGAGTATAACCATTGTCTTGACACTGTAGGAAGACCACGTGCCTGGTTTCTGTACAAAGAAAACTTCAGCATACAAGGGTGCTCTAAAGTAATCCACCCCTCACGTGCTGGGACATAAGGCACAGGTCATTTGCACCTAACTAATCCTATCATAGAGAAATACGTTTAATTTGATCCATCTGCTAGTCTGGAAGGTCACTTCTTCAGTCCTTCACATCCTGCAAAGTCATTCCTCAAGAAAGCATCTTCTCCTCTCACCCTTGGGTCACCAAGTCTGTTGTTCAGTATTGTCAGGATTTGGCCAACATATTCTACCTTCTTATCTCTGCTTTTGGTCAGCTATTGGTAATTGTATACACCTCGACTGTCATTGTTCTTTATCTCATCATTTTATTATGAATATCTGATACAGATCTCCACCTGGAAGTTGTTTAAACAGTGCTTGATAAACCTATTGCTTCTCCCTGATCCCCAGTTTAGTGAAGACATTATTTGTGTTAGACTTCTGTATTCTCACCAGCAGTCCTTCCTTTGCCCATCTGAGCCCTGCACCACAGATAGTTGCAGGGGTGGTGTGATATACTGCCTGGGTAAATAAATGTGACAACAATGCTTGCAGTCACTCCTTCTAGAACAGCGGTGCCACGTAAGGTCATATTTATTTTCATAGCCTTTGTTTTTGACCTGTTGATTATAAGACCTTATTGTTTTGCTGCTCTGACTGGGCTGTTTGTCTTTTGCGGTATCTCATCTGCTGATGAATAGATAACACCAGCAAACCGAGGCTGCCAAACACCCCTGGGACTCCAGTCTCTGTGCCAGATATTTGTTACACAGCAGTATGAGACACTGCAAGGAGATGATGTACCTTCACCTATGCCGGCAGTGACATCAAAGCAATCATTTAATTACCAGTGTATTGAGAAAGATTTTGGAAAATTTAAATGATTCTACAATGAAATCTGTAAATTTTCAGTGTCTTGCTATAGCAGTATCATTGTCAAATGCTTTCCTGAAGTGTAAAAGCACTAGTTGCCATTAATTTCTTTGTTCACTATTATTATGAAGTGTGAAGGTATAGTCAATGAATTAAGAACTAGGAAGGAAACCAGCTAGTGCTACTTAGCGGCACTGCGGCTTTTCTTCAGAATAATTGTACAAAGCCCCTTTTTGGACAGGAGCATTATTTACCTCCAGTTGCTTCAATCACTTAAATTTTTCTGTCATACATAGTGCACCTCCTCCTTTGCTTTGAGGTGAATTTTAGACCCCGGTCTCTGCTGTAGTTTCATTCTTCATATCACTTGCTTCGAGTGGAAGTGCACTTACTTTCCTGGTCAAGAGTCTTTATAGCTCTGTAGTTTGCTGTTGGAAGCTCTTTTATCTTACTTTACCAGGTTCAGTCTTCTTTCAGTTGGGGGTCTATTTAGTGCACAATAGAAGTAGTCCATGATCCACATTGACACGACCTGTCTTTCCCTTTGTTGTTTTGTGCTTGCAGTGATTCACTGCTCTTTCCTTCCTCTGGCAAGTCGTGACACATTCTCAGCCATATCAGAGAATGTGCTTCTGATGGGTCTCAAGGTCTAGTCTGTGGGATTCGAAAGGGATGCCAAGGCCTTCCAGATGGAAAACTCTTTTGAAGAGGAAGAAGGTGGCAACCATCCCGTGATGCTTCCTGTTACATGACTGAGCCATTGACTTTGGGTGACCACTTCTAATCCAAAAAGCAATGATTTCAATAGCCTATGCGACCATATCATTAAATCCATCACTACACTGCAAATTCTGCAGTTAAGAGTGAAAAGATTAATCTTGCTCTAGTGATGTACAGAGATGGAAATTTCTATTAAAATGTGTGTTCGGGATCTGGCTCCAACTTGTGGGACCAGGATATAGCACAGCCCACCAAAGGTAGCAGCCGTGCTGACTGACCGCCCTGGGTGCTCTGGAGGTGTGCATGTTGTGTTGAGCAGTCCATTCACTTTCTCATCATTCAAAAGCTCAGCAACAGCAATCTGCATGCCTTCCTTGGCAGCTGTCCCAGTAGCACAAGCTCTGCAATAGACTCTTTTGAGTTTCTAGGCTTGTGCAACTACTTCTTAGACCTTATAACAGCAATATTTCATGCTGTCTTCCACAGTTTATGGATATGATGGCACTGGAAGTGAAATATTAGGCGTAGTGTCTTCAAGGAACCAAGCGAACCCTTAGAAATGATCAGAGATTTTGAGGTGTCCTTATTTAAGATATATGGACACCCTCCCCAAAGAAGAATGGATTTTGAACCTCTGCTCTCAGATGTATCCCGTTCTCGCATGTGGAATTCCAAGAGCAACGACAGATTAGAAACTCATGCCAAAGTCATTGAAGCATTTAATAGAGTCTGAGGAAGTCAGTGTCAATCTCTCCTTTGCCCAGAATTACTTTCACAGAAGTATGCAGGCTCTTCGCATTCTCTGCATGGTTCACGTGAATCGAAATCTCATCTAAGTGCGGTAATCTTGGGGCATTAAATTACGTTTAACCTAAATCGCTAACAGTTGTTGATTCTCCATGTTATAATTACATTTGCTACAAATGGGATCAAGTCAACAGTGTGGAGGAGACGTCAGTGGGGTGACTGTGAAATGACAGGCAGCCACACCAATCCCTGTCCGCTCCGCACAACTCGCATGCGCTCGCAGCTCCGGGCTGGGAGGGCTCGGGGAGGAGGGGGAGCTCTGCACATATGTCCAGAAATTGCTGCAGCGGATGGCTTGGCTCGGCTCTCGCTGCTATTTAAAGGCACATGAGCTGCATGTTAAATTGGGCATTAGTATTTGCCTGGCTCTCCAACATACAGCTGGTTTGACTGAGCGCAGTTGGGGAATTGAGGACAAAACACAGGCATAGCCCATAAGAACAGAAATTATAGGACATTAGGGGCTCACTCCTGCTTCTCCTCTTCAGATGACAGTTTCATTAGCGCAGCTCCCTAAACCAGAACAATATTAGCAAATTAAGATCATGGCTTGCCACTGTGCTTTGAGTTGCCAAGAAACGCATAATTTCTTCCACAAAGTGCTAGCTCAAGTAAATCTCTGGAATTTTAGTGCAAGATAAGGAGCATTTGCAAACGGAGGATTTGCCTCTTGCCTAAGCTGAACACCCAGCTTGAGTGCCTGTTGCTAGCAACTATCCCAGCTCTGCAGGGGGTGGCTGTAAAGCCTCAGGACACCTCAATATTTACAGCGAACTCATTCTAGGAAAATAAAATAATGGATTCTGCTAAGTCCATAAATTGCTGCCTAAATACCTGTTAGTTCAGAAGCAAACTATTGCCAGAAAAGTTTTAAAACATAAGTGAGAGAGGAACCACAGCACGAAGAAACTGAAGCTGTGTCTATACTAACAAATTAAATGTGCCTGGGGCCATTCCTTGGCACTGAGGCCAGTTGGCAAGGAACAGCCTGCATCCATAGCGTTAAACCGTCTTACTCTCCAAAACAGGGTGGCCACATGGAAACTGGTGCTGGGAACAGTCCCTGGCCCGTGGTGCTCCTGAACTCTACCCAGAAACTGTGCAGGGGAGAACTACTTGGCACAGGTCAAAAGGTGCCAAGACTCATGCTAAAAATTTCATGATGTAGAGGGTCGGGAGCGCTGAGAGATGTTCCTGGTGCTGTTAAATGTAGTGGTATTGATGTAGCCTGAAAACTGAACCTCTGCTATGGACAAGAAGAAAAAAAATCTCAGAAAGAATGAGAGCAGCTCCACCCTTTCACACTCCTAGTTGGGAGGACAAGAACACATAATGAATGTACTTTGCCCTGAGAGCCTTGCTGGCAGGAGGCTCAGCCCTCGTGCCGTGGGTGGGCACGCACCTCCTCTGGAGTGCAGTCGTGCGTGGTTTTGCCAAAGAGTAGCTATTTATTTTTCAATATGTTTTAAGTATAGATTTTCCTATGACTTTGATGGGTTTATAAGGCTTTGTTTTGCGGTAATTGGAACATTCCTTGATGTTTTGCACTCTGCAACTGCTGATACTGTTTTCCGTCTTTGAATTTCATTTTCATGACAAACATGGGCACTAAATAAGACAGTCACAATATTTGTTGTGACTGGAAGACATCAGTAGTTATTTAAAACAAAACAAATTAAAAAAAAAAACCAACAGGAAAGAAGACTCCCAACTTCTGATGGCAGATTCATTTGTAAATCAGAACAATGCGGAGCAGCCTGGCCAGGCTGGCCATGGAGCTGGGCCTGTGGTTTTCCAGCACAACGTGTTCAGTGGCAATGCTGGTTTCAATTATTCTCACAATTGCTCATTCTTGTCACAGAACTGACATTTCTCAGCATTTTTTTTTTAATCAGATCAGGTCCCTAATCCTGTTCAAAATACATTCCTACAAATGGTTGTGCTGTCACAACTGAACGGGCTGAAGACCAGCAGAGAGGACACAGGAGATAGAGAGTGGGAGGCAGAGAAGATACCAAATATTGAGTTTGCACTGAGTTTATAGCTGCTTTCTCTTTCTAACTTCTGCTGGTTTTTGCTGTCTGTTGCGAAAGCATAATCTGAGGGGGATAGTGAGCTCAGTATTTCATGGCTGTCCATTGCTTGTTTTCTTTGCACTCTCCTTCCTTCTTAGACTTCGTTGATGGTTTGTGCAGACAGCCCCATGCTCCTATACAGCTTTGGCAAAGTGGTGCTTAGGCTTCCTCTTTTCATGAAGGAATCACTCAGAAGGCAGGATGCATTTTCACAGCAAATATCACTTACTCTTGCCTGTATAAAGACTGGTAGGTCTGGCCAATGCAACCACCCCTTTGAGAGTGAGTTCCCATTCCAGCAGGACTTCCATGATTGCTCAAGTTACTTAATACTTTTTTTTCTGCATCCACCTTCACTAAAAAGATTATCTGCTATCAGATGTTTAATGCAATTAGCAGCAATGTCAAAAGGGCAAGAACTCAGACTAGAAGGCACAGATTAGGGAGTACTCCTTCAATTAGATGTTTTCAGCTTTGTTGGGTCTAATGAAAATCACCCTAGGGTACTTAGGGATATGGCTGAAGCAATCACAGAGGTGTTTGCAGCTAAAATCAGCTCTCAGGCATCTGTGGATGAATTATCCAGTTTGGAGATTATCTGTGCCACAGATGCAGAGATAACTAGAGTCTGACATGGCTCATTAGTGCGAGCACACATGAATAAAGCATTCCAGATTCAAGGGTCAGATTGGGTCTGGAAATAGTCCAACAGCTTCCATTCAGGACAAAGCTAAGATGTTCTCTCAGAAAGCCCAGCTGGACGTGAGCTGACTGCGTACACCTGAACCTGCAGCATATTCCCTGCTGAGCTTCAGGAGAATCGTCAGCTTAGGTGCAGTGTGAGGAAAGTGGTATGAGTCATTTCAAGCCCACTTGTTATGCCCATCTAAAAAGCCCCATCTAACATGAGTCCAAAATAAGTCCAACTGGATCAGAGCTAAGTCTGTAAGAAGACCTTGGACCATCTTTGCATTGCGATCCCACAGACCTGCATGGTTCCCTGTATCCATCACCCGGAATGTCTCAGCCCTCCTGGGGCTCCAGCAAGGAGCTGAAGGTACCTTGGAGGATTTGCGAAACTGTAGAAGACTGGAAAAGAGGCAAACATTAAAAGAAAGGAAAGGAAGAGCTGGTATAGGTCAGATCAAAGTCCTAAAAAGGCTGAATAAAAGGCTGCCTGTTGGATTGTGCTGGGGAGAAGAAACTCAGGTGAGAAGCAGCAGCCCACAGGGGCTGGCCAAGAGTAAGTCACATTGAAACAACCTAATTTCTTTCTATGCCTTGTTCCAGCCCTGCCTGTGTCTGTGGCTTTTCCTGCTCCTGTATTCTGGTGTTTTCCAGCATTTCCCAAGGACATGGCTGATGTCATCAACCCAAGTGCTCAGGAGGTCCTCATTGCAGCCCTGTTCCTAGGAAATGTGGTGGCTTGATGGTGCAACTCCTGCCTGGCACTGACACCAGGTCCATGCTTCAGCGGTAGCCTTTTCTGATGAGCCTGTCCCAGATAAAGGATCATTTAACTGCTCCTTCTTCTCTACTGAGTAAATGTCAGATGTTACTCCAATCATCAAAAGGGTTTAACTCAAATCACAACAATGTATGAGGAGACAGAAATGTTTAAATAAGGTATCTAAACAACCCTGCATCTTTCCGCTAATTACACTAGAATAAGAAAGAAAATTAAATACCCTTCTTAAAGAGTCTTTAAGTAGCAGTTTAATTCTGAACTGGATTTATGCAGACATTGGGGGTCCTCTGTTACAACTGGACTCCACTTGTACACTAAGTAATTAGACGGCACCTGGTTGGGCAAGGTAGTGCAAGTATCATAAACATGTGCTTCCATACCCTGAGATATTTTGATACCTGTTTGGAAAAAGAAAATCTGCAACTTTAGACACCGTCTGGAAGAATCCACTTAAAAGTAGTAGGGACGTAATAAGAGACAAGCTTATCTTTCTGCACAAAACACTGTGAAAGATCAAGCACTAATATGCTGCCCCCCCCACTTTTCAAGCCATATGATCTCTATATGCCACATCCAGGAAACTTTGTTTTCTGATTCACCAATACTGAACAGTGATCACTTCAGTATTTTCCAGTCCTTCAGCTGAGTAACACCTTGCATGTCACACACTTGAAGGGAGGTTGAATTACACTCGTGACTCAGATTTTTCTCTTACTATAATCATGCACCTACAGCAGAAACTGAGGTTTCATGACTTTGTCACCGCAGCTAATGGATGTGTCTGTGTACTGACAGTGATGTGAGTTATCTGTCCACCCATCTCCCAGCTATCAGAGAAAGATCCAAGTGACTCATCTCTGGCGTACCAAGTCACACCAGCAAGGAAACAATTCCTTCTTTTTTCTTTCCTCTTTGAATTTTGCTCTGTATGAATTGGAAAATCTGAGAAAATCAATCCCATGACCACATTTTAAGGCAGATTAAATGACCCAGTTTCAGGATCTCACCTCACTGCAGATGCCAATAGCGCAGCCATCTGTGTTAGAGCCGGTTGCTCAAGGCTTCCTTTTAGTCAACAGAGGGAAATAGGCACTTACAGGGCCCAACTCATCTTGACTAGGTTAAATATCAACATTAGCACGGGCTTAGTCATGTTATAGAAGTGCCTGTTCCTCTACTGACTCTGGAGACAACCTGCATAACATGCTCCAGCATCGATGGCTACACTGTCTGCATAACCTGCAGTGATGGGTGATGAATCCTGCCCCAGGTGAGTCAGAAACAAGCGCATGCGCATTTAGAGATCTGGTGAAATAACCCGCTGGGCCATCCAGATGTAGTCTCCCACCGCCTCTACCTTACTTATTGCTCTTCCTTTTATTACATTTTTGCTGCACAAACAGTATTTGGGCAGATCACCTGGATTAATTGGTATAGGGAAGTATTTCATGACAAATACAGGACAAAATGAGGTTCTTTTGTGCCCATAATACTTCTTTCTGTAGAGAGAAAGTGCCCTTGACAGCCTTTCCCTCTCATTCTCCCTCAAATCAACCCAAGCTTCTAGTCTAAAGTAATATATAATCAAAATCTGTACTTGATTCAGAATAAGCTGGACACTCTTCAGCCTCAGGTCACCTTGGAAAGGCTCTCTGGAGGCGCTGGACTGGTATAGGTGTGCCAATCCTCCTGTGCTGGGGCTGTTCCCGTTACAGTGTGCAATCGGAAAATCCCAGGAGTGCCAAGGACATAAAAGCCTGGCACCACATGGGGATATGGGACACCCACTCTTCAGACAGCAGGAGCTGCTGTCCACTGTGGTGGCAGGAGAAAGCACAGGGTGGTGGCAGGACCTTTGGAAATTGTTCTGTAAGCCGACTGGAGACTGATTTGTCTTTTCGCTTTGCAGTGTTTTCCACTTTGACGCAGCAGTCCAGCACCGCAGGCGGTGCACCTGGGAACCCACGTGTTCAGCTGGGTGCCCACCAGCGCGATTCGGTGTTTAAAAAAATTAATTACTAATTTGCCAGCTTATGGGTTTACAGATCTAGTTTCAAAAGAGGCAGCATAATATGTTCTTTCCAGGATTCAAAATGCTCCTTTGGATGGTTTCCCAGGGGCTTTTAACTTTATTTATTTTGATTTATGCATCCAGTAAAAAGGATCATATCTAATCCCAACTCTAATGCCATTGGCTACTTTTTAAGTACAACTGTAGCATTAAACACTTTTGCTAAACACTTCTGGGGAGGAAGAGCGAGAGAAAGAAGGGCCTAGCAACAACGAAAAAATCCATAACCTTTTAACAACAATTTTTTATCAAATCACATTTAAGCCCTTTCGGGATTATAATGATTTTTGGTGAAAATAGATTTAAAGGACTAAGGCAATTTAAATACAGTTATAAAAAGTGCAGCCTAAATAGGTAGGTAAAAAAAGAGAGAATGAAAGTCCTACAGAGTTCACAATAACTTTGCTGTGATGCCTTGGACCAAACCAAATAATAAGCATATTCACTGAGGAACACCCAAAAAACCTCACCTGATGTAATTCCTGCAATGGACCACCCTGAGTGTGGTGAACCCCAACGGACGCTGCCATGCAGAGCAGAACAGCCAGATTCACAGTCTGTGACCTCGACTTCTGAAATGCACCAATTTATGGCCATGCTGGTTCTGGACAAGAGGGTGTCAGAAGGGTGTTATGCACAACGACTCTCATATCTTAGTTAACCGTGATGAATTTTCTTGAGTGCCGTTTTATAAACATATTTTATGTAGGCTTCCTTCCTCCTAGGTCACTGAAAGCTCCATCCAGAACAAGATGCTCCATAACCCAGCCTTCTCCCCTTCATTAGCCACCTTCATGCTCTAAATTATAAAACCTTTTTTCTTGTCTTTCTCACTATTTGACACAGTCCTGGAGGATAAGATATCAGGAACCAGAGTTTTCTTCCCGATGATAACGAACACGCCCAGCTCCAACTGGCACCTGGGGCTGGGGACGCCCTCCTCCCCGCTCCTGGCTCTGCTATGTTTTGCCAAGAGCTGTGGCTCTGCCTGCTAAGGACACGCTTTCCAATAGCATCAAAATAACATTGCACAACATGATAAGACTCGCAAAATGTTTTGGCTGGCTGAAGCTGTGTGTGACAAACACCGAGGTGTTGGGTGAGAGCAGACTGGCGCAGAAGACCCCCAAATCCTTTTTGGCCTCCAAAATCATGCCCTGCAGGGCCTCATCCTGACAGAAAAGACAGGAATTTGTGCATGGGATTTTTCAGGTTTGTTTCAATTTGTTTTAATGACCAGGCATAATTGCAGCACAGATTTTGAACCAGGAACCTGGAAAGTTTTGACAAGCTCTATCAAAACTTTTGCAGTTGCATCTCAAGGACTAGCTTTACAATTAATGTCATTCTCTACTTTATAGTCGTAATCCTGGAGCAGGAGCTGACGATTGTTAATTTTATGCTTTCTTTCTGCTTACCCATTATGTCAGCATATTTCATTTATGCTAAGCTTTCTAAAATCCATCTTCATTTTAATGTATAGTCCCCTATTGCTTTTTTTTTTCAGTAAACAGCTGAAGATTTAGTGTTGGCTCCTAACACACGGAATCCATTTATGATAGTTTACATAATCAGATTTTCAGTGCGCTGTAAATCTGTCTTAAAATGCTTGCATTACTCCAGGACTAAACTGGTTAACTTTCTGAACTGTTTTTCATCATTTGTGTACATGTCACCATTTTAAGGAACGGTTAAGATGCTATTTTGGTAGGACTTCAGCACCTTCCACGTGTCATTCATTTGTTTTTCCCCATTGGGGAATTTCTACAAATGAATGTTGTATTTCAGAAGAACTGCTTTGGTCATAAATATCTTCTAAGCTACTAAATGTCAAACTTTCTTGCGGCAATAGGATAATTCATCTCTTGAATATAGTGGTTGACTTTTGCAATTAAACAAAGTGATGAAATTTCACAGGAAAGAACAAGCAAAACTAGCCGACATGTTAACATGCAGATGGGTGGTGAACCTTTGAAGCAGCCCTGATGGGAAGCAGGAATGTGCTCCTAGAGGCTGCCCGTGGATTTTCCTCCTGTGTACAGCGTCCTGCTTATAAGCTTTGAGGAGCATCAGAGCTCACAGGAGCAGGACAGACACAGGCCCAGGTGTACAGCACCACAAATGGGACTCTGAAATTGTTCCTTCCCTGGTGGAGAACCAGCCTTCTTCAAGCACAGCAGTTTGTTCTGCTGTATTCTTTGGCAGCGGGACACAAAAGCAACACGTAAACCAAACGGAAGGGCCTGGTGGCCTCTGGAGGAGCCACCAGAGGAAGCCTGCCCGAGTTACCCAGGGATGTGTTGCTTCACCGCCATGGGTTTTAGGAGGCTTCAGCTAAGTCGTTGCTCAATATACACGAGACACCCTTCCATGAAGGAACTTGAGGGTGAAGCCCCTGAGTAGCTGCCAGCCAGGCTGGAGCAGAGTTACAGCCAGGGCTTGCTCGCATTTGCAAGGGTGAGTTTGACCAGTAGCTGATCCTTCCCTGAAACCTCATGTTTCTTCCTCTCCAGCATGAGGAAAGCTCTACAGAACTGCAACCCATTTCACAAGCTCAGTTGCTAAATTCATTGCATTAAATCAGAGAAATTTTCTCATGAGGCAACACACTGACTTTAGTTCATACCTTCTCATAGAAAGTAGACTCAATATCAAGCACTTTGAACTTGGTTTATAACTGTGCACACTGGGGTGTTATTAAATCTTTTAAGAAGCTGAACCGGTGTGGAGAGTGGAGAAAATTGCATTTGGATGTAGCTTGTGAGTGTGGACAGATGTCAAATACAAAGTGGCTGAGTTCAAGGCTGGGAGATAATAGCTTTGCAATGTCACAGCTGGCTTTGGTTGTTCCCTGTGATAATGTTACTTTGCAAAATTAAGGGTAAATGAGCCAATGACGATATGGGTTTAACTGGAGCAAATCCAATATAATTCAACTGCAGTTGGGTAAGAATCACTTTGTTTACCTTATACCGATGGACAGGATTTAATCAAAACAGTCAAATAAATGACCATTTTAAAACATTTAGTCCAGTCAAAACCCTAGATGTTTGGAGATTTATTTTAGACACATAGATTTGTCTAAATCAGGAGAAAGCTGAGAAAAGGAGTGGGTGGTGTGGAAGGGATAGAACAGAGGAAAGAGCTAGAAGGGGCCAAGGCTGAAGTGAAGGCTTGGGGAAAATAAGTCAAAGTATTTGTCCCCCTGGGATACCAAACAAGAAAAAAACAGAGCTTGGAGACTCCCCTTGCTTACCTTGCAGGCAGGTAAGCTGTAAAGGTTTCAGCATGGCCCTCAAGGACAGCAAGCACCTTGGATGAATGCTGTCCCTGCCAACTTGATACTGACCACATGGTGGTATTTATGGGACTTCAGGGAGCAATTTTTCTTTTAAAACTTAGAAAATAAGCACAGGTTAGAAACGGTGTTACCAGCACATTATCAAATTTATGAAGTTAAATACTCCAGAGTTCGGAAGTACTGGAAAGAAGCATGTTTGTGCTCTCTGTGCACGTGCTCTGTTGGGTGGCCTTCAACCACGTACCATAGGACTCATACCAATAGCGCAGGCTCCGCTGTGCTGGGCTTACTTCAGCCTTTGGCCTTGCAGACACCTGATGTCTGGGTAGACACCCTGTAATTCTGGGCTGTGGCACTGTCTGCTGAGCTCAGCAGTGCTGGCAGGCAGGAAAATTGTCCAGGAAGTACCTGGTGAATTTATGGTGCCTTCAAGGCTGCATGGCCCCTGAGCTGTTCAGTGCTAGATTGCTCTGTTAGATATAGATGCAAATTCTGCCTAAACCCTTGAGTAGTTTCTTGTGCTGGTATCCTGGACTTTGCCCCTAGAACTAAAAAAAAAAAAAGCACATTGCTTAATTGAGAGCATATGATCCTTATCAACTGGGTGGAGCAAAAACATGAAGCAAAGGAGAGAGTCAGCACCCAGCAGTCCCTGTGCTGCCCTCTATTACGTGTGTTAAGCCATAACTTTGCCCTTCTAGAACAACATCCAAATTTCTCCCTTGTGTTGGTTCAAGCTGGATGCAGCTTTGTTCCTTGTATCTGAGGGATGTGAGTTGTATGAAGGCGTAGCCATGCTCGCTGCGGTAAGCGTGCTGCCGGAGGTGGAGTCCCAGTGGAAATTTTGATTGCTCACTTTGCACCATTTGCTGGAGTTTTTAAACATCTGCTCTCATAAGGGGATTGTATGTCATGTGAGGTCATCTGTGGAGGACTTTTCAATGTTTGGGATGTAACAGCTGGAAAAGACCATTTGCCTGCAGAATAATTACTTATTCCAGAAGGGAGATCAGAGGAACTGAGATCTTTTTCACTATCTGTTTGTATCAGTCAGGAGTGTTTCTAACCAGATATGGACCTCAGCTGGATTCCCAAATTCATGTACACCTGAACTTCACAGTAACCTAAATCAGGCTGCATGGTCGAGGATCAGATCCGCAGGGCTGAATATTCAATTTCCTTGAATCAAGGAAAAAGAGAGATGGGCTGGTATAAGAGCTTGTGTGTGTGCAAGAGAGAAAGAATCATTGATGGAGAAGGAAACTGTGTTGTGCAGCTCTGGGTTTGTCTCTGTTTCCAGCTCCAGCATACATAGAAAGACTGTTCCCAGCTTTCCAAATCAGGCAGCCACAGTTAGTCTATTCATGAATCTCAATCAAGTTACTGTGTGCCGAGCGCTCCAGCTGAACATCAGCAGAGGCAGGCTCTTTCTGCAGAATACTTTGATACAAGGGGACTGGCTGTCCTGAGGGATCTCTAATAAGCTCTGTTTACCATGAGGCTGCTGGTTGCAATCTCATGTGCGCAGATTTGTAACAGAGCTGTTGCATGAGTGATTGTGGGATTGCGTTTTTGCACATGTGGAAAGGTGGTACGCACATTGCGATGTGAGGCTAACCTTGAATATCAGAGCTTGAAGGAAGGAATGTAGCAAGGAATTAGCTCTGAAGAGAAAAATACGGGTTTTGATCAAGGAAGCATCATCACTCATTGCATAATGAGCATCAAATGTATCCCTGATAACTGCATAAATGTAGGAGGCTCTCTGGTATGATGATCACAAAGCGGTGGCACCCAGACCTTCCATCTGAAGCACCTGAAAGGACTAAGGCTGCAGCTGCACGGGATGCTGAGCCACTTGGGCAGCTTGCTGCCTGGGATGGGGAGCCCCCGAGCCATGCTCTGGTGCCCGCAGGTTAAATGATCTTCCCCAAAAACACACAGAGAAGGAGTCAGTGCTGAGCCAGGGACATGCTGCTGGCAGACTGGGTTTGGAGTTCTTTCCCACCGTGTGTATGCTGAAACACCCTATGTAGCCATTAAAGATAGCCACATCTACTTAAAAAACAGAATGAGGAAAAAAAATGTGTAAACGCTATGTCCTCCACACACACCCCTTAATTTTCTGATCAGATAACATAGTGGTCAGCAATAGACTCCCTACTTCTCTACAATATTCAAGACTTAAATCAGCTACTATTAGGCTATAAATTTTAAGGTAGACGACTGCGGTACAGTCAGGATTGGCAAACCAGCCCTCAGAGCCACTCAGTCAAAAATACATCTAACAACAAACTCAGGGCATGGATTTCAAAAGAATGAAATGCAACACAGCCAGTGTGACAGTGTTAGTGCTCTTTCTGTTTCCTGAGCCTTCAGGGCTCCGGATTTCTCCCTAGCCAGGAGGTTATGAAATTTAACATTTAAAATGAAAGTGGAGGTGCTCCTGTAATTTCTTGACACTTTAAAATGCGTGTATAAATGTGATTTCTTAATTAACAGTGAAGCTGAGTGGTTTGTTGAAGATGCCTCAATAGAAAGTTTTTGAAGACATATTTATAAACAAATTGCAGATCTCTTCAAATCCATAATTATCTATCACAACTGATGAGCACTGCAAATATCTTCCAAGATATTGTTAACCCCTTATAGGTGTTTGAACTGTGAGTTGTTATATCACTGTACCTGTATGGGGAACTTTAATGTGAAGTTTACACTCACCACTTGTCCTGCAAATTGGGATTTAAGAGAAAGAGCAAATATTGTGAAACTGTGATAGAATCTGTGGAACTGGCAGAAGCGTACTTGCACAGACAGCAGAGAGCCGAGTGTGAGACGCCCCGTGCACTGCTATGGGTTGTTCTGTAACATGAACGGCAAACTGAAAATGCTGGTTGGCTGCCTCAAATGCCAGCAGTGCCCGCGGGTTTGTCTCTCAGCACTTCCTTCCCTACCTCTGAGATCTCCAAAATATGCTGAATAAGCTGTGGGCATCACCCCTTCCAGCTCTGGCAGGGAACTCGGGAGGCGGGGAGATGGCTGCCTCGTACCCAGCTCCTCCATATGTGGGTTGTGCCTGGGGCAGCCCAGTGCAAGCCCTACTCTTCCCCTGCCACCCACCTCCAGAAGGAGCAGTTACGCAGTTATATCAGAGCTGCGACACCATTTCTTTAAATTTTTAAATTACTATTATTATAAAGGGCAAAAACATTTTTCCCACTGCTCTTGGATTTTTGACTGACATGAAGCCTGTGAGAAGGGTGGGGGCAGCTGTTCCTGGGGTCTTGCCCCAGTGCCTCTCGGCAGAGATCCCGCTTGTCTCTTCTTTCAGGGTGGATATTTGGGAGATACCTGTCTCGCAGTTTCATCTAATCTCAACAATGTCACACCCCTCACACCATAGCCACCCACAGATATTCCAAGCAATTGGCCGGACTCGTGTCCTGATATGTGTGCCATGCCTGCCGCAGGAGAGATGGCTTACACCCTTCACTAGAAGAGGATGAAAATCTGGGTAGTGGTCCAGCAGCAACAGTGGGAAATATGGAGAAGGGGTATGGCATGGGTCAATCCCTACCCTTGAGTTCAGGATGGCCCCAGACAGAGCTGGGACCTGAGCATCCGTCCTCCAGGAGCATTGCTTCAGGAACATTTATGTAGCTTACACTGGCCTCGTGCAAGGTGGGACACTCCAATCTACCCCTCTGAAGACCGTTGAAAATAGACCCTGAAATGTAGTGCTGTGTATTTAAAAAGCCTGACACAAAAGCTTCAAGAACGGTCTTACAGAAACAAATTGCACCTAATAACAGGGATATTTCCTACAAATATATTCCTTGATTAATGCTATTTGGACATGTGGTAATAAAGTGAAAATGCCAGCATAGTCTCCTTCCACAACCTCACTCTTAAGACTTTTGACTGTAAAATAATGTAACATTTCAATAGAATCCTGTTGCATCCCCCAGCTAATCCTTGGCCTTGAGTGTGCTGCAAAGCACATTACAGCATGTTTGAATAATAAGAATTACTGCTGGCAGTACAAGGAATAGCTCAGCATCAAGGACAACATCCAATTTTATCATGCTCCCATGTAGCCCATTGAAGATAGCAAAAAGAGAGTATTCCAACCAGAAATTTTTGTGCATCTTTAGTGTTTAAAATAATAATCTCAAAAATGATCCCGAAGGCTCGTGGATGGCAAAGACCTTTTCATACAGTAAATATTTTAATAACTCATTTTCCAAATTTATTCCTGGCAGACAATACTAAGATTTTTTTTCCCAAAGTTTGTTTTGAACCCTGGCTATATTTATTTTGGGATGAGGAGAACTGCATGATGCTTCTTCTCCATTCCTGAGACTACGGTCTGATGAAGCTGGTGAAACACTTGAACATCAGCAGTAGAGGCACTGTTTGTTCATCCTTCAGTTCATCTCCTGTGCTAGGCTGAGCAGTATAGTCTTTCCCTTAAGCCTTCCAGGTAGCAACCAACACGTGAAGTTTGTGATTTCTCAGCCTGAGCCCACAGCCTTCCCCAGCTCCTGCTGTACGGGGAACGTGGTGGCAGCCCCAGCGCTGCACGACTCAGCACACAATGGCAGGAGGAGGAAAAGCAAGGTCTTTGCAGTGCCAGAGCATAAGGCATTTCTTCCATGAGGCATCTGTGGTTTTGTGGTTTGGGAAAATTTTCAGAACCTGGCTTTCTATTCCCTGGACTTTTTACTTGTAAATCAAAAAGTCATACTCAGAATTGCATGGAGAAAAGGAGCTGAAGTTTTAATTTTAGAGTGAAAAATGCATTTCCAGATACAGTTTGCACATTTGTGCCTAAAGACATGTATTAATACACCCAAAGTGGCAGCACAAGCTTGTTTTGCAGAAATGACAAAGCAAGGCTGAAGCAAGCCCTTGCTGAAGGCAACAGCACGGCTCCCATGGGCCTTGAGGGAATTGGGATTTTCTTTAGGAATGGAGGCAAGTGAAGTTCTCAGTCATGTTTCTAATGCAGCACAGCCCCTGCTGAGCTAATCCCAAAGCCAGCACCATATCTCTTGCAAAGGCAGCTGTACCTGAGGGAAAACTCCCACCCCTGCCTGCCTCCTCTGTTTTCCCTCCCCTGGGGATCAATTCAAGGATGCTGCCCAAAGCAAGACCCAGGAGGCGGATGAAGAGGGCAGAGAGCAACTCACAGCACCTCTGCCTTTCCTACCTGCAAAGCTGGGGTGTCTCAGATCACCTCACCTCTCCAGGCATGTGTGGAAGCAGGGGGGAGTCTTGGCAATCACCTCCATGATTGGCTGGCAAGGCAGGTGTCCCCCTGTCCCCGAGGCTGTTGGAGGGCAGGGGAGGGAGCAGGATCCCAGGCAACACCAAGGGGCGAATGAGGGAGAAGCATTTATGTAGGTCATGGAGGTTCATAATTAATTGCTGGAGGACAGGAGAGTATGTGTGGAGGGGGAAGGGCAGAAATAAATTAGTTTGAGTAGCTAGGCTTTGGAGACAGGCTGGATGTGCTGTGTTATCAGGCAATTGGCAAGGGCAAGAATGAGCCTGTGGTTTCACCTTCACCAGCTTTGCTGAGAAAAGCAGCAGCGTGGCCACTGCCTCCTTCTCTCCATCACTCTCTGCTGCTTCTGCATCTTCTCCCTGTGCTAGGGCCACTGCTCTGTATGGGCTGAGTCAGATGAGAGGACTGGGCTCCTGGGAAAATAACTCCGCAACAGTTGGGTTTTTTTCAAAAAAATCAGGGGATATTTTTCAGCCAGATCAACCATGTGAGCAGGTTGGCTTTAAAGCTGTGCTAGCAGACCGCAAGCTATGCCACAGGGGCAGGATGAAGGAGGGGAGGGCAAGGAGCTTGGCTGAGCCTGCAGTGCATGCACAGAAGAGACCTCGGGGTGCCACAGCCCCAGTGAAAGCCAGTTCCTTTGGGAAACTAATGCTTTTCTCATGCACATGGGAACGAAGTTCAAAGCTGACCTTCAGACACAATCTTCATTTTGTCAAATTTTGAATAATGATTCTTGAACTTTTGAGATTGGCAATGCTGTGGTTGGCATGCCTTCCACCTATAGGTTTCCATGGGTTTTTCATCCTTTAGTTAAATGACAGTTCTTGCAAGGGGACAATATTTGCAAAGCTGAGTAAGGAACGAGGAAATTCACTGTAAAACAACCACAGGTGAATGAAAGGCAGTGAATTCACTGCAAGTGAATGAAATGCAGGGGGGACAGGTTAAGAAAAAAAAACAGGATGACTCACTGCAGGACAGATCTTGCCCTGAGGATGATGGGGTCCATCCCCACCATGACATTACCGATGTTGGCAAAAATTTTCCGAACCCTATTTCGCCTTCATGTGCGGTGCAGCTGATGGTACACTGGCCCAGCGTGCTGCAGCAGGAAGCACTCGCTGGCACACCAGCCCCATGGGGATTTCCCCCACTGTTGCCTGGCTTGTCTTGTTAGAGTTATCTGGAAGTCCAGAACTAAGGGTATAGCTCTGTCTCCCTATTTCCTTCTCCTTGCTTGTGTGTCCTCTGCCTATTGCACATGTGGATCCCAGCCCATGCCCCAATTTGGCGTTTACAGCTTGGTAATTCCCAGCAAATTTCCTTCACGGGGATGCAATGTCACCCGACAATGCACTTTGATACCCAATATAAAAGTTTCCATTGTCTGCTGACTTTTTTTCAAACCTATAAGATTTTAATGCTCCTTCTGTCCTTTGGGAGTGCTGGCCCATTGCTTTGATGGGCTCTGTGACTGCATCTGAGGCCTGGTGCTAGCCTGCAGCCACTGGAAACAGAAACGCTGTAAAGGGGGGCCACGACCAGACCAGACAGCCGCACTCAGTGCATCAACGCAAGGGCCCGCAAACACACACCAAAGGAAGTGTGTGGAGCTGAGTTTGGGGATGTGTTCCCTCCCTTCCTGTCTCAAGGATCCTCAGCACCTGTGTGCTGCCCTGAGGATGCAGATGGGCAGGGAGAAGCCCCAGGACAGGGGGAGGAAGGACATGGGGAAAGGACTGGGGCTGGGGCAAGGGCTAGGAAGGGAGAGCGTGGTTTCAGGGATGACGAAGAAGGCGCTTCGGCGAAGGGCCAAAAAAGACGGAGACTGGAGGCTGCAGTGTTGGTGTAGGATGGGTGAGAAAGTTTGGTGGGTTGGTGTAAGTTTGAGGGGTGGAAAGGTCTCCTTGTGCCCTGCTGTGTTAAACGATGAGGTCTGTCACAGAATCATCCAGGCCAAGAAGAAACCTTCCTGGCCTCAGGTCCAGCTGCAGGGTGGTTTCAATGCTTCACACCGCTTTTTCTTCACCTTGCCACCTCGAACATTGCAAGGCCCCTTGGCATCCGTGCGTGCTCTGCAAACAGAAAACTGTCTGGTCCATGCCCAAGCCCTGAGCTTGTTATCTGCAGGCAGAGGGCAGAGGGTGGGAAGAGACTCTGCCAGAGGCTGGGATGGCGTGATTGCAACCATCAGCCATGGGTCACGCGTCTGTAGGACGCCTGTCCCAGGCGGAGGCTGAGCACACAGTGAGGACAGTGGTGGGGCTACCACCACGGTGGGGACCGAGCTGCGGGTGTGATCAAGGATGGTGCAGCGCGGGGCGGACCTCTGCTGGCACCTCCTGGCACCAATCCCTCATCCTTTGGCTGGTTTCTGGGCCCCATCCAGTGTTTTGTGTGTCTTGCTTGGCAGGCTTTGAAACTGCAGGTTCCTCACTTGGATGGGTGATGAGAGAATGAGGATGAGAACCGTGCTGGAGAGAGGGATTTAACACACCCTCCCAGTACCTCCCAGTGCTGCATTAGTCACAAAGGTCACATCTATTAACAGACAGAGCTGTAGTGTGTGGCAAGCTGGTCACATGTTACCAGCTTCTTGTTTCCACCCAGTAATTTGTGCTAAAAGGGAAGTAATTTAGTGTCAAACAATTTCTCTGGGACCTGGAGGTCTCAAGGCGGGGGAGAATGCTGCTTCCACTCACTGGTTAACAGAAAGGGCAAAAAAGAAAAGGGGCAAAAGTATTGAAAGACTTTGCCTTTATAAACTATTTACTTAAATTCCCCAAGGGAGCGTGAGAACAAGAAGTGAAGCAAGAAGCACTCTTCTCCTACTGCCTTTACATTTACAAGGAGGGAGCTCTGGCAGACCCTGTCCCATGTGAGTTTTCTAACACGCCCTCCTCAAATGACTGTGTCCAATTCTGGGCTCCCCAGTTCAAGAGAGACAGGGAACTACTGGAGAGAGTCCAGCGGAGGGCAACAAAGATGATTAGGGGAGTGGAGCATCCCTCGTATGAGGAAAGGCTGAGAGAGCTGGGTCTGTTCAG
>VZSC01015128.1:306068-330812 GCA_013398225.1 Steatornis caripensis | reverse complement strand
GGTCTGTTCAGCCTGGAAAAGAGAAGGCTGATAGGAGATCTGATCAATGCTCACAAATATCTAAAGGGGGATGTCAAGAGGATGGGGTCAGACTCTTCCCAGTGGTGCCCAGCGACAGGACAAGGGGCAATGGGCACAAACTGGAACACAGGCAGTTCCACCTGAACATGAGGAGGAACTTCTTTACTGTGAGGGTGACAGAGCCCTGGCACAGGCTGCCCAGGGAGGTTGTGGAGTCTCCTTCTCTGGAGATACTCAAACCCCGCCTGGATGCATTCCTGTGCAACCTGCTCTAGGCTAACCTGCTTTAGCAGGGGGGTTGGACTACATGATCTCTAGAGGTCCCTTCCAACCCCTACCATTCTATGATTCTATGATTCTATGACATGTTGGGCACCTGCACACAAGCCAGAATTGCCTGGATAGTGGAAATGAAATGAGAAAACCCAGTTCCTGCAATGGAGCACGTCCATGGGGCAAAGGCTTGGGTTGCTGCTTGAGGAAGAGTTAGCAGCAGTCAGCACAGCTGTGGGAAGAGGCAGCCTCCCTGGTGCTGGTACCACTGTTAGTGCTGCCGTGTGGTAAATGAGGTCAGAGAATCAAGCTGGCTGGAAAGTAACTTTTTTTTTTTTTTTTCTTTCCCCTTTCAGCTGGGTGAGTTTTCAGCCAGATCAGTTGCCCAGACCAGCTCATGGTGCAGCTGCATGTCGGTTTGTGATGGTGTGACATGAAGACAGCGCAAAAATAGACTGAAGGCACAGATGGGAGAAACTCCTTTCAAAGGAAAGTGCTCACCCGACTACAGCTTGAATGAGCTCTGAAACTCCTCCTTCCTAACTGTTAACAAAAGCTCTGCTAGGCAATGTCCTCAGCAATCGTGAGGCTTTGCACTGGGGTGGGTCTGCTCTTCTTCCAAACATCTGTCCTTGCATGCCAGCTTGCCCTCCCCAGTGAACCATGTGCAAGAGGAGCAGATATGATAAGGAAGACAAACAGGAGGACAGATACTGAAAAGCTGGGTGAGGCCCACCACTGCAACCTCCTGCTGCCAAAATGCATCCTTGAATAGCGGGGATCGAGGTTTGGTCCATGTGGAGATGCCCAGCTTTGCAAAGTGGGTACCTGAGCACGATGCAAGGGAGCAAACATGATAGGAAGGTAGACACAGAGATGTCAAACTCCAGTGTCAGAGCCAAATTACTGCAAACTAGGTGTTCTTTTTTTTTATTTATTTAATAGTGAAAAGAAGAAAGAACCTGAGTGGCTGAAGGGCACTGGCATCAGGCTGAACAACAGGGCCAGGTGGGCTGAATGGGGCAGGTGTCTGTAACGCTCTTAATGAAGATGCTGTGAGTGCAGTAGGTACACTGGAAGAAGACTCAGAAATCCTGATCAGTTGTGTGAGAAATGACATTACTCTTCCTTGGGTCTCAGAGCCTGATTTCCTCCCAAGCAGTACGTTTTACAGGAATCTTTTGGAGCCCTAAGCTGAAGGACATTTTTCAGCAAGCCACTTCCTTTGTGCATTCCCCAGCACACAGCTGACGTGAACAGGCACCACATGCACAGGCTGGAACGATTTCCAGCCTCAGTGCAGGTCAGCGACTATGGCATGTCTGCAGAGCAATTTGGAACATTTCTAGTTTAACCTTGTGTCCTGGTTTGGGCCAGGACAGAACTGATTTTCTTTTAGTAACTTTGCTTTTTAGTTAAGTCTCTTCTGAGAAGCTACACTCTCTGAAATTAACTGCATGTTGTTCCAGAGAGTAGCTGCTTCTAGCAGTGATAAGGCTTGGTGTTTATAGTTAGTGCTGGAACATCAGAAGCAATGGTATGCAGAAAGGCCCTTGCTTATAGTTATCCCTATGGAGACCAAGGTCGATGCTTGCTTCTGCTAACTTTCTTGTGCGCCGGAACTGAAAGAGCAGAGAAGTCGTCACCCTTGCGACCCTGCGGTGGGGAGGAGCGGGTCGGACAGGTGACCCAAAACTGACCAAAGGGAGTATTCCATCCCATACGCGTCATACTCGGTATAAAGCAGAGGGATCACGAGGGTCTCGCTCTCTTCTTCTATGGCCGGCATCCGAGGAGGACTCTGTCTGATTCTTCTGCCTTCGATCCCGATCCGTGCATTCCTGAATCCAGCTCCTGCCTGCTGCTGCTGAGTACAGTCCGGGACTTTCCTGGGGCGTGCCCCGCAGCGTCCGGGTGACGTATTCGTCATCAGTGGGGGGGAGCTCGATATCGGTTTTGTACATATTTGTATATTTGTATATATTTCATTATTATTATTATTCATTATTATTGTAGTTAGATTAAAGCTGTTTTAACTTTTCTAACCCATAAGTCTCTTTCCCTTTTCTCTTTCCCCCCCCACTTCGGGGAGGGAGGGGGTTAACAAAGAGCGTCTGTCGTTCGCTTAACAGCCAGCCCAGCTTTAAACCGTGACACCTTGTAAACCAGATCAGCTTCTTAAAATTATTTTGTTTCCAGCAGTCCAAGAAAAGCAGTCTGCTTCAGCTGAAGGAGTAAAGGACTCTTCTCTCAAAATACAGACCATAATGTGAGCATTTATTGAGAAACTGCATGTGGGAGTCATAAACCAAACAAACCAAGATCAGTCCTACAGAAAAACACAACCACAGAACAGGAAAGACTAATTTCAAGGCCATTAGTCAAAATGATTGTTGTCTGTATGAGAGAGAATCATGATATTTAGGAATGTCCAATGGAATGTGAAGCATTCTTCAGTTCTGGGAAGAAATATATTTATTTTGCTGATTGATGCAAAATAAGTGCTTTGAATAACTAATGAAAAGTGGTTCCTTCCATTTAAAAGGAACACTTGGAGGCCATGTGTCTCAAACCCACAGACCCTTAAGGAAAACTGAAACTATTGGCCTTTTGGGGGGGCTTTGCACCTTGCCCTGGGGCCACGACTCTGTAACTTCTCACTACTGGATTATATCACATCTGGAGTGCAACACTGCTTATTTCAAAGTGCCTATTAAAAAGATTCAAAAAATAACTGTGCTGTGGGCAATACCTACAGAGTAGTTATTACTTAGGATCATGCAGACTCTGCAAAGGAGTATCTTTAAATTCCTGATTTACTTGGATACGATCAGGACAGAAACCATTCGGATCTGGGAGATAGATAACAAACGTAGATAAATTGCAAGTTCTGCCTGTACAGACTCACCTGTGCTGTGTCTCCTGATATCTGGGAGATATTCTTTGACCCTGAAACTCCTCGCTTGCCTTTATGTCTCTAGGGCTTGATCTGCTGGAGTCAGTGGAAGCTTTGCTCCTGATTACACAAGGGCATGTCTGGGCTCAGCCTGGGCATCGATGGAGCTGAAACTGCAGCTTTTCTTCTGCTTCCTTATCTACACCTTTGGACTGCAGTTTAACTGTGCCAGTTTCACCCAAACCCCTGACTTCACCTCCTGCTTTGCAGCCTTCTGCCACTTTTGCTCCCTTTGGGATTCCCCTCTTTACTTGAGTCCTATCTTATCTATTCTTGATCGAGGTAAGAACAGCTGCGCTGGTTTAGACCATCCAACCCGTCCATCTGCTCTGCATCCAACAGTGGCCTTAAGCAGACTCCTAGGAAAAATTCAGAACAGAACTAACATATCGATCATTTCTCTCTTAATACTAGAGTAGATTCCAGCTATTTTCAGCTGAAATGATTTCCTGAACCTGCTGTGGTTTGTCTGTGGCATGGGCCCCTCCACATATGTGGGAGAGCATGTAAGCTCCTTGCCATCACAGGGTGCTTTGGGAAGGTCCTCCTTGGCAGGTCCACTGCCTGCTGCATGACTAACCTCTTTCTTTTTTTTGCTTTGAACTTGGCTTCTACCAGCTTTATTAGCTAACCCCTCATTCTTGTCCTGGAGACACAATCAACACTTGATCCTTGTCCATTCTCTCCGTGTTATTAATGATTTCGTAGCTTTCTGGGTACAGCATTCCTCACCTCATCTCTTTTCCAGCTTCAGACAGCTCACTGTCCTGCACTGTTCCTCGTACAGAAACTGGGTCACACCTTTGCACATCCTGTTACTCTTCTCTGAACTTTTCCTGCTCCTCTCGATCCTTTTTGAGGGGCCAGAACTGCACAGAGTATTCAAGATGGGTGAAAGAGGGATTTATACAGCAGCACAGTCACGTTGGCTATGTTGTTGGCTTTTCCTTTCTTAGTAATCCCTAACATTTATTTGTTCTTTGACTGTTACTGAGCAATGATTTGATATTTTCAAGAGTCTACAGTAGCTATACCAAGGCCTCCCTCCTGAGTAGCAGTGGTGAGCACGGAGACTGTTTTATACACGAAGGTGGAGCTGCTTCTCCCTAAATGCATTAATTTCTTTACATCTGCCTAGACTGAATTTCACTTGCCGTTATACGGGCTGGTCGCTCTATCTCATAAGGTCCTCCTTGAGTTCTTCACCATCTGCCCTCATTTCACTACCAATAACTGTGTTATCATTAAAGCTTGTCACCTCCCTGCTCACCTCCTCTTGCAACTCTTTGCTCTAGCTTTCCTCTGCTGCTAACTTCTCTGCTCTTTCCTTGCTTTCCCCACTCCAAGGACTCACAGTATCCTTCAGGTATGTCCACATGGACACACCATCCTTCACATTTGTTATCTGCTGCCTACACCATCCACAACAGCCATACACTTTCTTTGTAGTTTCTGACACTACCAGCAGTACTTTGCCAAATTGTTGTAAATGTGGCGAACGGAGTTGTACCACACCTTTGGTGTCTGCAGGGAGGCTGTCCCTGCTGCAAATCTTGTTGCGAGAGACACTGAAGGAAGAAGGGTCAGGACGGGATGATCCTGCCAGGCAACCGAAGTAACATTTAGGAATTTTTGAAGTTACTCATGATGTAATTTTTATTTTTTGAAGACTTTAGAAAATAATGTTGTGGGTTTTGTTAACAGGAAAAAGAGGATTTATTATCCTTTGTTGACCCCAGTGGCTAGCCAAAGTTTGGATTGTTTCAGTTAGTTCTTTAGTGTCAGGATTGTTTCAAAACCTAGCTGTTTATTTACAAAGAACAGGCACTGCTTTTTTTGCTTAACATGAGGAAACACTTTGCTCGCAGCTCCAAGCTCTTTTCCAGCTAGTGGTTCATGCATTTTGTACTACCAGGCAATACCCGGCAGTGCATTTTGCCGGCATAACTCAGCTCCCTCAGAAGACTGGCGTCATGTGCTTGCGTGTTGGATGGTGGCTCTTATTGTTCCAGAGAGTTGATTCCATAAAGGATGTTAATTGTTCCCTTCTGCTTAACAGGAATGAAAAGGGATCCAATACCTTCCGTTTCAAACAGCTTTAACATGATCTATGATGGAAGGAACTTTATAGGAAGCCAATGGTCTTCCAGTGGTGTTGATATTTCAAGACAGAGCAACGTCAGGCTGAAAACTCTGCTTTTCTTCACTACTTTCTTTCACCAGTAAAGCACAGTTGATCATGCAGTGTCTTCATCCTGTAGACATCCCAACTCAGCAGAAGCCCTGGCAAAGTTAATTCTTTCAGTAGCAATAATATGGAATTCCACCAATGGAAGCAATTTTAACCAGGCTCAATACTTTTAGAGATTAACCTGCTGGTTAGGCTTCCCAGTTGAACATCAGAAAGTCGCACATTGTACCTTTTCTTGTTTCCAAGGATTTGTAAGTGGGCTGTCTCTAATGAAAAGGTTAGGAAGACAAGGAGTTAATTTGGAAACTAGGGTTGGCTTCAATGACATTCAGAAATTGCCACATCCTTTTTGCACAACATACAAAACTTTCAATAGGTCTGTGGAATTCCAAAAATGCATGTGGCAACCACTGACTCCAGCTCCTGGCTCCAACTCCTGGCTCCAGAGCTTTGCTTCTCCTCCATGTGGGAACATCTCATGGTCTTTTCCAGTGATTTTTCTCATGAGGATGGTGTGCTTTTTCCTCCCTCCCTTCAGACTGGTCCATACTACAGACCTGAACACATCTCTGAGCACCTGAGGTAAGTGACAGGTCTGAGCAGACCTCCCGTAGGCCGCTCACATTTCTTATTATGTTGCCCATCATTGCTCGTAACCACGCTCAAACACAGCTATGCCTTACAGACCAGCCAGGCACTATCACCTTAATTCTCTACTTGCAATTCCCTTCTCTCTGCATGGTGTAACACAACCCATTGCACAGCATGAGGGGCAGCACTGCTCCTGTAATCCAGGGATGTTTTGTTCAGTGGTTGGGCTTCTTCTCAGCTATGTGCTAGCAAGACATGCTCTCCGCTCTACTTCAGAGGAAACAGCACAGAGGCCTTGCTAACAGCAACCTTCTGCTGCCTATTCTCCACTGCAGAGGACCCAAATGCTTTTTCTCAAGAGACAATGCTGCTTTTCTTGTTATGGCTACTGCTTCTCATGCTCCACTTTATGAGAGGACATATTTCCAGTTTAATGTGTGCATGAAGAGCAAAACCAAAGAAGCCCTCCGGTTGTGTGATGTTGATGTTACAGCATGCTACCTCCCGTGGCAGCATGGCAGCTTCTTCACTCTGGTACATGTCAGCACGGGTGTGAAATGCCTGTGGGCAGCATGATGGGCTGTTACAGGCACCTGAGAGCTTTCCCTTGACTGTAACTTCCGTTATTACTCTTTCTCAGGTTTCTATTTACCTCCAGCATCTCAAAGAGCAATGGACTGTCCAGGGAGAGAGTGTCCCAGGCTACCTAACGCAGAGCTGCTCTGAAAACGTGATGCTTTAAGACTCTTTTCCACGTAAGACCCCAACAGTGAGATCTAGGCAGATTTCTGCATGCACCATACATGTAAGCTCACAGCTGAGACAGAGCCTGATGTGTCAGAGAAGGTCTTCTCGGTAGCTGGAGGTGAGCAAGCACAACCTTGCTAAATTCCCAAAAGCTCATGAGTTTGTCTCGATGGCTCTTCAGTACATCCTCTGTCACTGTGCCCAGACTAATGGGAACAGGAGAGAATGGGAGCTGTTGCCTATAGAAAATGCGCTCTGTTTGCAGCAGGTGTTTATGACTGCCGCCCTCATTGTCTCACAGAGCGCTTGCGTGGCAGGAAAAGCCTAGTACCTGCCTGAGAAGCTCTGGCAGCATGATCCAGGGCTGTACGCATGGAACAATTCTTCCCTAGCACACCCCTGATGTTTTTAACAGCTAGGCACTGAATTTAGGTATTTCTGCACAAGGCACAAACGGGTAGGGATGGGACCCTGGACAAACAGCATTTTTTGAGAGTATATGGGCCAGCTCTATGTCCACGGAGGGAAGGAGGCTGTGGTGTTGCCTCCTGCTGTTAATCTCCCATCGCTGGGAGAAGAAGGGTGCCAATGCAAGCGAGGTACTCTGATCTACAACAAATGACTGATTTTATCCAGGCCCATATGAGATGGTTCTGCAATAGAAAGAGGAACAAGGGCTGGTGTTGCAATGACTTCCGCTAGCAACCCTCAGTATTTACTGCTGTGCCAGCGTTTCTGTAGTAGTCTCAGGCTTTCAAGCATTTACTAACCAGTCAAAAATCCTTTCTTTGGCTGAAATTTGGCACACAAAATAGGAATTTATTAGGGATACCATTGCACCTTTTTTACCCAAAGAAGTCTGGTGGATTTCTGTTCTTGTTTTGAGGATTCTTGTTCTCATTTTGGGGACTCCTTCTGGCTATTGCAAATGTAAGAGCAATTCAAATCATACTGACATTTTCTTAGGTTTTCCCATCTCTACAAGCATTATTAATGGACATAGCTTGTCGCTTGCTAATCTCTATGTATCATGCAAAAAAGAAATCACTATTATATGTATTCTAGTTTCTGGTTTCATTTCTAGATTACTTATATCCTCTTGAGTATGGCCTTGCAAAAGCTGCTGTTGCAGGCTTATTACCCATAACCTACATCTGCATTTGCACAACAAACTACAATGAAAGCAGTGGATCGAACATGTCTTTCTGGATAAAAGTGGACTTAATTCTCTACTGCCTTTTACTCGGGTGGAACAAGCATAATGACACTGTATCATTGTATGCCATGTCATTGTATGTCAGGTAAGCAACTCTACAAAATGCAAAGCTGTGGAAAGGAGTGCCCGGTGGCATTGCACAGCTCCAGAGTCCTTTAATTCTTTGTGGTTCAAGAGTCATTCAGGTCCATCTCAGACCTGAGTGTTACTATCTTTTCTTTAAAGTTTTGTCATAGTGAAGAGACACTACACTAAAAAGAAAAAAAGTTGACTGACTTGAACTGGTACAGGCCAGTTAGTTACGATGAAACCATTCTTTTTATTGGATAATTCTCATGATCCTTGCTGAAAATATGAAAATACAGCATGTCTTGTTGTGTGTTAAGTTTGTACTCTAAAGTATTTTGTTAGAAACTAGTGATCTCACCTCTCAGACACAATTATTAGAAATTTCCTGCACCGTGTGTAGCGTAGGTAATTGCATTTCCCCGAACAATAAAGTACTCACTCTGCTTTGGTAGATTCAGATTCCACTAATGATTAGCTCTTGGTACACAATAACTTACAGCTTGTCCAAACAGCAGTTTTTGCAAAATTTGGCTTTGCATTTGCAATGCTCTAAATAATTTTCATCATTAAATCGATGAATAGCCACTCTTAGGTCAAAAAAACCCCACATATATATGTATTCCTTAAGTTTTATTTCAACCAGACAAATCTTCTGATGCAGTTTGAGCAGCAACTCAACCTGAAGTGGAGAACAGGAGCCAACAGTAGAAGGTGGAAGGGCAAAGGACTGCATCAACTACTGCAGTTAAACAAAATGCTTGTTAATCTTTGCCCTTAGCGTGCAAGAAGCGTGAGGGAGTGAGCTCTCATCTGGAAGAGTATTTGGAGAGAAGTGGCAAACATGCTATAAATTAACACCCTTGCTGACTTAATGGAAACCTTCCTGCCTTAACAACCTGCTAGACAGGGATGTGATTGATCCTGCTACCCAGCCGTGCTCCCTACCACAGAGGAAATCTGTGTACACTGTGATGGAGTGGTGGAAATGAGTACAGGGAGAGCAGTGGCCCTAGCCAAAGACCTGGCCATGTCCACAGCATTCCCTGCAGTACTGGGATAGCTGGGTGCTACACCTCTGCGTGTGCTGCAGCCATGGGAGATCTGCCGCCAGCAAGGGCACAGCTGAGATTTATTAAAAGGAGCTGTGATTTAAACAAATCTTGAACAGCCTGAGCACTGTGGTTCAGCTGGGCTCAGCTCACTCTTTGCCTCTGAAGCTTCATATTACTGGGATGCTGACTACAAAGATGTAGCTCCTTTCATGCGATGTCCTACCAGACTGGGTCACAACTGTGTTACTGAGAGGATGGGTCTACTACTGTATCTACCACTGGATCCTCCTCTGCATCTCTGTGGGAGACATCAGTCCCACTCCTTTATTGTAAGGAATTCTGTGCGGTGAATTGCTAAACCATCCAGCATCTCAGCCATCTGGGAGACAACTATAAAGGCAATGGCTCTGTCAGCTCTTTCTCTTCTTTCTCTCTTTGTGGATGCGCACGTGCAATCTCACTGAGGTCTCTGGGCTAGCAGATTGTTTTGGTATAATGAATGAGAAGTTTTCTAAAAATGAGTGTCTTGCTGTTGTCATTTTATGTATATTTTTGAGGCATGATGTCTGAGAGGTTGGGAGTGGGGAGCTGGGGAAGGCCATGTAGTGGGATGAAATGGGGAGCACCAGAAGGCTTTGTGTCTCCTTTAATACAGGTCTGAATCTGCTCTAGTTAATCCTGACAAAAAGTTGTTACCAGCAGCTTGGCTTGCAGGAATGAACTGGGAGGATCAGTCCACAGCTGGCCTTTGGAGGAGGTATTTCAGATACAAGCCTTCTGCTGGTACAAACAGCAGAGGAAGGGTATTTCCTTCAGCTGAGGCTGAGCAAAGTGAGAAGGAGCAGGGACAGGTGGTGGTGCTCACCTTGCTGACATGCCCTACGCTAGGTTGCAGTCAGGACCTCATCTTTGCATAGGATTTTATACCACAATTAGCTCTTGCATGTTTGCTCTTTGGTCAGGAAACAAGACCTTTTTAAATAGCAAAGCTTAGGGAGCAGTTTCTAGTACCCATGGGCTGAGTACTCTTGGTGCTGCTTCTGATAGAGGTTCCTTCTGGTAGAGGTTAAGGGGAGACTGGGTTGTGGAGGCATGAATAAACTTGCATGTAGGTAGCTGACCTTCTGGGGGCTGCTTTAAAGCATTTTGATAACATGCCTTCCTTTCTCCCATGTATGTCTCCTGCCCTTAAACAGCAGATTTCAGCATGCAAACCTTCTGGGCTTGGAGCTTGTACGTTTAGAGCAAGTGAAATTTCTGCTGTGGTTTTGCAGTTGCTCTGGGTCTGGAATTTCTGCTGCTGCCGGTGTTGCTCCCCGGCCTCTCCCCTGCACAGTGTGGGTGGTGGGGAGGCAGCCCAAGGGGCACCAGCCTTGTTCCCCCACAACCGACTGCACAGGGCAGGGGAAAGCTCCGGGATGGGGTGGCGGGAGGGATCCCCGCAGAGGAGGATGTTTCATGAAGACCTGGTGGGGCAGAATAGAGAAATGAGATGGACCAACAGGTAGGTGCGCTGGGTTTGGTGGTGCTCTGCTATGTTAGAGGTATTTCTGGTAGAAAGGAATAATATTATTAAATGGATAATGCATAGCAGGAACCTCAGCCACGGACCTGTCACGCTAACCTTGTCTCAATGCCCCTGGGGCAAATGGCCGTGCCAGCCCACGAGCAAGGGCTTCCTGTGCGCGAGAGAGGCTGCAAAGGAAGGAGCAGGGCACTCAAAGCAAGAGAGATTTTGGTAAATGTCTGGGAAGGAAGAAGCTGCCGCAGCATTTCCTCTCTTGAGCAAGAGGCAGCTCAGCTCTCCGAGCAGCTGAACTCCATGTGGGTGCTGGAGCCAAGGTCAAGCATCAAGCAAGGTTGCTGGGGCTGGGACAGGTGAAGCAGGAGCAGAGGCAGGCACTCGCGACAAGCAGCAGCGGCGGGAGCTGCTCCCACCAACCTTACCTCCCTGGCTGGTTTTCCTTTTTTCCCCTACTTTAAGAAAAATACTGTTTGTTTATCATTGGGTTTATATTTGCGAGTAGGGAAAATTTGTTCACTGAGGACCAGTGTAGCGTAATTTTCCTGTGTTTCTAGGTGGGGGCTTGGACCAGGGCTATTTATAAGGACAGAGTTAAACCTGCGGTCAGGCCTTGTTGCTGGCTGTGACAGCTGGCAGAAGGTTTGCCTTCTAATCCTACTTCTGCTTTTGCATCTCTTTCATCCACACAATTCAGGGTGAAATGTTTCTGTTCTGTTCACGGCTTGGTTTTATGCTTTTGTTAAACAAGAAAAACAAATGTGCTATAATAGTGCTTGTTTAATATTCATCAGACATGACCTTACAAATGTAGAAAGTGCTTTATGCCTTCCTTAAAAAGAAAAAAAAGGGCAAAAGCAAGTTGAAGCCATACCAACCTAGAGGCAAAAGCTACCAGGAAGATAAAATGTCATCCAACCAGAGCAGCTACTGAGCCACAGGACAGGGCCAGAAGCAGCTCTCCACCAGCGGCAGCCTGCCAAGAAATCAGGTGCTGCTGCAGCTGCTGCCATGAAGTTTTTGGGTATTTTAACTGTGTCACTGGAAACATGGCCGTGAGCATAATCAGAAGAGAAAGGCAGGGCAGAGGAGGGCAGCAGTCAGCTCTCCCTCCAGGCTGTCTCCTCGCAGCTGCCTGCATCAGCACAGAGCTGTATTTAAACACCTCTATCTCCTCCTGTCTTCTGCTAGTGCTTTTTCATGGAAACCTCTGGCTTTTGGCTGGTAAACAGGGGGAAGGCAAGCACTTTTCATGGCTTTCTCCATTCCCAGGGTCGGAGGCTCTCCAGACCTCTAATGACATCTTAATTATCCCAATCCAGATTTCTTTCAAGCCTTTTTCTATTGAAATGAGTAATATGTTGCACGTCAGATGCTAGAGCCATGCTAGAGCCGCGAGGTTTTGGCATTTGCAGATATGCAGGAGGAAGCGCAATGAAAGGAACCATTTTGTCAGTAACTGTATCTAACGAGGACTGTATTTAAGTTAAGCCTGGCTATTGTGTTTCAGCCTGGTGCAGCATGCCACCCATGCAAGACTGTTTTATTTTTCAGTGGATTGTACCCCCGGGGACTTTCCTGATTTCTGGCTGATGCTTGGCTCTCAAAAGCGCCCAGGTTCTGATCAAGCCTTGCTTGGTGCGTTTCGCCAGCGTTGCCACCCATCAAGGGTGCCTGTGAGGTTGTTTCGGTCAGGGAGTGCAATGACTGCTGCAAGATGGGGAAAAACCTGCAATGCCTCCAAGTATCTGTTTGCTTTTAAGCTTCTGCCTGCTGTTTTGGTGGGTAGCTAGTGTATGCCGGGAGCTTTCAAATGCTTCCTCTGCTCAGCATGGCATTATCTCCCCTGTCTGCACCAGGCTGGCACTGCCTGGCATTTCTGACAAGGTGAACCCCTGTGTTGGCGAAACCCTCATAATTATGTTAATTTTCGCTCTGGCAGCCTTGGACCCAGCGGTGCCAGACAGCACCTGGTCGGCTGCTCCGGCTGCTCTCACCGCCACGAATGGAGCTCCCAAGTCTTATGGCCACAGAAAATAATGGAAAATGTTGCATTAAGGAGTACGTAACTCACTTGAGACCGAAGTCTACAGAGACTACTTAGCTTACTTCACATGTTCTCTCACCTTGCAAGTCCTTTTCTGAATTAAAAAAAACAAAACCCAAACAAAATTCCCCAAAAGGGAAGTTACTCCTCTAGAGTGCTTTGAGTGCTATTTGTAAACCCTTTCAATTAGTTTTTCCCGTCATGGAAACCCGGGAGGCCAATATGCGCTCTTTGCAGGGTGTTTGCAATGAGAAGCGGTCACATCTGTGGAGTATTCCCGTCTTGGGCGTGATTCCTGCCCCTCCACGGTGTCAGAAGTAGGCCCAGCTGGCAGAAGCCAAGCCTATCAAAGCAACCATCAGTTTTGTGTATCTGTGATTTTATTTTTGGGGTTTGGTTTTTTTTCTCCCTCACCTAATTAATACACGGAAGACTTCTCCAATCAGCCCTGAGTGACTTAAGGCTTAGCCACTTCTGTTGAATACTCTGAAAGTCTGTTGAATACTCTGAAAGTCACTGCAACCGCCAGGAATTGTTTACCAAGTTTTAAAGGAAAAATGAGCCTGCCCTCTAGCTGCTGAGCGCACTCACATCTCTGCTTCCTTGCCTTTCCTACAGCAGGTGGGCATTAAAATCAGTTTTTCTTCCTCTTCTCATGCTTCCTAGGCTCTGCTGTTTCTTGCCCTGCTCAGGGGCTCCATCTGGCTCTGCTCTGCAGTTCCTCTGTACAGGTATGACCACTTGGTTGGCCATTTACTGATAAAGTACAACCGAGTGACTTTTGCACAGTAAAGCTGATTCTCCAAGCCACAAAACAGCAATCTGTGGCATACGTTCACCTGCATTTCCTTCATCACAGTGAGGGACCAGTTCTTGAAGGGCAGGACTGTTTCTCACAGCCCTCAGTGTCTGGTGATGCGTAGCACCTAAGGCCAGCACCTGAATTTAAACCAACTGTAAGATAAGGACCACAGCAAAAATGGATTCAAGTGCCAGTTCAAATATGTGTATAGATATTATTTGGATAAAACAATCTTGAAAAATGCAGGAAAAAGCAAGAGGTCACCTGTGCCAGGGAGCTGATACTCTAAAAGCATAATGACCCTGAAATGCCGGAAAAGTTTAGCTTTTTGAAGTTTTAAATGATGAGAAGACAAACTGATGCTTGTATTTGCTTACATATACTGGCAAAAAGGCACATGGCACCGTACAGGTTGCCATACAAAGCAGAGGCAGGGGTCATGGATTAAGAAGCTAATGACTTGAGGCACGTGATGCTTCAAGAAGTGGGGTGCACCTTGAAGATCTTTCAGGCTTTCAGGACTGAGTGATTAAATCGACTGTGAGGAGACAGTAACTCAAAGTGCAGCTGGACACAGAAGTAGTTTAGAAAAAGCAGGAGAAAGAGGGAAGGTTGCACTATAAGGATCATTCCATGGTGTTTCTTCACTTTCTGTCTGTTGTTCTGGAGTTCATCTAAAAGGCCCAGAGTGCAAGATCAGGCCCTGAGCATACTATAATGTAGGGAAAAAAGGAGGAGAAAACATGAATGGAGTAGGGGAGAAAAAGGAACACTTCTCCCCATCTCATACTAGACAGCTGCTCTATATGTTCTGCTTGGTTACGTTGGTGAGGGGTGAAATGCTTTTAGGGTTGTCAGTGTGGTTTGTTCTTTCCTTTCCATGGTGAAGCGTGGCAGTGACCATTCCTAAACACAAAGTAGTTTCTCCAAATAATCTAAAAGGAAAAAATGGTAAACCATGTCAGAAATGTTGAGTTTTTTTCAGAAAAGTCAAAGAACTAGTTCCAGAAAAAGGAAACATCTGGCACTTTCTGTTTTCTAGCATTTGCAATGAAAGGCAAGAAATTAATGTTTGGGGAAAGTGGCTTCTCTTTTATTGCTGCAGAACGCAAGCACTGAAGATAACATGGATCAGGTCCAGATCCTTTCTTTGCCCAGAGCGACTTGAACACCTGTTGCCCAAATTCAATGACGATTAAGTTCTTCCATTAGTAGCTGCAAATACATGCTCTGTGTCCTGTGATGAGGTATCCTGGCTGGAGCTGGGCTCATCCCGAGCAGCCGTGATGCCAGCAGTCCTCAAGGGGCTTCCATGGACCTCTTCTGCAGACACTGTCTCACTTTACTGGCAGCGCTTAAGAGGCTGACTGAGGCACAAAGGTGCAGTGGTTAGGCCATTGTGTTGAGGAGGGTGCAAGACTAATCGAATTAACTCCTTTGGAGACAAAACTTAGTCTGTAATCAAAACTTCCCATTTCTTGGAGAAAAGGCCTAACCACAAGGCTACAGTGTCACATCTTCAGTTGGAATGGCTGTAGGGCACTCAAAATGTAACCACTGAGCCAAACAACAAAATCCTCCCTATCTCCTGTAAGAAGCTGGTAAGGTGGAAATGGGAAGATCACTTTAAAACTTTCTGGTTTATTTTTTTTTACGTGAAAAACTTGGATTTTAACTAACCCACAGATTTTGTGGCAAATGTCTGCTGCCATCACTAAATGCTTGACAGTAAAATGTACCACCTCCTCTCCACCAGATTTTTGGTTAAGGTGGTGGCACAGAGGGGTAAGGAGGGCAGCCAGAGGGGGTCGGGCTCTGGGAAGGCTTTGTACATGGCACGCAAACAGGGGACAGCCGCAAGCAAAGCCCAAGGTGGGGTTAACTTTGGAGGGGGCGGGGGGAACGGGGGGGAAGCGGTCTCTGAGGGTGCAACGGGGAGCGAGAATATGCTGGGGCCGATGAGAGGCGGCCCTGGGATGGGCCATGGCGGGGAGGCCTGCAGCAGTGCCAGGGGTGCGTTGCGGCGCGCTGCGCCTCAGCCTGCCTCTTCAACGGCAACGTTGAGACGCGTGGGACCGCGGGCGGAGGCGGCGTGCCCGGACCGTGCCCCTCGGAGGCCACTAGGTGGCGGGTGAGGCGCAGCGCAAGCGAAGCGCAGCAGCGGGCGGCGGAGCCCGCGCCTCGGGGCCCGGCACCGTCGCGCGAGAGCCGGCTTCCTGCAGCAGCTCCGTGTTCTCACCTGTCACAAATCTGTGTGGGTGTTGTGGGTTTTTTTCTTTAAAGAAAGGAAGAAAATGTTGTTGTTTTTTTTTTTCTTGTGGGACGCGGTGTGTTCCCAGTGAGGAAGCAGCCCACGGTTCTCCGGCAGGGCCTCTGGGCGCCTGGGCTCCTCCGCGGGTGCAAAGCGGCGACGTAGCCACCCGCCCCCTTGGCAGGCCACGTCTGAGCCTCCCTAGCAGTTCCCAGTTACCTCCCGCTCTGTTTTCCCTTTGAATTTAAACAGAGTGTTGTTTTACATAAACATTCACCAGCCAGGAATTTATTTCTGTCCACATTTATTCCATACATTTCACTGAACAGCCACCATTAGTCTCTAGCTACTATTGCAGGGGACAGTGTTCAAGCAGTTGTCCAGCTCTGTCTTGTCCAGCTCTGTCACCTCTGTCTTGTATGGAACCATTTGGCCTTTTTTGTGGGTTTCTTTTTGTTGTTTGTTTGCTTGCTTGTTTTTAATACTGCAGCTGAACAAACTCCAACAAAGATCCCGTGCAAACCCAGCTGACTAATCAAGGCTACTTGTTTCTAGCAACGGGTCGCAAATACGTCTTTGCTTCAATAGCTAAAAGCATCTTCTACAACATGCTTTTTGTTCATTCCTCCAGTGGTATTTGCAAGTAATGCCACAGAGGTCCCTTAAATTCCCCCCGTGCAGTGTTGGCATACGCCAGCTCAGAAACAACCCCGTGAATCCTGGTCCTCTGAATCACTTGGTCATGGCACAGAATGGTATTTTCTCCTAGCTATTCAGCTTGCAGGAATATTGCTGCTTGGAAGAAAAAACTTAGTGAATCAACTGATGGAATAATGTGTTGAAAAACATGAAAATTAAAAGGTACCTCTACAGAAATGTGAAAGCATAAGTAGCCCAGGCTATACATGGGAGGATATAGGTTCTACCTACTACTGGGTCCTGGTGTTTTGAAAGGCAAAGATGGGGGATTAGGCACCTTAGTTCAGCTCTGGGCATCCTTTGTACAACTATTCCCGACCACCCATGAAAGCTGTGGGCTGGACGTGTGAAAGGTGAGGGTGTTTTCCCTCTCTACTGTTTGCAATGAGAACGCAGCCCCTAATTTGATTATGAATTACAGGGGCCCATCATTAGCCCTGGAGACGTCTTGCTGCCTTCATCTTTTTGCCCCTGCCAGTACGTGAGTGGTATTGGCTGGATGGTTTCCATCTGAGTCCTACGCAGCTATCAAGGACCATCAAGACATACATGCTTTCTGCTACTTGAAATCTTGAGTGCATTTATAAATGAAACAACAATTTAGAAGTTTTAGGGAAGACTTGCTGGTTTGACTACATGTGATTTTTCAGCATAAACACCACTTAGGTCTTTTCAAAGCAAACCAGAGTAGTTGCTGTGATAATTTCAGTATTAGATGTCAAAACATCCCTCTTGGTGGCTCTCTTGTTCCTGTGGTATACGAGCCTGCGTGGCTGGCTTTTGGCTCTGCAGTTCAGAAGAATCTGTAGAACTGAGCAAAAAGATGAAGGGAATCCAGCCACTTCAAAAAACAAAACCAAACCCCACCCAAACAAGCTATTTAGTAATTTCTGGCTGAATTACTCCTTTTGTCTAAGGATTCAGGCTGTAACAATTGGGGATGGGGGCTCTGTGTTTTTGCTAGTTCAAAGTAAATAGCTCTGTTGTGTGGGAGCAGCAATAGACCTATAATGTGCTATTTAGATTGGCACTAAGAAAACACACATAAAAATGAGGTAGCCCTGGATTTACCGTGAAGAGAGACGATGCTAAAGGAGCCCAAATTGCCTGTCTGCAATAATAATTGTCTCCTTTGCTCTACTTGCTTCTGGCATGTTGCCCTGTCCCTCTCTTCTGCAGAGTGCTTCAGCTTATTTCCAGCTCTGCCAACAAGCGCTTCCAGCTGAGGACCCAGCTACTGCTGCAACCCTGTCAGGTAATGAGCATGCCCTTAGCGTTTAAGTTCATGTTAATTAAAGGACAACTAATTCACCGACTGGTGTCCCAGACCATGCAGTATGAAGTAGATAAACCCTGTATCACCTACGGTAGAAGAGGATTTACTCTTAAATGTGTTTAATTCTAACATGCCGATGCTGCATGCTATAGCCACACAGGCATAGAGACCTTCTTGTAGCAGGAACAGGTCTTGGAACAGAAACCCACATGAGGAACACCCAGATGGAGATGGTTTTGCTCTCACAGGTGTCTGAGAAATTAGAAATGTCCACCATCCACTTTAGGATGAACCCAAACTTCTGGGGCCTTTGCTGTGTATCAGAAAGGTCACAGAGATCTCCTCCATAATAGCCTAGGGGTCACCAGAAAGGCATTTACTGGCCAATAGCAGGCCAAGGGTCAGTCCCTGCTCATGCCTGGTTTCAGGCTGGAGCTCTGCACCCTGTTGCCCACACCCATCAGGATGGGATAAGGCATGCCAAGGGGGCTCCATTTCCTTGAGGAGAGTAGTTCCACCTTGTTCTAGTGGAAGCTTATTTGCAGAAAGCTCAACCCTTGCTTTCCTACAGCCTGGCTTCTCTCCTCCCTGCAGGCTGTCTGCTCTCCCAGAATCAGGGATGGTCTCTCTTGCTTGGAGCAGATTGTACGCCCACATTTTTGTAGCACTGTGACCTTAGCTTGATTGCCTGGACTGCTGCCTTCGAGATTTTGACATTTGTCCTCTAAAGGTGAGCTTAATCAGTTCCAAGTAGTGTCACCTTCAGCTGGGTTTTGACAATAAAACAAACTACTGGCTGGGTGCTAATAGGTGAAACTGAAGAAACACAAAGTGGACTAGAGGAGGAGATCCCACGCTGATTATAAGGAAGGATGCTACAAAGGACTGACCAGGACCCCAGGTCTGGGCTGTGGCCATATCGTGTTTGAGTTCTGCAGGTTCTTGGCTAAATCTAAATGAGCTGTGCTTCCAAAACCCCAACAGGTATGAGCAGAGGGTTTTCTGCTGCTGTTGCAACACTGGTGCAAGAATCTGCAGGTCTTCTTCACAGGAAGGTCTATAATTTAAAGAATTGGAATGAGATCACAATTAAAAAACATTTGGATGCATTCAAATTTTGCACGTTGAATGCCGAAATGTTTTGAAAGTGAATGTTTGAATGTTGAAATATTTTTATTAGACTATGAAATAGAAATGTTCTGTCTGGCGGTGCCAAAATATGACTTCCAGCCTTACCCAAACGGGTGTTTACGTTTTTTTCCTCTGAAATGTCATTGAAATAATCCTGTTTCCTGGGGTTTGTAGGTTTCGACACAACTGTGTTTTCCTATGCATGCCATTCTGTTAGAAAATTTTCAGCTCTTTCTGGCTACAACTGTTGGCTAATATAGAATCAGTCCATCTACCTGCTGTAGAATTTTGCTCTAAGAAATTCCCTTAACCACAGCATTTTAATAAAAGCTGCACAGATGCATTTATGTTTGAAATCTGGTTAGAAATGTCTTACCTGCAGTGTCCTATATTCTGAAAGAGCATTATGATTAGAATAAAATCTCTCTTCTCTTTCATCTGTGACCTGCTTTACAGTAATTTCTATCAAAAAGTATAAATATTTGCTGAATAAGTCTATACGTCACACCTTTTTTCTTAATTTTTTAAATTAACCTTAATGACTTAACCTCTCAGAAGTCCAGCTGGCACCTAAGGTGATGCTCATTGCATGATTTGGGCAACTGCGGAACTGAGGAGGTAAGGGTCTGCCACGCTGGGCGCCTTACCATGTGAGCCTGCAGCAGAGCCTATGAGACTGTCAGCAGCAGCCTCATTTCCCAGAAGGTCAGGACAGTTTCGCTTCACTATATGGGTGCCTTCTTCTGAACTTAGTCATAAACTAACTGTGGGGGGAAAAAAAAAACCTCTTCTGGTGTGAAGACTATGGAAAGCCTGAAGAAGTTTTGCCCTTCCTCAGTTCCCATACAGTCTATTAGTACATGTGATGCAGTGCTTTACTGTAAAAATTAGGAGTTTCAGATTGCAATGTGCCAGGAAGTGAAGCAGTAAAGAGGAAAAGGAGGAAAGTGAAAATAGTTCCAGATTCTCGGTTTGTCCTTGAGTTCCGCTGCCAAAATGTGGTGCTCACACTGCCCTGCATTTTTAGTTTCCTTTATCATGAGATGGAAGAGCTGGACAGATACCAGAAAACCTAATAGACTGACTGACTGTGCAGAGGCACAGTAAATGGGAATAGTCTTTATGTACTGACAGCTGTACGAAATACACAAAGTGAAGGAGGGAAAGACTCTTCTGAGTAATCGTTCTGTAACTGCACATGCAAGAAGTGACAGAAGACAAAATATTTTCCCGCTTGGAAATGTTATTCTTACAGAGGGCCTTGTTTTCCTCCTGCAATGATGTGGCAACAACCTGTTAGAAACATGAACAGCACAATGAGTAATATCTCTGTGCTGGCTTTGGCTGGGATAGAGTTAATCTTCTTCATAGTAGCTAGTATGGGGCTGTTTTGGATTTGTGCTGGGGACAGTGTTGATAACACAGCGATGTTTTCATTACTGCTGAGCAGTGCTCACACAGAGCCAAGGCCTTTTCTCCTCACCCCACCCCACCAGCGAGGAGGCTGGGGGTACACCAAGAAGCTTCCAACTGACAACAAGGATGTCCCACACCATACGGCGTCATGCTCAGTGTGGAAAGTTGGAGGAAGAAGGGGAAGAGGGGCACGTTCAGAGTGATGGCATTTGTCTTCCCAAGTAACCGTTACGTGGGATGGATGGAGCCCTGCTTTCCTGTGGATGGCTGAACACTTCCCTGCTGATGGGAAGTGGTGAGTGAATTCCTTGTTTTACCTGTTAAACTGTCTTTATCTCAACCCACGAGTTTTCTCACTTTTACCCTTCCGATTCTCTTCCCCATCCCAACTGAGGGGGAGTGAGCGAGTGGCTGTGTGGGGCCGAGTTGCCAGCTGGGGTTAAACCACAACAATGTCCTATTTAGAGGGTCAGGAAAAAAACTCCTTAAGCCACAGAACAGAAATGCCTTCTTGAATGTGTTTATACCATCTCAGTGCAGCGGATAGATTTGCTGAAAAAAATTCTGAAGTGGTTTTAATTCCATTTTGATTTGCTTTCTTTTGGTTATTTATTTTATTTTATTTTATTTTATTTATTATTTCTGTCCTGGTTTGAGCTACGACAGAACCAATTTTCTTTTCAGTAATTTTACTTTTAAGTTAGGTCTCTGAAACTAACAGCATGTTTTTCAGACAGTGTCTGCTTCTAGGAGTGATAACACTCAATGTTTTTACAGTTAGTGCTGGAGTCAGGGTACCAATGGTATGCAGAAAGGCGCTTGCTTATACTTATTCCTGTGGAAACCAAGGTCACTGCTTGGTTCTGCTGAACTTCTTACGTGCTGGAAATGAAAGGGCGGAGAAGAGGTCAGACCTGTGACCCTCCTGCGGGGAGGAGCGGGCCGGACAGGTGACCCAAACATGACCAGCGCAGTATTCCGTCCCATACGCGTCATACTCAGGATAAAGCTGACGGATCACAAGGGTCAAACTCTCTTCTTCCATGGCTGGTGTCCGAGGAGGACTCTGTCTGTTTCTTCTGCCTTCAATCCCAGTCCGTGCATTCCGGAATCCAGTTCCCGCCTGCTGCTGAGTGGAGGCTGGGGCTTTCCCAGGACCTGCCCTGCAATGTCCATGTGATGTGATCGCTGTTGGAGGAGCTCAATGTTGGTTTTGCATATATTTGTATATATTTCATTGTTTTTTTCTATTATTACAATAATTTTTATTACTGTTTTATTAAAACTGTTTTACTTTTCCCAACCCATAAGTCTCTCTCCTTTTTCCCCTTCTGGAGAGGTAAATNTTGTGCTGGGGACAGTGTTGATAACACAGCGATGTTTTCATTACTGCTGAGCAGTGCTCACACAGAGCCAAGGCCTTTTCTCCTCACCCCACCCCACCAGCGAGGAGGCTGGGGGTACACCAAGAAGCTTCCAACTGACAACAAGGATGTCCCACACCATACGGCGTCATGCTCAGTGTGGAAAGTTGGAGGAAGAAGGGGAAGAGGGGCACGTTCAGAGTGATGGCATTTGTCTTCCCAAGTAACCGTTACGTGGGATGGATGGAGCCCTGCTTTCCTGTGGATGGCTGAACACTTCCCTGCTGATGGGAAGTGGTGAGTGAATTCCTTGTTTTACCTGTTAAACTGTCTTTATCTCAACCCACGAGTTTTCTCACTTTTACCCTTCCGATTCTCTTCCCCATCCCAACTGAGGGGGAGTGAGCGAGTGGCTGTGTGGGGCCGAGTTGCCAGCTGGGGTTAAACCACAACAATGTCCTATTTAGAGGGTCAGGAAAAAAACTCCTTAAGCCACAGAACAGAAATGCCTTCTTGAATGTGTTTATACCATCTCAGTGCAGCGGATAGATTTGCTGAAAAAAATTCTGAAGTGGTTTTAATTCCATTTTGATTTGCTTTCTTTTGGTTATTTATTTTATTTTATTTTATTTTATTTATTATTTCTGTCCTGGTTTGAGCTACGACAGAACCAATTTTCTTTTCAGTAATTTTACTTTTAAGTTAGGTCTCTGAAACTAACAGCATGTTTTTCAGACAGTGTCTGCTTCTAGGAGTGATAACACTCAATGTTTTTACAGTTAGTGCTGGAGTCAGGGTACCAATGGTATGCAGAAAGGCGCTTGCTTATACTTATTCCTGTGGAAACCAAGGTCACTGCTTGGTTCTGCTGAACTTCTTACGTGCTGGAAATGAAAGGGCGGAGAAGAGGTCAGACCTGTGACCCTCCTGCGGGGAGGAGCGGGCCGGACAGGTGACCCAAACATGACCAGCGCAGTATTCCGTCCCATACGCGTCATACTCAGGATAAAGCTGACGGATCACAAGGGTCAAACTCTCTTCTTCCATGGCTGGTGTCCGAGGAGGACTCTGTCTGTTTCTTCTGCCTTCAATCCCAGTCCGTGCATTCCGGAATCCAGTTCCCGCCTGCTGCTGAGTGGAGGCTGGGGCTTTCCCAGGACCTGCCCTGCAATGTCCATGTGATGTGATCGCTGTTGGAGGAGCTCAATGTTGGTTTTGCATATATTTGTATATATTTCATTGTTTTTTTCTATTATTACAATAATTTTTATTACTGTTTTATTAAAACTGTTTTACTTTTCCCAACCCATAAGTCTCTCTCCTTTTTCCCCTTCTGGAGAGGTAAATGGTTAACAGAGAGCATCTGTCCTCTGTTTAATAGCCAGCCCAGCCTTAAACTGTGACAATTTCTTGCATTGTAGCACTTGAAGTTGATAGTAATGATAGCAGCCATAAAGTGTAATTATTACAGTTGGTGTTCTGATTTTGGTTTAAGTTCCTTGAAGGCAAGGCTTTTATGAGCTGCAAATCAAGGGCACTCTGGTGAGTGCTTTCCTGGCTTCCAGAGAGCGATCAGCAGTGACAGCTAAAGATCCCATCTATTATTTATCGGCTTTATCATAGTTTTGAGTTTTGCCTTTTATATCATGCAGGCAGCAGTGTGGAGTAATAAAACACCTCTGCATGGGAAATGATTTAACATCACATGGTTTGATCCAGAAATAAACCTAACCAGCACCCAGGTACAGGGAACATGGACACCAGAAGCTTTATGGAAGAGGAGGATTTCAAATGCTGGGGTTTCTTTACTGATCGCTCCTCATTGTATCTTTCTTTTTTTAAAAACTGGAACATTCGTCCATGCTCAAAATCAGAAAAGGCACTTTCATTGCCCATTTCTGCAGAGGATGGTGGACAAGCATGTGCCAGACACTACTGTTGTTACGAGAAGTGCTATGCCAGCTTAGGAAAATGACTTTTCTAAGGACTGACGCTGGGTTAAATTTCCATGGAAAAGCCTGGTTGCTCCCTTGTCACTCCAGGAATCCCTGTTTGTGAGAGCAGCATGCCTCTTCCCAGCATGGCACCCAGTGCCTGATGTGCTGCACCGGGAGGTGCTGGTTTGTGGTGGTCCCCATAAGAAAGGCACTCACACTCTGTAAAGTATCATTTAAAATGCTGTTTGTTAGAGCTAACACTATAAAGATAAAATAACATAGATAATCTTACATCCCTTTAAATGCCAGGGAGCCTGAGCTGTGCACCCACATCCAGCATGCCGTGCAGACCCCTCTGCAGAAAGGGCTACCCCAATTTGGTCATTCAAGATGTTACAGGATTTTTTTACAGGATAACAACTGCTCATCATTTCTACTGTCACACAGAAAGGATGTTTGCATCACAACTTCTTGCCACGCTTATGGACAAAGGCAAAGTATCAAAGTTTAAGCCTGGGCTGGCTGTTTAATGGAGGACAGATGCTCTCTATTAACCCTTTCCCTTCTTCTGAGAAGGGAAAGAGAAATGGAGAGAGGGTTATGGGTTGGAAAAATCAAAATAACTTTAATGAAATAATAACAATAAAAAAAAAGAAATATGTAAAAATATATACAAAACCAACATTGAGCTCCTCCAACAGCGATCACATCACATGGACATTGCAGGGCAGGTCCTGGGAAAGCCCCAGCCTCCACTCAGCAGCAGGCGGGAACTGGATTCCGGAATGCACGGACTGGGATTGAAGGCAGAAGAAACAGACAGAGTCCTCCTCGGACACCAGCCATGGAAGAAGAGAGTTTGACCCTTGTGATCCGTCAGCTTTATCCTGAGTATGACGCGTATGGGACGGAATACTGCGCTGGTCATGTTTGGGTCACCTGTCCGGCCCGCTCCTCCCCGCAGGAGGGTCACAGGTCTGACCTCTTCTCCGCCCTTTCATTTCCAGCACGTAAGAAGTTCAGCAGAACCAAGCAGTGACCTTGGTTTCCACAGGAATAAGTATAAGCAAGCGCCTTTCTGCATACCATTGGTACCCTGACTCCAGCACTAACTGTAAAAACATTGAGTGTTATCACTCCTAGAAGCAGACACTGTCTGAAAAACATGCTGTTAGTTTCAGAG
>VZSC01015128.1:285776-305977 GCA_013398225.1 Steatornis caripensis | reverse complement strand
GTTAGTTTCAGAGAGTGCAGTCATTTAGAAGAGACCTAACTTAAAAGTAAAATTACTGAAAAGAAAATTGGTTCTGTCCTAGCTCACACCAGGACAAAAGGCCATGCTGGTGGGTAATAGCTGGTACCTAGTGGGAGCTGCCTGCAGGCTCCTGCGTTACAACCCGCCGGCGAAGCTTGTCCTGCGGCCACGGTGTACCCCAGCACAGGGACACAGTGCACACGCAGGCGAACTGCTCCACAGGTCACAGCTCCTCTATGCATGGTGGTCTGCTGGTCAGGGCCACTGCAACGAGGCTTCCCCACACCCTGGTCCCGTACAGAAGATGTCCCAGCCAGCAGCACTCCACAGGCTCCCGAGGGGGCCCTACGGCATCACCACGGCACTGCAGACCCACTCCACGCCATGACGTTATGTGCCTATTATTGTGCATTCATATGCCAGGCTGCCAGCAGTGGTAATTACGGCTCAAGCACACGGGCTAATCCATCGTCTCTTGCTGTGAGATCACCTTCATCGCAGCGCATCTTTCAACAAACTTTGCCAGGGAATTTTAAGATGCCTGTAAAAGCCCCTTAGCAAGCAAAAACTGAATCTCTATTCAGTGTTTTCAAACTCCTGCACATCACTAAGCTGATGTTCTCAAAACAATGTAGATTTAAGCTTAGTTGACACGAGTGACCATGAGTGGGTTTGTAAACCAGCTGATTCACACCAGCATGTTTTTGGTTCTGCAGCTACTGTAGAAAAACAGAGTCCAGATCCCCTGCCACCCCACCACTGTCATTGATCAGACCTCTGCCAAGGGACTAGAAAACGCTACCAAACCAGAAGAGCAGCACTCCTGCCCCTGGGCACTCGGGATGCACCGATGCCAGCAGGCACAGCGTGTGCCTCTTGCCACTGACACATATTGAAGCAATGACTATAGGCCCATGGTGGAGATGCAGTGACACTAGGGCAGTGACCTCCCTGACCACCCTGAGATGCTGGAGGGTCTTTCTTTTTCCCTTCAGTGCAAGTTGGGGAGAAAATGGGAATGTGTAAGAAGATGTATGGAGGTGCATGGAGACCCCAGGCAGGAAGGTGCAGAGATGCCGACTCGTGGAGCTGTGGGATGCATGGTGGCTGGCAGGCAGTGGGGTTTGCCAGGACCACTGCTGGATTGCTGTGTTTGATGGGCTGGTGCTTGCAAAGCACTGGACCCTCAGCTCATAGCACTGTGCAATTACTCTACCACAGGGAAAATCGCTTTGGCTCTCCTTGCTCAGTGCTTTCCCATCTGTTTGGCCAGAATAATTTAATTTTTCTCACCCCGAAATAAATATTTTTAAATGGAGTTGCCTTAACCTCCACAGAGGGTTATTACAAGTTACTTGTGCACGTCTGGAACATACAGTGTGGCTGCTCAGGCTTCAGAAATCAGATCATAGTTTCCTTTTAAAACCTAGAGGAATGTCTTCTTGAGCTGTGAGTCACCTTAACTGTGACATACTCATTTGGACTGTTTCTGCTTAAAAAAGAAACCCTGGGCATCAAACAGCAGTGGGAGGTGGCAAGGGAACAACCTCCAGGCGCTTCTTCCTAAGGGAAACCCAGCCGAGAGAGTGCCCAGCCCCAGCAGCAAGGGGCTGCATCCCTGTATCTTGCAGGTGCAGCCTGGTGTGCTCCTGCCCCACTGCACATGGCACAGCATGCAAGGAAGCGCTCCAGTGTCGTAGAAACCCATGCCGATGTGACGTGAACGCAAACACTGTTTGGAGCCCCCTCCTGCAGAAAGTGCTTTCCCTTGCAGCTGTCAGATAAACCCTTGGGCTGCGGTGCTTGCAGCCCGAGCAGGGCAGTGGTTTGGGAGCAGGGGGCTTGTCCTGTGCTCCCACTACTGCACCCATTGCTTCTGCCTCTGGCCCTGCAAGTGCTCAGTGCGCCGCTGGCACAGCTTATCCTGTCCCTGTGCCCTGCAGCAGGGCTCAGCACCATGGCCTCGTCCCCGGTGTGCAATAGGGTGGTGAGGGCTGCATCAGAGTCCAGGCTGTCCCCTAAATGGGGTCCCAGACCCTGACATAGCCGATAGCAGGGAGCATTGCCTAGGGGTGCACCAGCAGAAGCAGCCTCTCGTGGAGGTTACACAAACCCAACCCGACAGTGCCTCCAGGGAGAGCTTGCAGCAATGAGGAAGGATCATGTTGGATGTGATCCAATTGCATGGAGCCATGCTTCCCAAGGAGCCGTGGCCGACTGCTGCCCCTTCCTGTGGCCAGGCCCTGCCCTCAGCGAATGGCAGAGCAAAACAACGGCGTGGCGAAATGAAACCCTGAAAACCTCTCCTTACTTTCCCAATGCAATTGGAATGCAGCCTGTGGTGAGAGGGAGGGTAAAGTGCCAGTTTGGCAGCTCCTTTTGATTAGTGGATGAGTAAGCAAGCTCTGGCAATAACCTGGTGAACGTCCTGTTGTTGCTAGTGGTGTCCTCTGACTTGCATGTTCCCTATTTGACTTCTACAGGGGATTTTGCACTTGTGTAACGCAGCCCTGCCGTTATACAAATAACTCCAGCTGCACGTTTTCTGATTTCACTTGTGATTCATATCACGCAGGAGACGAAACATGCTCGCTGGCTCCTGCAGAACGAGAGTCACACTGCGTTATTTAGGTTAAGGTTCATAGTACTTGGACCCTTGAGCAGCAACAGGCATATCAAACAAATTGACATTCGTTCTGTGATTCTGTGACAGTAGTTAATATTTACAGGATCAAAGATAACAGAAAATCAATGAAGTCTGTGAGCTGATCGTGAGCCAAAACTTCAAAACCAGAGGTAAAACTTTCCAAACTAAAGGGCCGGCAAAAAACCCATCAGTGTCTGACAATGTGGTTTGCTTCTTTCCCTTGTACATCCTCTTGTGCAACACCACATGTACGGCTTAGACCGAAAGCTTATGACCATAAAATCAGGCTTCATATCATATGCTTCAGTGAAAGGACATGTAATAGGCAAAGGGAGCACCAGGCTAATTCCAAAGGTATGCAGTTCATGGAGTGCTTTCCTGGAATTTGTGGAACAACAAATATTGCAGGCTGGTGCTTCCTAAGCTACCTTGTGGTCTGTTGGATGTGAGTCCACGGGCAATTTTGTGGGGGATACAACTCCCACGTGCAGACCAATAACATTGTGCAGTCCCAAATTCTTGTGTCATGCAATTTAAGACTCTAGGAATATGTCATGCAAAAAAAGTTGCAGGAACAGGATGAGATAAGACACGGAGAAAAGAGCAGGCAAAAGCATACAGCCTCCCCTCCAGCAGTAGTAAGAGTTTTTGAGGAGAGGCCCAGAGAAGATCTCTCCTGAAATCAGTCTTGTGCTGTACCCTTGTGCCGAAGCCCATGTACCGCTGGACATTCATCTTGCACCTCCTGCTTCACAGCCCCAGCATAAATCCAACTAGACAGCACAACATTAGCCCCACTTTCGGGGACAAGCACTCCATTTGATTTAGCTCCTTTTTGGAAAGCACCTTCATGTGCAGGGCATGTCCCTGGCCAGGCATGTAACCTGGTACTTGCCTCAGAGTTGCAGCACAGGCCAAGAGCGTACAAAAGCTGGGATGTGAGGCTGGAGGGGCAGTGCACTGTACAACACATTTTCGGTGCCAGATGGTGCTCTAATTGCAGGCTTGTTTGTGGGGCCAGAGTTAAGCTAAGACTAGATGCAGATTGGGCCTGTGCCACCTTGCACTGGGCTGGGAGAATAGAGCCTAGAAGAAAGGACAGGCAAAGAAGGCAGCCAAGGAGGCAACAACACAAGAGAGGTGCAGAGGTGGCCAGTTATGGCCAGGATGATGCTGATCTAAAGGAGACCCTGGAGTTGTACCTGTGGCCACAGAGCTCGGGTGTAATCCCAGGAGGAAGACTTAGTGCAAAGGGGTTGTTCTGGCGCTGGGGCTGCCAAGTGCTGTCCCTGCTGGATATTGCTCTGGTCTTGCGATTCCTCAGTTCTGAATCTCAGAAGATCCCTGAAACAAGAAATCCTGGAAAGGAGCCTCCCATAACCTCCTGTGGTGGTGCAGACCCCCATCCCCAGGCTGCGTTGCGATGTCAGGGCCAGCCAACATTGTGTTCTTGTTTTAATTACAAGTGCGGTGGGCTGGGACAATTTGGCACTCTCTGATCTTGCCTGCCGGTGCAGTGAGTTGCGACATGAGACAATCAGGTACCTTCCCATCCTGGGACAAGTGAGTTGGGACGATTGGGCACTCCCTGACCGCACCTGGAACTCCTGTAACCTGGCAAACGTACCTGAACCTCCTCCTGCCTGGATAGTAGCCCACTCTCAGAGGTACCAAGATCACCTGACAAGAATTATGGCCACAATGAAAAAGCGACTAAAGTCAATCATCTTGCCATCCTATAAATATCGATCCTAAGTGAGGCCCTTTGAGCGCTCTGGGATCACAGCAGGCTGTAACCATGTGTGTCCCCCTGAGTGCGGATACCTCTCAGGGCAGATTTTATGTAGATTTTCTGAGAGTAAGTTTTACACAATTTTCGAAGATTGTCTGCTGGCGGCAACAAACAAAGGAGAAGATCCAAGGACTGTCTGCTGACAAATGCTGTCAGAGATGCGTAGTGAGTAATTCACTACAATTAGTTTTTCTGGAGGTTTAAGATTATTTGATAACAAAATTTATTATAATCTGCAGGAAAGAAGACTTAGAGGGGATCTCATCAATGCTTATAAATATCTGAAGGGCGGGTGTCAAGAGGATGGGTCCAGGCTCTTTTCAGTGGTGCCCAGTGACAGGACAAGGGGCAATGGGCACAAACTGCAGTACAGGCAGTTCCACCTGAACATGAGGAGGAACTCCTTTACTGTGAGGGTGACAGAGCCCTGGCACAGGCTGCCCAGGGAGGTTGTGGAGTCTCCTTCTCTGGAGATGTTCAAAACCCGCCTGGATGCGTTCCTGTGCACCCTGCTCTGGGGGCACCTGCTTTAGCAGGGGGGTTGGACTGGGTGATCTCCAGAGGGCCCTTCCAACCCCTACCATTCTGTGATTCTGTGAAAGAAACATCTTAATCCTAGGGTAACATCTGTTTCTCTGTGTGTTTGTTTGTGTGCATGCAATTTGATTTAGGAAGTTTTGTTAACACTTTAGTTAAGTCATTCTGTTGATTATAACAACTCTAATGAAATTACTCTGATTATTGACAGATTAAGTATTGCTAAAAAATCATATAATCTAATTTTGTGATTTACTGTAATAGTGTTAACAAATGTTAAATTGCTGCTACCTTAAAGTTGTATGAGACCCATAATAACACCCTGAATCAATACCACTGATATCCCTGTATCCAGTGCCCTTAGACATAAACCATTGACCAAGCCTGGGACTAAGTTTGAATCCAGCCACACCTAGACTCCTCTCTGAGAAGGGCTTTAGAAAGCAAATGGGTCCATTCTGAACCTCCTGACTCCATAGGAGGGCATCCCTTACACTTTTATCCCTAATTTCTGTGTAAATCATTCCAAATCATTACTCTCATCCCATTTTCCTTTGTATATTCCCCTCATGTAGTACGTAATAGAGTGAACCTCACCACTGAACTCTGTAAAGTCACATTTTCTACAAATTCATATTAAAATAATTTTTCCTAATATCTTTGACAGTGATTCCTTAAGCAACCCTTAAATCTGCTCTTCCGTGACACCACCTGGTAACCACCAAAGTTAATCCTCCCACTCCTCCTCTCCCTGCAGCCTGGAGCGGCTCAGCTCTTTCTTTTGCAGCATGACAAATGCAAAGAAATCCTTCTGCAGAATTAAGTTGATTGATATTTAAATCAGCAGCTTTCAACCTGCAGCCCGTGAAATCCCACAGGTACAAGGTAAGTAACCAACAAATGGGAAGCCTGTTGGCAGAAGTCCTAAGTTTGCCACAGGGGGATGGCACATCTGTCAGGGAAAATATCTGGGCCCATAAACATAAAACGGCCCCGCAGCCTCCCAGATGTTTGCCCATAAACCATTTGATGTTCTGGTGGATTGGCTTTCCTATGGAGTTAGAGTTTAGCCACAAGATAAAAATAGCCAAGGCTAACATTTGGAAAAGTCGTTTATGTTTTGCAAATCTGTAAAAAGCCATTATGCAAAACCAGTTTTGTCGTGCCTGTGTCATTTAATGTCACAGGGATTTAAATCTTGGCTAACCCAACTGACCAGGCCAGTTCTTTTACAATCCTGAAGAAAAAAATGCAGTCATGTGTATTCTGTGTGATGCTCTATTTTTGTTTTTTTTTGCAGCCTTCTTGCTCTTTTTCCATTGCTGAACTGCTTGCATAACACATTGCAATTTTAATTCAGGGAGAAAAGCATTTTGTGGCTTGCAGTGGCCTAGGCAGTAGGAAATATTTTACCAGTAAAATTGGGCAGGTAGTTTTATTTCTGACTGAGGAAGAGGAGGAGGTTAAACCACGTGAAGCTGTTTCTGTGTTCTAGCATTTATTAACAAGACGAGGCAGGGCCTGTATTTGCTCTCAGAGGGATTGGTGTTCGATGCTGCAACACGATTTCATGCTGCACAAGGAAGGCTCTGCTTAAACGCTTTGAAGAGCATGAGTGAGTTAAGCGGAGACTGCCGTTTCATTCGGTCCCATTAAACAAGACATTCGGCATATAAAAAAGCTTTTTGGCTGTGAGCTCATTTTGACACAGCCATAGTGAAGGTAACACAGAATGAGACAGCACTAATGACACTAAATGACACTTAGCTCTTTGCGGTATGACGGTGGATGGCCTTATTGAAGTAGGCACATACTATTTGCCTTGGTTTGCAGATGTGGAAACTGAAGTGCAGAGGTGAGCTTCTCAAGGTGACAAATATTAACTGTCAGGACTGCGACTAGGACCCAGTTCTGGTTTTTTCTGCAGTGCCCTTGTGTGACATGTTCCCAGACTTTGTATTATGGATTAGCTCCAGCTTTGCCTCTGCACTGCTGAACTTCCGAGCTGTCATGTGTGGTTGTAGGTCAGCAACTGGGACATCCCTGTGGACTCAAATTGTTGATCTTCTCTTGGCCCTGGGCATGAATTAGCCATGTTCCTGATCTCTTGCTCTCTGCAACTCTTTAAACACTCTGCCCCACACCAAGCTTCCTACAGAAGCATCTTCATCTTGCAAGTTATTTAAGAAAATGTTCAGTACCTGTTGTTCAGAAGTGCTATAAGGGCAGTTGGGCAGGAGGTTGGATTAGCTGACCTCCTGAGATCTGCTCCAGTCCTAACTGATTTTATTGGAATGACTAAAACATGTTGACAGCCTATATTCTGGCAGGGATTGTGCTGAGGATCCTCAGTTGTTTATCACTTGCCATCTCGTGAGAGTCATGGTGGTTCCAGTCCTTGTACTTCAGAGCTGTTGCTGCTGGAACCAGCCTGAGGCCACCGGTGCCTTGGGATTCATGTACCAGGATTGCTGTCTAACCAATGGCTGATGGTTTTGGTCTTGAAGATGCTGGGCACGTGTCAGCAGCAGGATCCTCTCAAATTAAATCACAGCTATCCAGAGTACACTAGGTTTTCATGCAACTGGCTTTTCCGGCAGCTTAGCCAAGGTACGAAAAATCAAGGGGCCAAGACAGGCCCCTGCCTGTGGCACAATGCTTTTCCTGACCTTGAAAGACACTAATCCCATTCAGCTATTAAAACACAAATTTCCTTACAGGATGGGGCAAGCACTTAAATAACTTGATTGGATTTATCGAAGTTTTTTGACTAAGCTGTTACAAGCACTTCAGCAACCTCTGAAAAATTGCTTAGGTCACTATTACCTTGGGATCGCCCACATTTTCATGCCTGAGCCGTGCATACACATGAATATAGAGTGTACAGTATGTTCAACATATACGTATGTGTGGTGGGTTGACCTTGACAGGACGCCAGGTGCCCACCGACCCACTCTATCACTCCCCCTACTCAACTTGACAGGGGGAGAAAAATACTATGGAAGGCTTGTGGATCAAGATAAGGACAGGGAGACACTCACCAATTACCATCATGGGCAAAACAGACTCAACTAGGGGGAATTTATTTAATTTATTGCCAATTTACACCAGAGTAGGATAATGAGAAATAAAATCAAATCCTAAACCACTTTCCTCCCACCCCTCCCTTCTTTCCAGGCTCAACTTCCCTCCTGATGTGAGAGGTGCAGGGAGATGGGGTATGAGGGTTGTGGTCAGTTCACCACATGTTGTGCCACTCCTTCCTCCTCACACTCTTCCCGTGCTCCAGCACGGGGTCCCTCACATGGGAGACAGTTCCTCATGAACTGCTCCAGCATGGGTCCCCCTATAGTCACAAGCCCCACCAGCAAACCTGCTCCACTGTGGGCTCCTTTTTCTGTGGGGCCACAGATCCTGCCAGGAGTCTGCTCCAGCATGGCTTCTCCATGGGGTCACAGTCTCCTTCAGGCACATCCACCTGCTTCAGTGTGGGGTCCCCCACAGGCTGCAGGTGAGTATCTCCTCCACCATTAACCTCCACGGGCTGCAGGTGGATACCTGCTCCACTATTAACCTGGCTTCATGGGGCCAGCCTGCCTCACCATAGCCTGCACCACGGGCTGCAGGGGAATCTCCTCCAGTGCCTGGGGCACATCCTCCCTCTCCTTCTTCCCTGACCTTGGTGCCTGCAGAGTTGTTTCTCTCACATCTGCTCACTCCTCTCTCCCAGCTGCTGTTGTGCAACAACATTTTCTCCTTCTTCAATATGTTATCCCAGAGGTGCTACCACCATCGCTGATGGGCTCAGCCTTGGCCAGCGGTGGACCTGTCTTCGAGCCAGCTAGCATTGATTCCGTCAGACGTGGGGCAAGCTTCTGGCAGCTTCTCACAGAAGCCACCCTTGCAGCCCCTCCGCTACCAAAACCTTAACACACAAGCCCAATACAGTATGGAATTTGGTTTCCATTGTCACCATATCTGAGCACCTGCTATTGCACTTTTGAGACAGGAACCACTATTTTCCCTGTTTGCAAAGAGTACACTGAGGCACGAGGAGCCCAATGCCCAGGTTAGGACTGCCTAACCCCTCCCTATCTCTCACTGGAAGTCCAATGGAGGTTAGGTAAGAAAATGCTTTTTGGGTTGTGCAGCTTAATTATTTGTCTGGAGGCAGAAAGGACAGCTACAAAGAACTGAACCTATATTTCAAAGCAGTACCTATGCACCAGACCGTCCCGCTTCCCCTTCCTATGGAGGTAGAAATATAATCTTCACATAATACAAAAAAGTTGCTGTCCTTGGCAAGTACTGGTATTCTTGATTGAGTAGTTTCTCTGGTTTCATAGTTTAATTCAAATCTAAATATGAATGTAATTATTTCTCAGCATCTTAGGAATGTAATTTTTCTACTGCTGTGAGTTTTGAATTGTCACTGCTTTGAAATCTTTTAAGTTAGAATTCTTAGACATTACACACGTTTATACCTGTCACATGGCATTTTCCTGCTTGCTTTTGAAAAGAAGGGATCATTAATGTGTTTTTTCTCATGGGAAAATATATTTTCTCTTTCTAGAATTACATTGAAATAGAGAACCAAAATTGAGCCTTTATGGTTTTTTCCAGTAAATTGAACTATTGTACACTAATTTTCTCTCAAAACTTTGTGTTGGCTTATATTTAATGCATGCCATTGTCATTTCCAAAGCTTTCATTTTGCAGGGAATTTAGATGCGCATCCTTGGTCTTTGACTGTAACACATCAAATTTCTACAGACCTTGGGTTTGCTTTCTTCTAATTCTTCTGTACTTTGGAGGTGTCCTTTTCTGCACTTGAGAACACTTCTCATTACTGCATGGATTCCAGCTTAAAATTACGTTCCTTCCCAACACCAGCCAGCTTCAATTCCCTTTGAAATGTGAGCCTGTACGCAACGGTGTGAATGACAGGCGACAGGTAAAATGCATTCTCCTTAGGGCCAACTCTTACTAAGAATTTGGGTGCCTACAGGTCAGATGTTTGCCCTTTGAGGGTGAAATGAAGATGCCTGCACCCTGTTGGGTGCCCATGGTCCCCTCTCCAGTGTGTGCAAGAGCCTGTGGTCTCAGGATGGGACTCAAAATGGTCACTGCTCCAGGCAAGCCTTAGAGAGCTGCTATGCTGAGAGCAAGGGAAGACCTAAACACCACTCCTCAGGCAGCTCAGCCGGGGCTGCGGGCAGGCACCTCCAGAGAGGACTTGTCAGGGTGGATGCTCAAGGACTTTTCTTTCACAGAACCAAGCAGGACTCACTCCTTTAAAACTGGGCTGAGGGAGAAGATAGCCCATGTATCCCTCTTGCCCTGGAATGATAGTTTGAGTTTTCTAAATACAACAGATTAGCAATTTCTAATGGCACTAGAGGGCAAAATTGATGGCACTAACTATCTGTCAACACATAAAAACTTTTGTATTTTTCGTTGAAAGCACGTACTTATTAGGGATATGCTGGCATTTCTCCTAAGTATTTAACTTAATGGTTACTGAATAGTTTTTTCTCTGTATATTCCTACCTCACCCTTCCAATATTGCATGCAGGCTGTCTCTGTTTCCTTCTCTTTCCATTTATATCACCTTTTCAGAATTCCTCAGTCATCTGTTGAAATTCTGATCTATTATCCATGTCTATGTTTTCTAAAACTAACAGAGGAACAAGTCAAGAATAGAAAGATGTGCAAACTAGTATCTTACTGTGACTTACTGTTACAGTCCCTCCAATTTCTTATCCGACAAGATGATTCAGGGGCTGTGATTCTTTGTGATACTTTGGTAGCAAACATCTGTCTTCTGCGTTAGGTTTTTTTGTTTGCTTGTTTGTTCATAGATTTGCTGTATGATGTCGGAATGGTGTTACCTTATAGGCTTTTCAGGTGCAAATCTGCAATGACACAACATAACGAGGATGGCTGCAGCAATTTCAGGCCTATCAGCCTGACTCTGGGAATGTATCTAGAAAAGATCCCTGCTAAGGTGCACTTCCAAAGGGGAGTTGAGGTACTTGTGTCCATGACTGCAGAAATTACTCCCCGCCCTGGAACCTACCCCAGGAGGTACCACAGATACCTCTATCCCTGACCTGCAGGCTCTGTCCTCACGTAGAGCAGCAGGTCCATGCAGCTCTCTGTCTTGGTGTCTAGATGTTGCACCTGCCCAGGGAGGCTTTGCTCACATTTGCCCACATCTGTTGGGAAGCCCAGTCTGTGTGGCATTTTTGAGGCTAAATGCTTCTTACCTCATCCCTCCTGGTGATGTTTCACCTCTTTTCATGAAATTACTTGGAGGTCACTTAGCAGCCAGGTTCTTAAAGCAGTAAGCTGGGTTGACCCTGGCCAGCAGCCAAGCACTCACACAGCTTCTCGCTCACTCCCCCTTCCTTGAGCAGGGTGGGGGAAGAAAACAGAAAGAATAGCAGTGAGAAAATTGTGGGTTGAGATAAAGGCAGTTTAATAGGTGAAGGGACAAGGCAAAAAACCCCACAACTGATAGCAAGGAAATCACTCACCACCTCCCACAAGCAGACTGATGCCCAGCCAGTCTCCAAGCAACAGCCACCTTAGAAGCCTCAAACCTCCCCACTTCTTCCTCTCCCCAGTTGTATTGCTGACACGACATTTTACGGTATGCAATGTCATTTTGGCCAGTTCAGGTCAGCTGTCCCAGCTGTGTCCCCTCCCAGCCTCTTGCTCACTGCCAGCAGTGGGGGCAGAGTGGGGAAAAGAAGAGAATCTACTCAAGCACTGTTCAGCCATAGCTAAAACATTGGTGTACTATGAACACTGGTTTTGCCACAAATCCAAAATGCAGCACCATACAGACTGCTATGAAGAAAGTTGACTCCACCCAGTCAGACTCAGTCCACGTGCCTGGCCCAGGAGGGAGAAGCAGGGTCCAGTCCTGCTCCCCATGCTTGCTCCTGCCCTTTATCCCAGGGCTTGCCATGCTATCACACAGGGCCAGCCCAGGCAATAAGGAGAAGGAAGCGGGGCTCCCCTGCCCGGGTGAGCACAGGGACCACCAGACCAGCCATGTCCACTTGAGTACCTGGTCCTCTGACAACCTTGGGATGTCTGATACCTGTTTTTACACCATAGACAGCTTCAGCGTGAGGCCACATCCCCAACCTGCCAGGAGGCTCCCTGGGGTTGCCCTGGCTCCTGGAAGATACTCTTTCAAATCCTCTTCTGGGACACCAGAGAATTCAGTTTACCACATTTGCCTTAGGTAAAAGATGCTGATATTCAACATTTCTGCATTTAATGAGACATCTGATGCTGGTGGTGTGTGCTAGTTGTGTTATGAAGGTACGAGATGGATTCAGGTCCCAGGGTGCCCAGGCTGGAGCCACGTCTGCACCTTGGCTGGGACATGGGCACTGAGCAGCTCCTCCCGACAGCCCAGGACAGCTCCAGCCTCTCCTGGGCATGCAGCTGGAGGTCCTGAGAAATTTTAAAACCGGTATTTGTGTGCCTGAGCACGGTGTTAAGCAGAGGTTTTCAGACTCATGGATGTGAACAGAGGTAGAGTTTCAGCTCATAGCTCCTGCAGCTGACTTGGTCTCTGCTCCCTGCCCAGTGCTGTGGCACATCACCCATGCTCACGAGCTCTCCATCAGCAAACATGGCCCATTTCTTTCTGTTCTTTCTTTAACTATCCACCATGATCTCCAGGCTTTAAGCAGTTAGTGCCCTAAAAACATATATGTTCATCTGTGTGCTCTATTAAAGCAAATAAGCAAGGCATACAGAAGTTTTCAACTTGAAATGAAGTGCGTAGTTATAATTGCCTGAGTTCTTTTCTGGATCTCTTTGTGCTTCCAAACGAATCCGAGCATACTGTATCCACAAGGACAACAAAGGCAATCCACATGCACCTTAATTGTTGGCAACAGTAATATGATCTGACTGTCATGGAATCAAAACCCAAATAAAAATCCTAATGTCAGGAAATGAGCTCTGTTGTTTATAATACCTTCTGTTAGAGCTATAATGAGGCAGAGCAGTAAGGCGGAGGACTGGAGCTGTAGGTGTTTCATGAATTATCAAATCACAAGATGGTGTCAGATCCGTCCCCATAAATATTTATATTAGAGAGACAAAGCTGCAGTTCTTGGCTGATGTGAAGAGTCTTCAGCTGATGTGAATTTTTATGGTTTATGCTTTCCAGCAAGGCTGTGGCAATTCACATGAGCAGAGGAGCTGCTGCTCTATAATTAGTCAAGTCCTTGCAACAGGGAGTGCTGTCACCTTCCTATCAACCCTGCTCTCCACACACGGTTGCTATTTGACCAGTTGCAAAACTATCGCTTATCAGAGCATCTCAACAGTGCACCGAAAAAAAGAACATCTGGAACTCAGGCTCGCTGTCAGGTAGGCAGAGCCATAGATGACAACAGCATTAACTCAGGTTCTTTAGTTATATTAGAAGATCAAAGATCAGCAAATCAAAGGAGACAGTTTCTTTTGCAAACTGCCAGATGCAGAAGTTAGACTGAAGTTGCTCCAGAGACGTCAGCTCCGGGTTACCGCCAGGGAGGCAGCATGGGACGGAGGCAGCCGTGCTTGCCAAGAGGGAAGAGCACGGGCGTCTGCTTCCGCTTGCAGCCTGGGTTGCTCCTGCACACGTCAGGGTCTGTGAAATTGGCTTTCACCCTGAGCGATACATCTAGCAAAGCTGCCTGTTAATACAGGCAAAGTAACAGAAGGGTTACTGGGGTGACAACGTCTCGGCCATACGCCCTCTGTCACATTTTCGTGGGGCAGCAAGGGGAAAGGACAAGCTTTCCCAGCCACACTGCAATGTGGAAGAGCTTGGCTTGACCTGCGTGGCCCTGAGCAGTGCAGCAGTAGCAGGTTCTCTGGTGAGCTGGCAGCCCAATCCTGTCTGCTGCAGCCTGCTGGAAAAATAGACGTGAAGGGGCTTTCCTGGGGATTGCACAACCCCATCAACTGCCCAGGCAATGCCAGAGCTTAGCTGGAGGAAAGTGCCTACAGTACTAGAGAAAGGCGTGGACAAGGCAAGTAATTCGAAACTGGAAACCGAAAAGATCACAACATGTCAATCATAAAGTGAACATAAAGCTCATTCCCAATGCTTGCGCAACCCTCATTATTCGAGCAAAACCAGGGTCTCGCCATAGGCCAAGGAGTGGCCTTCACTGGGGAGGACACTCCAGCCCACCTCCCAAATTGCAAATCTACGTCTGGGCTCACAGCGGTGCCAGTGGCTGCTCCGTGAGGGTTTCCCTGCTCAAGGAATGTTCATACCAAGAGTCTGTCTGGGCACGGTGGACAGGAGCTGGGCTCTGCACATCCTTTAGCTCGACTTCTGGCATGAGCTTGCTGGGGCTGCGGTCTGCCATCGCCAGCGCCCTGATCAGACTGTTCAGCGAGGATCACAGTGCCCTGCCCCGGCATTTCCACGCCGGTCTGTGCTGCGTGGCCTCTGCAGCCCCATGCAGCCCTTACGCAGAGCAGGGGTTTAACTGCCACCTTGTTCTCCTTGCCAGGCCTCAGGGAAGGCTGTTGCTTTGGGAGTTGAGTGCTATTTAAAAGAGATGTTGCCCTTCAGGAAGATCACCGGAGTGGGTGTTTTGTTTCCAGGACTGACATTTCCTGAGGCTTTCGCAGCAGCGCTGCCTGCCTGGGCTCCCACACCAGCCCGCTTTCTGGAACAACCCAGGCTGATGCTTTTTCTGGCAGCTAATATAGAATTTGATTGCTTTTGCTCTGGACCATGACTGTATATTTCTACTTCTGGCCTAGAGGATTTGCAGAGTCAGGGCAAACCATGGGGCATTCTGTCCTGAGGGACGTCTGCATACAGCATCCATCTCCTCCACCTGGAATCTGCCCTTGCCTCCTCTCCAGTTAAATGCATGGACCCTGCAAAAGAAGGGAACTACAAGGTGCCTTCATGCAGTAATACAGATCACAGAAGTATGATTCAAGCACCATAAACTTCTTAAAAACAGAGTAAAGGCAATGGGGTAGTAAACGTTCACCTTGGCATGACAGCAGTGTGAAGAGGAGCATCTCTCTTACACCACTGTCTCACCACACTTCTGCAACTGGTTCTTTAGCAAATAGGTATTACCTTACGCCTGAGCAACCATCGCTCAGTTTATCAGAGTGGTTGAAAAGGTAAATTGCTTTCTGACTACACCTTTACACTACCCCTTTCCTGCATGATTTGACTGTGGAAGCTCCAGCAAACTGCAAACATGATTTCCAGACTATTCTTAGAAATGATATATGTGTGTGTGTGTGTGTGTGTGTATTTGAAGTATGTGGGTGTGTTTGTTTATATATATGAATATATATATATGACTTTCGCTTACCATCTTTTATGAATGTATGTCTACAGAGAGAGAAAGACAGCAAACCGGGTGGGGATTGGCTTTCATCAGCTCTGTCCATGCAGTGAGCTCTGTCCTTGCTTCTACCTGGACTTGTGCAAAGCATTTGATACTGTCCTGCACAACATCTTTGACTCTAAATTGGGGAGACATGGACTTGATGGATGGATCACTCACTAATGGATTTTCACTAATGAGGCTGATGATTGTCATAGATTTGCCATCCCTGGAGAAGTTTGCAGTCAATGTTTCTCTATAGAAAATCCTCACCATGGACCACTCACTAGTGCTGGGCTGTGGGCAGGCCAGGTGGGAAAGGATGAGCCAGTGGTGCCTTCCCAGTATCTGCCGCCTCAGAGGTGTTCATGGTTCTGCCCTTCTACATGAGATAAGGTCTGCCAGACCTTAAAAAGCTTGTATTTTTTTTCTTGATCTGATTATGTTAGGCTTGCCACACATGGTGTGAGTTGTGCTGCTCCTCAAGTCTTAGCAGTGCCTTGTCTGAGCTTTGAATGGGAGCTCAGTTCATCAGATGCCTGTTGCTTCAGATCCTCTTAATTACCAACCTGTTGGTCTCCAATAATATTGGAAGAACTGGTGCAGCAATCCACTAATAAATAACCAAAGGAAGGTAATAGGGTTAGTGTGCATAACCTAGACTTATGAAATATATTGCATTCTCATTTTAAAAGTAATGTTAAATTAGTTTAAGAAGTGTGGCCGATAAACACGATGTTACTGTAGCAATACACTTAGACTTGTGTAAGGAAGCTTGCTTAATCTTAAATTGTATTCTGACTGAGATAAAAAGACAAAATTGACACTGGATCTTCGTGTTTTTCAGGAGAGATACAGAAGAAAATAATCGTTATTGACAACGTTGGGGAAATTGGTAAAAAGAGCTGGAGCAAGAAAATAATGCATATTTCAGTTTGGTAAAATATAGTATATCTAGGAACAAAAAATGCCGGTCATGTTTGCCTAATAAGGTGTTCTGTCTTGCAGAGCAGTCATTCTGGAAGACATTAGGGCTCACTGATAGATAATTAGTTGTAATGAAATTGCAGTACGATGTTGGGACTTCTGGGATTAATGCTGTTCTTGAACGTAGTCCCCAGTTTGTCACAGAACAGGAGCTCAGTGACATTTGTTGCCTCCACATTTGGCATGGGTGCAGCTGGAATATGGTGTCCAGTCCTGGAGTTCACACTCCAAGAGGGATGTAAAAAAGTCAGGTCAAGTTCAGCACAGACCAATACTGTCTAAAGGCCTGAAGAGCCTCTTACAGGACACACGAAGTCTACTTGCCTTCTCTGAATGGACTGTAAGATTCTGCCAAAGGGCTTTGATTTTTCAGTTAAAGATACAACAGCCTTCTGCATTTAGAGTTGATAGGTAAGTTTAAGCGAGAAATATGATGTATTTGTTTTCACTAATGAGGCTGATTATTTTCTTAGATTTGCCATACCCGGAGAAGTTTGCATTCGATGTTTCTCTGAAGGATATCCTCAAATCCAACTGTTGTTACTGGAACTGAATCAAGGACTGATTTGGGGGAAATAGGTAAGGACTCAGACAAATTATCTCAGTTGCTCTTCCTGGCCTGGCTCTTAGAGGCAGTCACACAGCTCAGCCCTATGCAAACCTGAAAATGAAAGTTTGAGTCCGGTATCTTTTCATGCCCTGCTGTATCCAGGGCCTTAAGCTGGCATGAGGGGCATCTCCACTCACTTGGGGGGAAACCTGCCAACTGCGATTCTCTGGAAAAAGCTGGACAGGAGACAAGATCTAGCAGCCAGTGACAGCACCTAGGGCTAGCTGACAAATCTGGCTACGTGTGCTAAGCTCGTCACTCCCAACATAATCACACTGGCTACCGGTGCAGTCCTGATTGCCAGTAGCCAGTGAACACCCACACTTCATCCCTTGTCAATGCGGGTTGTTTCATGCTCCCATCTGGCTGCGTTAAGAGCAAATAGATGTGAAGCTCTAATCTTCAAAGCTTCTCATGGGTTAAGAGTGGCTTCAAGGCAAAGATTTGTGATCTTGACCTGCCACAACCTTAGGTTACCAAATCAACGGCAGTGTCTGTTGGTACTTGCAGCCTTGTACTTAACAGTTTACCTGGTAGACTGTAAACAAACATTTCTCAAGAAGATGGTGTGCGGCTCTGCACGGTACACACGAAGTCAGTCCGGCTGCATTACTGTGTCCTTTTCACAAGTTCCTGGAAAATCCAGTACCTCTGGAATTTAAAATAATGCTGTGATTATATATGTGTGTGTGTATACATAGACAGGTACCCATATGCGTATAAGAAGAGCTGTACATATAAAATATATGTACTACAAATTACATATATATAGCATGTAAATAATGTAATTATGAAGCAATACAGTGTATTTATATAAGCTTATATATGCACACATATATATGTGTGTGTATGTGTGTCCGTATGGAGAGAGAGTCTGTGCGTATGAATGTACAACCACTGCACACATGCCTATCACTTTTTCTTAGCACCTTCAGCCTTCTGTGAATCCAAAGCTGATAAAGGCACTGAGCTGATAGCTCAGGCATGGAAGCTTCTCATTCTGCCCAGTTCAATGCTGTCAGCAGCCTTGTGAGCTGCTTAATCCTGTCCTTTTGATGCACGGCAATTTAGCCCGGATGGACCCGTTTCTGGTGTGATAAGATACTGAGGTTGGTTGAGACCAAAAACTGTCCTCAGGTCTAGATTTGCACAAGCAGTCTAGACATAGGAGCTTTCTCCTCTGCAAGGACTGCCTCTGCAAGCATTTCAAACCCATTTTTTCCCTTTTAATTATTCTTTTGAGAAGACTAAGGCTTTGAAGACTTTTTAGAATGAGGAACTAAAAGTCTACCTCTCTGTGTGACTAAAATTCTCTATTTTGACTTGGAATGCTAATTTAAAAGCAATCAGCCAAAAGCATAAGGCATTTCTGATTATTCTGTGCTGTTACAGGCAAGAAGGTTCAGGAATGAGAACAAACCAGATGACATCACTACTACTTCAAAGGTCTTCTTCTTTCAAAGGTCACAGATGTTAGGAGTCTGGATCAGTTGAGGAATGCTAGCTGCTTCTACAGGCTTCTTTCTTCTTTACTCTTTCAGTAGGACTGTATATTCAAGTATAGCAGTATCTCCTTTTTCAGCTCAGACCATTAAAGCTTTGTAAATATATATGTTCATCCCATTTATGGTTTTGATTTCATCACCACTTTTAGTAAGATGCAGAAGTTATTTTTGCAGTGCAATTCCATGAAATCCCAGAGTTAGTATTTCAAGGCTTTTTATCCTGTGTTTGAAATTAAAACAAAAAAAAAAAGCAGCTATTAGATGTGAACTGCTTCAGTAACATGGCTTGGTTTATGGAGTATATGATAGCAATAAAGTTGGCAAAGCTTTACTTGGCAAACTAAAAAAATCTCTACTGTCTCATTCTCCACATTGCAGTAAATATCAGATCCCGCCTTAGAAGCAGAGTGAAAAATCAGGTCTTTGGGGGACACCTGATGCTTTATTTTGTAACTTACACCACACTACAAATTATGTCTTCAAATCACCTCTTGACTTGTATAAACAAGGCAAAGCAAGGCACACACAGCCGCATGTGTAAAAAGGCACCTGAGATGGTTTTGTAATTCTTCCTTGACTGATCTTAAAAGACTTGTATATTACAAGCTATTTTTAACTGTCTCTTACTGTGTAAGGATAAACACCGCAAGCAGAGAGAAGTGTCTTCTCTGCAAGACGCGTCCTGCTGCGTAGGTGCACCTGCTGGAGCTGTCCTTTTGTCAGGCAGGCACAAAGGATGCAGAGATATTTTTAGTCTTGTACATACATATTTGTCTCTCCTAATCCATGAAGGACAGCATTTTGGGACAAGGACTATGTCATCCTATGAGTCATGGGAATTGCCTGTAGGACAGTTTATTGTTTCCAGCCAGCATGCAGCTTTCCAGAAGCACAGACATGCCTTGCATCCGTCAGTTCTCAGCAGCTCAGTCCTCGGCTCGTAGTGAACACTCTCCCCCAGTATTTCATCAGAAATGGTCCTCAGACGTGCTTTCTCCCACTGCCGTTTCACAAGAGTCTCTTAAGTTCCCGTGCCAAGGATTCAATCTTCCTGTTAAAGGTATTGCCATAGTGGTATTTCTGTGACATCTGGCTTCCCCCATGCCTCCTCCAGCTGAGGGAAGGAGTCACCCCGCAGTTACGGCAGGTATTCAGCATGAGCCTCTTTGGTTAGCATTTCCCAGGATCCAGACCAGGTTTGCTTGTTTATACTTTGGTGCTTCCTCAAGGCTTTCCCCTCAGGCCAGCTCAGGCTCTGGAGAAGGAGGACATCACCCACAAAGCTGTGCCTAGTAACTACCTGTCGTTCTTCCCTTTGTAGCCACAGTGGTGCTGGACTGCCAGTGCACACAAGGGCCAGCAGAGGAGGGTTTCACACAGTGTCCCGGTGCCAAATAACTGGCTTAAGCAGGGCGGTAATCCTTCCACTCGTGGTGCTCCTACAACTGTTGTCCTCATTCCCTCCAGTCCCTGTCTCCTCCAACCAACAGACATACTCACTCAGCCCATCGAATTTCTCCGTTAGATGCTAAATACTCTCCTTTTTTTGTTTCTCTGCTTCTCAGACTATGTTATTGTGGGTGGAAAATAATCTTTTGTCTCTCCTTCTGCCCTCCCCAGTTGGATTTCTTTCCATTTGCTCTTTTTGGTGGCCAACTTGCAAACCAGGGCTTATGAGCTACCTCTTCTTTCCCCTCCCCTCCCCTCCCCTCCC
>VZSC01015128.1:244324-284764 GCA_013398225.1 Steatornis caripensis | reverse complement strand
CCCTCCCCTCCCCTCCCCTGTCTGCAGAAGTACTTGATCTGATTGAAACCATTCTTGAAGGTACTGATTTTGCCTGTGAAGAAGATGCCAAGTGAGACTTCTGCACAGCTTATGTCAGAATGTGATTTAAAAAAAATCACTGCCTTTCCTTGGCACCAGGTGATGCTTCATGGGACTGAGCTTTCGAATGCAGAGCTTGGAAGGATGAAATATAGCACTAACCTTTAAGGCTTCTCCAGAAACTCAAAACGTGGCACTGATCAAATGTCAAGAGCAGTGCTCTTAGGTATTTTATCTGGGCTATATGAACTGAAAACCCAAGCACTTTGCTACATGTGCTAATTGATGATGTATCACTGAATCAAATAACTATGTAATGATTATAACATATGCATTATTCTCCCAATTCTCCATATGCATACTTGTAGGTGTTGTCATTTTAAAATGAATGACATTTATTTGAAAATATGATAAGGGATATGTGCATGCCTGTACTATATGGCTTTGGACTCAGCCGTTTTAGTGTGCATAAACAGAAAGATGTCAAATTTTGACTTAAAAGTACTTTGAAACATTTCGCTTCCGAGAAACCCTGAATCACTCAAAGCAATCCAAGGGATCAGGAGCCACATTTAGGACCTGCTTCAAGAACTCCTCAAGACCAGGGTCGAAAGGCAGAACTCCTTTGGCACTAAGCTATACTGAGCTTGGTAAGGTCAGGGAAGAGATCATATGACATGCTGCTACTCTGGGAAAAATGAACATGATTATCAGAACGTGCCTGTGTTCCTGAGTGTTTGCATCAAGTATGAGTGCAGAATCAGTTATCAGCCCTTGGATGGTCCTAAACTATCAGATCATGTGTGTATATGCTGATATTAGGCCTGCGCAATTCTTTCATCTTTAAGAGGCTACTTAGGCGCATGAAATTAAGCAAACATGTGATTGTAGTCTTCACAGGAGTTTTGCAAGGCCTTCATTCCAAAATTGGATTAATGCAAGTGGGTCCTTGAGCTCCCATTGAATTGGATCTTCAACTGCTTACACATGTTCACGCTTCTGTTGTATGAGTTCTGTTACTGCAGTAGGTAAAAGCACTGTTCACAGGAGCAAAGTTAGGGACAGATTTCACCTGGGAGAGTGGCAGGAATTGAAAAACGTGCTTACCTTTATAACACCATCTTCAAATAACAGCAGTTGAGAATGAAGCGTTTTCTAAAAGGGGTCACTGTTGAATTTCTAGGGTATTTGCAAAACTGTGTTTTGATTAACCACTGGATTCAATGGTCAACCCAGATTACTGTGTAGCAGGCTGCTGTAACTTCCACCGTCCTCTTTCAATCTCATTCTTTGACTTTGTAGGTTCATTACATCCAACAGCTGAAACTACAATTAGCACTGACTGTACCCTTTCTGGGGTACGCTGGGGTGCACTGAGGCTCTTGGTGATCTCCTTAGGACCAAAAGGATGGCAAAGCTTTACCAGAAGTGAGCTGGGTTTATACTAATCATGAAAGATTTCCCGAGATATACCTTACAAAATACGCGAATTTCAGTTCATGTGCTTTATGGACATCCTGATAGTCCTTTACAGCTCATCAGTTCAATACCAATGATGGGGTGGCAAACAACTTGTATCAAGGAACTGATGGTAAAACTGCTACAGCACAGCTTTGAAGCAAGGCATCCAGCTGACAAGTCAACAGAAGAAAGGCAATTTGAAAACAGTTTACTACTGCCTTGTCATCAACAGAAATTCACGTATTCACCCTGTAACAACACCAGCTCCTCTCAGACTGGCTGCTTCTCCCAAGAGTACAGAGACAGCAAAAGTAAATAGCCATATTACACAGAAGAAACACAACAGGCAAGAGTATGCATGTGTATATATGTGTGTGAGTGTGAATGCATTGCATATATAACAAATGTATATAATGCATATGTGAATATAACATATTTGGAAACACTGGAATGCAGCAAGCATTCTAGTAGAGACTTACCACGTGTCATTCATACATGTGCTAAGCTTTATGTACACAACTAGGTTGTGTTGTTTACCAAATCAATTATAGAATAAGTTGCCCAGCCTGTTTGCTCAGCTCCTCAGGCTAGGACTGAAAACCTGCTCTACTCCTTTAGAGTCAGAGATGCCTATGACTCTGCAGTTCTGGAAGCAGAATTAGAATTGACAGTAGTAAAACGTAATGCTCCTAAAATATTCATGTAAACATTTTACTTAAAGCATTTGAAGGTCAGTCAAGCTTCTAAAAATAAAAGCAAAACAAAACCCCAAAAGAAACTAGCATGGTTTTCTGTTGTCCTTTATGGCTGTGATTTTTCCCCCTTTCTAACTGCAAGGAAGAAAATATCAGGAAATGTTTCTAAACCCGAAGTTTAAACCTCTCCTCTAGTCCCCAAGATTCTGCTTCCATGTGGATGAATTGATGTGATCACAGAGTGTTGTTTGAAAAGCCGTTCTTGAGATTCATCTTGAACAGTTTGGCTGCTTCTGTGTTTTACATTCATCAAATTCTGCTCTGAATGCAATGCAAGCACCCTTTCCGAATGGATTTTGCAAAAGATTTGGGGAAAGTTTTCCTAAGACAATCTTCTCCCCCTCCTTTTTCTTTGCCATATGAGCAGGGCACATTTTTTGTTGTGGTTAAACTAATTGGCAGAGATGAGCCTGTAACACGTAAACTGTAATAGCCAACATTTAATTTCCTGGTGGAAACATTTCTCATGAAATACTGGCAACGCTTTGGCAGATTTTTGGGAAGAAGAAGGATAGGGGATGGAAGTGAACAGAAGGTAAAAAGAGAATGATTTTTTTTTTAAATAGTGCCACCAGTAAATACGTGCATCCAGTTTCACTCAATCATGTTCTTTTTTGTTGACCTCCACTGGGCTTTCTCTCTGCCAGATTATGGAGATCCAGAATGTATCTGGTGGTCTGCAGTGACTGTACAAGATAAGATACCCACTAACAGCAGTCTCAGACCAGTTGTTAACAAAACTGCTCTAGAGAACATACACCAACTTGTATTGGCTCCCTTTGTCTTTACGTGTTTTAAATGCAGTGTTGAATGAAGGCCCTTGATTACCAGTCACTGGTGGTTGTATTCTGGCTGCTGCAAAAGCAGCTTCATGTTGTCTCACAGCAGAAGTGCTGATAACACACAGTAAGCACAGCCAGCATCATTGAGATGATGGACAGGAGTAGTGTTAAAAGCTTTGTTGTGGGACAGAAACCATATGAAATAAAGGTGGCTTTCCCTGTATACCCAGCACAATAGCTCGGAAGAGGTCAGTAATGAACCTCACTGGCTTTTTTTCACCTGCCAGGACTAGTGCTGATGGCCACAATACCTTAATACTTCACCTTTCCAAGGACACCAAGCTTGTAGGCCCCCAAAATCTACTGGTTTACTGTCAACTATGGACATAAGCAGTCACCCAAAAGCAGCTGACACACTACAAAGTCAAACTCTGTTTACGTGGCAATAACATATCCTTGTGCCCATCACTGAGACGTTCCCATGAAACACTGGTTTCACAGCATACACTGCCGTTCATGGGGCCCCTCAGCAAATCCCTGGAAGTGACCCCCTGACTTGGGAAGTAGGAGAAATCAAACAGAAATGTCACTTTTCCCGTAGACAGAAATCAGGAGGTATAACCATTAGGGAAGTGGCAGTGTGTGGAGCCCGCTATTGAGCTCCTACGTGTCTATTCAGTTACCTCGACTGCAATGAGCTCTGGATACAGTCCTCAAAGTGGCCTATGGGGAAACAAAACCAAAACCATGAAAATCTGAACGCCCTTATGCAAAATCATAGTGCACAGCTTTTCCCAGAGAATCCCATCAGTTACATCTTATCCTAAAGCTTTTACAAGGAATTCTCCTGAAGGAAGTGCTATCCCTTATGCCAACTCACAAATTCCTGCTTCCCATTTTATAACCTGTAAAGCTATTCTAAAACACGTTTCAACAACTATTTTATATCAGAAACAATACAGCTTTTTTTTTTTCCTTTACACCTTGATAGAAAACACTTTTTTTCCTTTTTGACTCAAGCTGCCTTCTAGGCAGAGTTTCAGTACTGCTGTTGAAACCCATCCCTCCTCAGCTGCCTGAGGTTTTATTTGCTGCATCCTAAAACCCGCAACAGGTTCCTTTCGTCACAGACTCTCATCTCACGCTGCACCTCACTATTGTTTCCAGAAATACTTTTCCACAACAGTTGTGGATAACTAGGAAGTTGTAACTATCTTTCACTGACCTTGCAAAAGAGATTTATCTGTCATGACCAGGAAGCCAACGGCATAGGCAATGAAACAATCCAGGTCCTCCATGTCCTACCTACCAAGCCATGGGAGCAGTCTCCCTTCCCAGCAGGCCCATCCCTTTTTCTGCACCTGTCACAAAACTTCCGTACTGACAGTTCCAGGTACCCAACAACACCTGCCACCACCCCCCCCACCCCCCGCCCCCGAGTTTGCCAAATTCTTTTTCCAAGCAATGCATGGAATGAGGTAGGCAACTCAACAGGAGTAATTAGATATGATCACATTACAAAAGTTTATGACAGTGAATCCACTCATAAGATAGTCTGAAAGAACTTTGGGCTTTTGCAGACACACTCTGCAAGGACAGCAGTCCCCAGCAGAAGACAGTAGCGGGATGAGACCTGTGGATCATGCTGCAGCCTCCTTCCACATCAGTCCCAGCATGGCTCTGTGACTGTGGGGCTATTAAACCTATGACAGATGCTCTTTGTTAATCCCCTCCCTCCCCAAAGTGGGGGGAAAGAGAAAAGGGAAAGAGACTTACAGGTTGGAAAAGTTAAAACAGCTTTAATCTAACTACAATAGCAATGTGTAATAATAATATGAAAAATAATAATGAAATATATATACAAATATATACAAAACCAATATCGAGCTCCCCCTGATGATGATCACGTCACCCAGACGCTGAGGGGCACGGCCTGGAAAAGTCTCAGACTGTACTCCACAGCAGATGGGAACTGGATTCAGGAATGCACGGATCAGGATCGAAGGCAGAAGAATCAGAGTCCTCCTCAGGCACCGGCCATAGAAGAGAGAGTGACCCTCTGATCCCTCAGCTTTATACCGAGTACGACGCATATGGGATGGAATACTCCCTTTGGTCAGTTCTGGGTCACCTGTCCGACCCGCTCCTCCCCACCGCAGGGTCGCAGGGGTGACCACTTCTCTGCCCTTTCAATTCCAGCACATGAGAAAGTCAGCAGAAGCAAGCATCGACCTTAGTCTCCATAGGGATAACTGTGAGCAAGAGCCTTTCTGCATACCATTGCTACTAATGTTCCAGCACTAACTATAAACACCGAGCCTTATCACTGCTAGAAGCGGCTCCTGTCTGGAAAAACATGCAGATAATTTCAGAGAGAGCACCTTCTCATAAGAGACTTAACTAAAAAGCAAAGTTACTAAAAGAAGATTGGTTCTGTCCTGGCCCAAACCAGGACACTGGGGAATTTGGAATTTAATTTCTAGTTTCATGAAATTTGGTTAGCCTTTAAAGAGGCTTAGATTCCAGCTCACAGTCTGCATCACTTAACCTGCAGTGAACATAGTAATACAAGGGCATGCAGACAAATGAGGAAGGACTGAGAGGACAGCATTATGGGGGAAGGTCTCATACCTTTTCTGAGAAACCAGCAGGACCAAGTGCCTCTCTGAGGTGCCTTTACACCAACACATGCAGCATGGGGAACACACATGAGGAATTATGAGGTCTCTGTGCAGTTACACTGCTATGATCTGACTGGGATCATGGAGATATGGTGGGACAGGTCACCAACTGGAGTGCTATCCCAGATGGATACAGGCTCTCCAGGAAGGACGGTGCGGAAAAGCAAGGAGGGGATTCTCCCTTTGTGTGCAAGAGCAGGGGCAATGCATGGAGCTCTGCCTGGGGGTGGATGATGAGCCAGATGAGAGCTTGGGGGTTAGGGTTAGAGGGCCAACCAATGTGGGTAATATTGCAGTGGTTGTCTGCTACAGACCACCTGATCACTAAGAAGAGCATCTCCGGCTGGTCTCAGGGGCTTGTGATTCTTGAAGGCATATCTTAACAGTAAAGACCATGGCAAGTAGATATTGTTTATCTTTACTCTATCAAGGATTTAGACACTGTCTCCCAAAACATCCTTATCGACAAGGTGATGGACTATGAACTAGGTAAATGCACAGTGAGGTGTTTATCTGTGGCCCAAAGTCCAGCCAGAGGCCAGCCATTAGTGGAGTACCCCAGGGGTCAATACTAGGGTCAGTATTGTTCAACAACTTCATTAATGACCTGGACGATGGGACAGAGAGTCCTCTCAGCAAGCTAGCAGACAGCATAAAACTGGGAGAAGTAGCTGATGCACCAGAGGGTTTTGCTGCCATTCAGAGGCACCTGCACAGGCTGGTGAAACAGGTGGACAGGAAACTCATGAAGCTCAACACAGGGAAACACCAAGTTGGTCACCTGGGCAGGAACAACTTCAGGCACCAGAGTTGGCTGGAGGCCAGCTGGCTGGAAAGCAGCTTTGCAGAAAAGGACCTGGTGGTCCTGGTGGACAAGCTGGCGATGAGCCAGTAATGTGCTCTTGCAGCAAAGAAGGCCACCAGCTTTCTGGCTGCGTTAGGCAGAGCATCCCCAGCAGGTCAGGGGAGGTGATCCTTCCCCTCTATGCAGCAATGATGTCTTGTGTCTCGTTCTGGGCTTCCTGCTACAAGACAGACATGGACATACTGGAGCAAGTCCAGCAAAGGGCCACAAAAATGAATAAGGGACTAGAGGATCTGACATAGATGGAGAGGCTGAGAGAGCTGAGACTGTTCAGCCCTGGAAGAGAAGGCTCAGGGAGACCTTATCAGTATGTATAAATAAATACCTGATCAGGGGAGTAAAGAAGACAGACTCTTGTCCGTGGTGCCCAGGGACACGAGAAGAGGAAATGGGCACAAACTGAAACACAGGAAATTACACTTGAACATAAACAAACCCCAAACTTTTTTACTGTGAAGGTTCTCAGACAACAGTGCAAGTTGCCCAGAGAGGGCATGAGATTTCCATTGCTGGAGATTTTCAAAAGTGCACTGGACACAGTCCTGAGGAGCCTGCTGTAGTGACCTTTCTCTGAGCAGGGGAGCTGGACTAGATATCTCCAGATCTGCCTTCAAGCCTCATCCATGCTGTGACACTGCACTCCTATGGTGTTGCTTGTAGGTGCCTGCTCTGATCCTCAGCTCCTGGCCCACGGCACTGGCAGCTGAAGAGTAGCTTCTCCCCTCTTCACTTAACCTGAGCTGTTGTCGGTGCCAGTGGCACCACTTGCACCAATACGCAGACAGGATGGCTGAGGAGCTCAAAGCACAACTTCTGCTGCTGCCCCTGCTCAGGGACAGGAGTCTCCACAGTGCCAGAGCAGTACCCCTCCGAATCATTCCAGGCACAGGAGTCTCCACAGTTACTCCAGCCCAAATGCTCAAGAGGGTGTCAGAGCATTTGTCTGTTTTGGACTGATGCAAGGAGAAAGGCTTAATACACTGACAGAAAGAAAAAAATGTTCTTTATCCCTTTAGCCAAGCTGTCTTTCAGCTGTTAAGATGGACTAAATCCAGAAGAACTGTGAGTTCTCTTTCATTACTGATAAAATCTAAGCTGTTATTAGAAACATCAGGGAGACTTAACAGGCTTAACAAAGAGACTCCTAAATTCCTCAGGAGGCCTGTGAATTTGGAGTCCAGATCTGTGAGAGCTAGGAAGTGCTTGGCACCTTATCAGCAGTCAGGTCAGCAGCCTTCAGAGAATGAAAAATCACCTTTTTGTTCAACTTCCCTTGGTAGTTTGCCAACCTTCTTGTTACTCACTAAGTCAATGATCTCTAGAAAATAGGCTCTCTGGTCTAAGCCACAGGATCCAAAACACAGTTTAATAAGGAATCAGCAAGTCGATGAGAATTATACCGTATCATAACATCTCCTCAACAGGCAGAGGCAGTTCAGCTCCTTGACTGCACAATATCCTACGTAGTCAATGGGTTTTCCTCGGTGGTGCCATTACCTTGGAGGAACAGAGTCCTCCCCATGAAGCTGTCTGGCCTTTTTCCTTCTGGAAAGCAGTGGGCAGGCAGGGACACAGAGAGGTAGTATGGAGGAAAGGACAAAATAATGGGAGCAGGTGGCTGGGCAGCTGGCAAACAACCCCAAAGTCACGAAATTTTCTTAGCAGTCTTCTCAGAGTGGTTGAAGCATCCCCCTCAAGTTAGCCTCATCGTGACCCTGAGTGTTTCTGTTCACAAGGCTGAAGTTTGCTAAGTTGCTCTTTCAATAAGGTCATTTATACACAAATCATCTTTGTGTAGAGCTACAATTAGTACTGTCTAAAGAGACATAGGATAAAATGCTCTTGCACTAGTAACTAGGAACACTGAATTATGATCGCAGCTATCACTAGCTATCTCCCTTCTTCCCCTTCGAAAAATCCTAAATTTACATTTATTCTATTGGCATCCATGCCTGTCTCTGGAGAAGCTGCACTGTAACCAGAGTGGCCAAAGCCATGCCCAAGGACCAGCCAGAGACCCCCACTGCACACATCGCAAGGGGTGGGATTCAAAAGGAACAGGGCAAAGGAAGGGATGTTCCCAAATACATTGTTTGCTTTGAAATGTTGAATATTTTGCAGTTTCCTTGACCGTTTGTGGAGTGCTCTCCATTAAACATTCATCATTTGCTATCCCATTAATCACAACAAGTGAATCAGTAAATAGCTGTGATGAATGTAATATATGTGTCAGCAAACACTGATAATTTTTTTCTAAACAAAACCCTGTCTAGTTCTAGAGAAAATGCTCCAAAAAAAAGTCTGCGTGCTCACAGATCTAAGCAAAATCTGTGTGAGAATCCAGGACTTGGCTGGTTCTCCCATGTCTGGGACTTTGCATGATTTCTGATGCTTCACTTTTTAAATTTCAAGTGGGGATGTGAGTTTGCCTGTTCTGCAGTGAAGAGTGTATTGGCGGTGTCATTTCCCTTGAATAGCTCTTTCGTCTGAAATGCAGCTCATGTTCCCTTCAGCATGACAAATAACACACTTCATCTTCCCCTGGAGCCTGGAATATCTGAGATGAGATTGGCACTGCAATACAAAGAGAGATACCCTCAAAAGAGAGGCAATGGAGGCAAAACCATTTGGCCTGGGTCAAAAAAATCACTGGCACTTCCAGCCACAAACAGTCCTCTGATTTCAAGCTGTATTTCAATGTAAAATGGCTTTCCCTCATCACGCTTGCACAACACCTATCACAATTGCATCCTAATCTTGACTGTGGGTTTTGGCACTGCAGTAAAACAGACACTGATCTTATAAAAAAATACACAATCAATCACACATGTTCTTCATGAGCCATCCACTGCAGTCAACATGCTTTCAGCATAAACTAAATCCAGGCATAGGTCTGTGTACAACCTCAACTTTGGACATTAAAAAAATAATGTGTCCAGAAGAAAACTTTTCTCAACTAATCCTGCATTTTAGAGCCAGCCGAGTTGGGAGTTTCTTTTTGAAAGACAAAACACGCAGGTGGTCTGCCATTTGCTGTGGGTACATAAAAGGAGTATTACACAGATAGTGAAGGAGAAATGGATGGATCTGGCAGATGGCATCATGTTGAGGGTTAGCCAAATCCCCTCTCAGGCACAGGCACCCATATGGCCAAGCAGAAACACTTTCTACCACAAACCCTTTGTGTGCCTTTGTGGCGTCTCTGCGCTGGGAGGAGAAGTATATCAGTTCACAATCTTGCTGCAATAAAGCAAAACTGGATGTATTTTGGCAAAGTATGGTCATCCTCAGGCCCTCTTCAGCACTGAAACTTTTCATCCCATCATCTGAGCCTCTGCCTGGCTGGAGTGCTAATCACGGTTCCTGCGTGCTGTAAAAGGTGGTTAGCACTGATTTTGAAAGATGAGTTTGCAAAAAAAGGCAAAAAAAACATCCCAGCAGGTTTCTGCCCATCCACCTCTAAAACCAGCAAGGTCTCTCCTAGAAGCTGGGAGAGCGGGGACTGGATGGATGCATCTGCTAAAGGGACCCAGCAAGGATGACTGGTGCCAATGCAAGTGCTTTGCTTTAACACTTCCCTTTTGTCTTGACATTGCTCTTTATCGTGTGGGATTTCACAAAAATCTGCTTTGTTCAAACCCACCGGAGGGCTAAAGCACACATTTACCCAATAATTTCTCACCCCTTGTCTGACAAACGTCATCATGGGACATCCAAGGTGTCAAGACCTTCACAGCTGTCTCCTACCTGTTGCTTTTCATGCTCAGCTCAAGTTGCCACATGATTGTCACCGCAAGCTTGCAGGTAGTCAGCGAAAACCCAACCAGGAGCCATTGGACAGGCACGGTGACCTTCTAGTCCTGTACGTCCTCTTCCAGGGCACCGTGGTGCCATGTCCAGTGCTCACACGTGCACTGGCCGTGATTAGCCCAGCTGTGGAATAAGGCTCAGGGAGACTTCAGTGAGGACTCTCACCAACATATGCCCAAGCTGCCCTTGTTTTATGCATTTGGTAAATGCTCAACAAATGCAGAGAGAGAGCACAGGGACTGGATCAGGGACGACGAAGAAAAGTAAAAAATGGGAGAAAGTAGTAGGGCAGGAGAGGGATAGGAGAAGCAGGGCTTGACTCAGAGATAAGGAGAGGAAGCACCATGAAGCTTTGATGGCAAGAGAGAACTGGTAAGTAATTATCCTTAATCTCCCCTTCTCTTTTGCCTTTCCTGAAACCTGACATTGCCTCCTCACCATCCCATCCTGCTCTAGACTCATTTACAGACACCCTCAACACCTTGCACAAGCCTGCTCCCTTGCACAGCCTTTCCTTTTCTCCTCTGGTGTCCAGCCCCCTCTCCCTCCCACCGGAGCCGCTGGCTGCTCCCTTGGTGCCTGCTCTGTCCCCAGCTTAAGGAGCCCAGCTGTGCAGTCACTTGAGCCAGGACATTGCGGTTATTGTGCCCTCCTCTACGCACATGTCCTTTCGTCATTCCCTGACTGCCTGTAAAAATCCAACAGTTCCTGTTCAGGACAATTCCTCCTTTATCGTGAAAGCCCTCAGCTCCAGCACATACTTCCTCTTCCTCCCTGAAAAACCTCTCCTTCCATAGATCGTTTGCCTTGTGCTTTGCCTTGTGCACACATTTACACCAGGAAACAGCCCTTCTGCCATCCCCGCTGTGGTTTAGCGGCAGCGATATGATGCTCCTAAGCCTGACTTCCCCTGGCTGTCAGGGTAGCTGGGCCAGCAGGTGCTGTGCCACAGCCTGCACAGCTGAGCACCAGGGGTGCAGCCCATCCTGTGGCACCTCGCCGCTCATGCCGCCTCCTTTCAACCCAGAGCAGGCTTCTCTATGCAACACGTGTGGCGTTAGTCTACAGCAACAAGCAAAACAGAGCCAGAACCGAGGCCTGAGCATCCATTCATGCTCAGCAACTAAATCGTCAGAATGGGCGAGGCCCAGGCAACCCACACCATGTCCAGCCAAGGTGCAGGCTGGCACAAGCCTGGGTCTTTGCAGCCTGTTTAGATGCTGCTATCTGCTTTGGTGATGAGAGAGTCTGGCTGTATGGACACAAGCTGGCTGCCAGGCTGAACTGGGCCAGAGAACAGCGTTTCATTTCCTAGCACAAATGCAGCATCAGGAAAGCCTTCAGCGTAGCTGCATCTTCCTCTTCTACAAACTCTCACAAGCAAGAAACACACAACAGCCTCTTCAGCAAAGTGCAATGGATACAGTACGACTTTACTTTTTGCAGATTATAAGCAACTTTATTCCAGGATGGAATCAACGTAGCTTAAACACACTCCCAAAAACTCAGCGAGTGATTGTTGCATCCCCAGGTTTCGTATTCAGGATTTCATTACTTTGGGAAAAGCACCTTCCATGCCACGGAAGGGAATTCTGCATCTCCATAATGGCAAGTAATGACTTTGCTCACATCATCTGTCAAACTACTGTTGCTCTTTCTTCTGCCACCTCCATTTCTGCATCTCTTTCCAACTCGTACGCAGTCCCAGGTCACACTGTCAGATTCTGGCAGATCCTAACAGATCCTGACTGCCAGACATGTCAGGATTAAGTCTAACTTCAGGATTTAAGTTGCCGAGACAGTAAAATGCTGAACGGAAAGTTAATTGCTCCTCCGAGAGGGCAGACTTTGGAAGGGCATCTCTCAGGATGCAGAGTGAAAGCCAGCTGAATTCCTGCTGATGTGCTGAGCTCAGCATGGGGGGATTTCTTGAATAACAGGAGGCACGTGGAAACTTGGTGTGGCTAAACCCAATGCCCATGCTTGAAATGCAACCCTGACAAAAAAAAGGGATTAAATTAAGTCAACTTTTTTTCACATACCACCTGGAGGCAAATATTCATTCTCCCTTAGAAGTTGTCTGCCTACATGTAGATAGTGAGGGAAAAACTAATATTGGACTACAGGTGGGAAAATCCCTCTTTGCATGGTATTTATTCTACAACAACAAGCTTGTCTTTCCCTCTCTGAGCACAGCCCCACGTGTCTGAGCTCTTTCACTCCCTGAATTCCCTCTCCCTTACTGGTTGGAACATGTGTCAGCTTCACCAGTTCAGCTTGGTTTGGCGGAGGATACTAAGAACAGCAAAGTGGCAAAGGCTGCTCATGACCAGGGGTTCTGTGGCCATGTGGTTCAGCCAGCCCGGGCAGGCTCCAGCCAGCCAGAAACACGTGAGGGGAAGGAGGACGGCAGCTCACACACCTCTGTTCTCCAGCTGATGGCAGGAGCAGTACTAGCTTGAAGACTGTGCATCTGGGAGAGTCAGGGAACAAGCCTGGAGCTTGCTCTTATGAAAGGACATGTATTAAAAAGAGATGCCCCCATTTTACTCTCGAAGTGCCTAACTGAGCAGGTGGAGCATGAATCTCAACAGGGTGTTGAGAAACAGTGAGTTGTTGTAAAGGAGAAGCAGTAAGTGTTCGCTAGCTTGATGAGATGAATAAACCCCATTCTTTATTTATTCCTATCTTTGAGACTCAAAGGCCTAAAAAGTTGGGCGTAACAATTACGAGCTCTTAAAATTGACTGTGATTTCCCAGGGCTCCAGAAAAGGACTTGGTATCGCTCACTGACAGTCTAACAAGCAGCCATTAAATACCACCAAGCCAGCACAGCGCCCAGCTGCTCCCCACAAAGCCCTTTCGTGACCCTGCCTGCTACGAGGGCAGGTCAGCCCGCGCCGAGCTCCGTGCTGCCCGCATCCTTTGGCCACAAGCCCATGGCTCAGCACAACACTGCCACCGTCATTTCTGTGCCGCCGCAGCACAGGTTGGGCCCGACTCCTATTTACTTGTAAGGATGAGAAAGGGAGAGGGTACTGCTATATTTGAAAAACAAGAGATTGGTTTCTTCCACGCCATTTCATTGTTCCAGCTCCTGATGCTGTTCCAGAACAGTGTCACCCTTCAGCAGAGATGGCCCTGTGACAGAAACAAAGTCTCTTTGTTTACTGTGGTCCCTGGGCCCTTCTGGGACCCATCTTCCACTGAACTGCCTCAAATGCTTTATCCTGCAGTAAGCTTTGAGGTGGTTCCATTTCATCTCACTTCCTCAGGGAGTTATCCTGCACAAAAATTCTGTAGCTCTTTCCCTGACAGGTCCTCAAGATATATTATAACTGTATTTCATACAAATGCAAAGGGGCTGGCAGCATTAAATTCAGATGGAGCCATTAGTCACCAGAGGTTAGCAGGGACGAACATAATTTAATAGCATGACGAAATTCTTTTTCTGTTTTTGCTGGAACCCCAGCGCTGTGGGCGAGAACATTTCAGGCCTGAGATCCAGACCTTGTCACTCCCCAGTAACGGTGGGCACAGCCCGGGAGGCATTACTGGAAAGAAAGACTGACAGAGGATGCTAGTCTGACAATTCTGAGGGTAGCTGTTATTTTCTGAAACTTTAGCATCTATTTTATTTTATGCTGATCAGGAAAGCTCTGAGCTGAGACCAGATGGTACTGATTTGCTCAGGGTTATTGCTGGTCACAACTACACAGTGCTGCTCTCCATTCCCACAGACAGCTATTAAACTGGAGATGATTATTATTTATTCATTGGTATTTCAGCAGTGTTCAGCTGGGAATAAAGCCACTGGCTGGGCACTAGTCACTTACACACACACACACAGAGTTACAGTTCTTCGGCCCCAGAAACCTAAACCTGAAGTGAAAGCCCCAGATGCAGAGTGCTCTGACCTCAGGCTGTTATCAAATACTTCTCTCTACTGTTTCAAAACCCATTTCTCAGCAATGTGATTTCCTCTTTTTTCCTCCCCAACTTCAGGAGACTAGATGTCTTATTGCAGCAACTGCTGACCAGACTGGCTGGGAAGACACCCGTCGAGGCACTGCTAAGGCTGTTGGGGCTCTGCTGCTGGGGTTGCTGGGAGTGGCTGCTTCACTTTTCTGCATGAAAACATCCTCTGCCATGTTATCATTCCATCTAGGCCTCCTGCATCCGTTTGAGAGCCGTTGGATTTGGTAAAATATAGGCTAAACTGCCTGTGGACAATCTTGTGGAGAAGTGTCCCTTAGCCAGCTTTTTTTCTCCTTATTGAGGGAGATTGCATGAAGTAGTGTTGGTAACAGAAACATTTCCCCGAAGCAATTCTTGACAAATCCACTACCCTTCTCAAAGTCTGTATTAAAACTACTGATTCTGACCACCATGGTCTAGCAGAGCTCAGAAGACCTCAGCAGCTCAGCCTCCCACATGGCAGGTCTGGGGCAGGCCTGGACAATTCTTGGGGGTGTGGGGAAACAGCACTTCAGAAAGACAAAGTGTCTTGGGGGACCTGGATTGCAGAAGAAACAGAGCCACAATGCAATCTCCATTTACCTTTGCAAAAGAAATCAGCCCAGCGTAATCTCAAGAGGTTTTGTTGGGCCACCTTGCTTTCTCTGTTAGCCTTGACTGCTTGATGAAGGTACCTGTTGTGCTCCAGCGCATGACAACATGCAAATAGTGAAATCCACTGATGGTAAACATCAAGATGAAGAGAAGGTTAAATTTAATGTATTGGTTGCCATAATAATTTACACTCAATTACAACTCATTATAAGGTCGTCTTGCTACAACTGCGACAGAGGCCAGTGATTCCCTTAAGATGGCAGAGTTTGGTTATAGGTTTGGATAAATAAAAGCTTATCTGCAAAATGCACCGATTGATTGTTTTGGAAAATATTACTATTTTTACTGGGAAGTTTTATGATCCAGAATGAATTGGAAGTGTGTTCAATTTGAATAAATTCTTTCACGCAGTAATCCAAGAGCAGGGACTTCCAAATTCTGAAGACCAGGAAAATATCTGTCAGACTTAAGTTCTAAGTACGACACTGAAGTCTGTCCCATAGTTACAACTGCGGCAAAGCTGGGTATCAGGGCGGTGCTGCTCTGCACAGCCAGTGCACTGAAGTCATTAACTCCCTGGGTGGTCCAGGAGCACCCCAGCTTGTCATAAGCGCAGATGAGATAGTAGGGCTGGTTTGAGACAACAGACTGCCTTGAAAACAGGTCTGAACTCCTTGCCACCTCCATAATTAAGTAATTGACACACAGGAGCGATCCAGATGGGAATTTTGGACAGTTCTACGTATTCCCCCAGGTAGCTCCTGCTGTCACTCATCTCCTTTGTATGCTTAAATGCCTATGTGTTGATTAACATCCTGGCTGGAGTGCCCCTGAGATTCTCAGACAGCTGTACTGCTTAGGCAGTTGCAGAACAAATCAAGTTGTACATAGATAAGACACTTGCAAACAGTCAGTACAAAGTGTTCCTGCAGATGCAAAAATACTCGTGTAGGACAGTCTTTTCTACACAGTTAAGATATTTAAACCAGTTTTGTATGTAGCTGTCATAGACAAAACAGTCCAGAGTCGGGAAATTTTACTGGAGTTAATTTATTGCCAGGCCACACAAGCTTCTGATCCCTGATTTGGAAATCAAGGGAAAGAAGAACACAAACAGCTAGACACTTAGAAGAAACTCCATCCTCCTTCCTTCCCAGCCTCAACTTCCCTTACTTTTGCCACAGTTACAAGCAGCCCATCTAAACTCCTCTGGCAAGGCAATGGCTGGCGTAGGAAGTGGTGCGTGTAATGGCTTTCCGCTGACCTGCGTGTAACTGTTCCTGCTGGCTGCACTTGATGAGTCCTGACACTCTTCGTGTAATGGTTTCCACTGTGCTGCACGTCATGGCCTCTGCTGCTCTGTTCCTCAGTGTCCCCACTCAGGCCATGGGTGTGTTTTTTCATCATATGGTTTTCACTTTCTTCAGGGCAGGCTGGAACCATTTGCAGCACATGGCAGGTCATGAGCTCACTCCGTGCAGATCACCATTGCAAACCAATGCTACATACAGCCTGCAACATCTGCCCATTGCAGCAGGTACTGTGACAGGGGTGGATTACATGTGGTCATGCAGGACGGTGGGACGGCTTGCAACCGAGAATTTGTATGACCATTGTAGTGGGGATCCTGTTGGCATGGGACAGCGAGCAACCATTCTGAGAGATTTGATTCCTCATACGAGAGTTACCTTATGATAAGATTAAAAAAAAATACACTTAAAACCCCCGCTGTCATTGTCTATGCAACATTGGGCTGTGGGAGAAGTGGTTATTAAAATATCTTTACAGCACTCCCTCTGAAAGATGCACAGCTCAGCAGCTCAGAGTATCTCCAAAAGCATGAACATGAAGGTCAATTCTGCCTTTCAGCAGCTGGCTCACTTCAACTAGAAATGGTAGCAACCATTTTAGAAGTAGAGCCAAAGATTATCACAGTTGAGTTTTTTTGTTTATGCTGCCAAGTGAAGGTGGCAGCCACTGAGAAGTGGCTGTCTGTCCATCTCTCAGAAAGCATTGCGAAGGTGGCAGTCCTATAATTGCTCTGTGCGTGCGTGCGTGTGTGTGTGTGTAGTGGGGAATCTGCTGAGACTGCAGAATGGAAGTCACAGCCCTGCCCACGGTCAGCCTGCAGGTAGCTACCACCCTCTGTATACTTCAAAAAGAGATCTGGGACCACTGAGGCTTACAGAAAGTGTCTCCAACAATTCCTCTGTGCACTTACACTCTGAGCTGGGAAACCAGCCTGCTCGCATCACGTGAGAGCTAGAGGCCTGCTCCAGCTGTGCCCATTTTGTCAAAGGATTAACAGAGGTTTAAGCGTGTGGGGGCGGCCTGCAGAGCTGGTGCGTTTGGGTGGACTCCATCCGTCTCGCTTCTGCTGGCTGGCGTGGAGTTTTCGCACTTGATCGTTTTTCACAGCAATGCTGCTATATCTGATTGCTATAATTCAATCACTTCGTTGATCTAAATAACTTCTGACAGCTTTATTTGTACTTATCTGAATTTATAAAGAACAACATGAACTCATAAAGTCCTCAAATACCCCCAGATATTGCTGTCCATAATAACTGCACCATGAAATCTAAAGATTCTTTTCAGAACATGCTTTTAAATGAAGAAAGCCATGGCAGCTTCTCAGGGAATGCTGTTTGCAGTGGCCAGGCACTTAATTTTCATGCTGATCCCTAATTCTAATTTGAATAAATCAAAAGCGGAAACAAAATTGTACTGTTACACAATTGCAAAGGCAGTCAATTCTGCTGTCAGCAGATGCGGTGGCTAAAGATCCCGTTAATCAATCGCAGGCACAGGATGACCCTTGGATACACCCTTGGATAAAAGAACAAATGCCAATGTGAAAGTGAAACATTGGCAAACATTTCACCTAAAACCTAAGTTATGTAGCACGCAAGAGGGTCTGAGTCAGAGATACATTATACTGTGATATGAGATGCTGCAGACTGTGAAAATGTCACCATTAGTACAAGTTCTGCTCCCTCATCAGGCAGAAATAATATACATAGGTCGGTCAACCTGCTACATGCTGCATTTTTTTTTACTAATATGACAATAGTATCTCTGTTGAATTCCTATGTGTAATTTATCTCAGGAGCAGATAGGTGAATAAATACATATTTATTTTTTTTAAAAATCCATATTTAAAAATATTTTAAAATATATATATATTTTATATATAGAACTCACTGCTCCTGACAGTAGCAAACTTCTACAATCATACCACAAAGATTTCTCAGAGGGACTCACAAATTATTGGTGTTTACCCCGGGGTGGTTACTGCCACTCCATGTGTATCTTTCATCTGTCAGATACAGTAAATTGAGATAAAGTCTGCCAAATGATGAATGTCTGTTTTCTCAAATTCCTTTAAAGATGCTCAACCTTTAACTGTTCCTCTCAGACACCAGACGAAAGCAGCATTCAGGCATTCAGCAACTGAGCTTTGCTGCATATATTCTCCCAAGGCCAAGAGAATGGAGGTTCCTTGAGGACATGTGAAGGTGATCTCTGAAAATGCATTCTCAGCTGGCAGGTACTTCAGCACATAATAAATACCTGGAATAAATCCAACTATTTTGAGGGGAGTTGTATAAAGACCAATCTGATCCAGAATACCTGTGCAAATGTTGATAGGTGCAATGGCACAAGATAATTTTAAATACAGGCTGTCTTCCTCATTCCTTCTGCACTCCGTTTCTTTTCTTTATTTCCTTAAACTTTCTTTTGGCTTTGAAGTCCCTGAACACATTTTCATTGCACATGATTATATATGTAAAAATCTGGAAACTGAAGCGTTGTTTAATTTCATTGTACGCATATGGGCTATGCTAAACTCCGCATGAGTTACTATATTCCTCCTGGAAAGCCTTGAAAATAGCAAAGGGCAATATGTTGCTACAACTTGTGAAAGGCTGCAGCTGTCTGTTTAATTAGTCTGAGATGATTGCATTTTTCCAGAGCCAGCTGAGTTAAGAAGCTGTGAGCTGTGGACTGCTAGCTGACAAGGCTGTCATGCCATGGCTTCAAGGGATTCAAACCTCTGCATTCACAGAGGAAGCAAGGCATTTTCAAGGCTGCATATGAGCAGAGTCCAGTTATAAAAGAACACTTAACACTAGTGTAGGTGGAGCCCTTATCTCCATCATGCCCGACAAAGCATAGTTTTCTTTAAGAGATTGAGTGTCCAGCCGTATGTAGATACTTCTCGACTTAGTACCTGAGGAGTACAAGTACCATGTACAGATTGATTGTACTCCTGCCATAAGGCATATGCTGCAAAAGATCTGGCTCAGATTTTGCTTGTTGCCTCATTTCCCTACTACATAGTTATCTGTAGTTCAAAGCAGGTTTCAGCCAATGTCAGGTCTCTCAGTGTTATGGAAAACAAATGTTCAGCTAAACATATGTTGCTCTCTAGGTATGTCTGCAGTATGTGCTTCCTACACGTTCTGGAGTGAACTACTGGGCCCAAACTGCTGCTGTCAAATTGCTGTGTCTCACTGGCAGTTATAGTGGGAGATTGGGGATTGTGATGTTGGTCTAGAACACCATCCAGATCGAGCATGTGTCCACTGAACAGGGCTCAAGAGCCCTTCCGTGAGCATTGCACCCAAATGGCTTGGACCTCCCTAATGCACACCACAAACATCACCCACCTGCTGCACGTGGGTCTTATCGATGTCTCTACTCGCAGAGGATCTGTAAGTTGCAATGGAGTCCCTATGGAATAAGTGACTTCTCCAGGACAAAAAGTGGCACTGGGGCCTCTGGAGCAGAAGACAGGAAGGTGTTCTTCTAATGGCAGAAAACTCATTGGTTCTGATGGCTCCTCCACAGAAGGGAAACTCTGGGCTTGGAGGCTCACAAAGCATGCTCTTGAATGGTCTTGAAGGGTTTATCAATCCTGTTCCCTCTCTTTGGACTGCTGGTGCTACTCCATGAGGAGTTGTTGCTCTGCTACCCAGTTCCTTTACGGTCAACAGGCACACTCTCAGTGGAAGTGGTGCTCCCACTGCAGACCAGGAGTGAGTCAACGGACCAGTTCTCATTCCAGGTCCCTGACAGGATATGGTTACTAGTCTCTTTCTTTATCTCTAGGCCCTGGGCAGAAGGACTGGTCATGGCAACATGTGTCTCTCCAGCAGCCAGTGTCTCTCCAACTGAGAACCTTGCAGAGAGAACATGGGTATCAATCCTGGCAGATTTCTGAAAACACACAATACAATGCACCGCTCATATCAGCTCGCTACAGCGCCCTCAAGGCCGAGGTCTATGTTTTCAGCAGTGGAGTGAGAAGCCTCAGACAGACTTGTTCATTTGTTACCTGTGTTGTAAGACGATTAGGCCCTTGAGTGGCAAGGATCTTTCAACACACTCAGCTCAGCAGCAGCCTATGCTTCAGATCAGAGAGAGAGGAGTTGAGCAAGCACAGGCAAGGGGAGGGAAGGGAAGAGTCAGTTTATGCACAGTATATGAAGGCCACCATGGTAAATGCCATTCTCTGTTGGGACTTTATAACCAACTCTACTTAGCGAGTGAACTGAGCACCTCTTGCTGATTCAGGTAGTCCTCTAGGAAAGTGGATCATTCCTTTGAGTATAGAGTGAAAGCCCATCCCATAATTGCTGTTCACCTGCTGCATGCTGTGTTGTAACTCATCCAGACCAAGAAGTGGTCTGGTCCAGTATGTTTCTGAACACTTATGAGTGTTCATAAGTGTCCCCAGTTCAAGAGAGACAGGGAACTACTGGAGAGAGTCCAGCGGAGGGCCACGAAGTTGATTAGGGGAGTGGAGCATCTCTCGTATGAGGAAAGGCTGAGAGAGCTGGGTCTGTTCAGCCTGGAAAAGAGAAGGCTGAGAGGAGATCTGATCAATGCTCACAAATATCTAAAGGGTGGATGTCAAGAGGACGGGGTCAGACTCTTCTCAGTGGTGCCCAGCGACAGGACAAGGGGCAATGGGCACAAACTGGAACACAGGCAGTTCCACCTGAACATGAGGAGGAACTTCTTTACTGTGAGGGTGACAGAGCACTGGAACAGGCTGCCCAGAGAGGTTGTGGAGTCTCCTTCTCTGGAGATATTCAAAACCCGCCTGGATGCGTTCCTGTGCACCCTGCTCTGGGGGCACCTGCTTTAGCAGGGGGGTTGGACTAGATGATCTCTAGAGGTCCCTTCCAACCCCTACCATTCTATGATTCTATGATTCTATGATTCTATGATTCTATGACTTTAACCAACCCTTATTAGCAGTGAAGTGGGGATTTGGCTTTTACAAAGACAGGATGTTATTTGAGGACTGAAGACTGCTGGGGAGTCACAGGATACACGTGATGAAGTGGGGCAAGATCATCTTTGTCAAAAGGCTGGCCATCCTGATAAGAAGGGCTTTAAACCAGAAAGATTGGGAAATGGAGGTTATGACCCACAGTTAGGTGAAGGAACAGAGGCTGGTAGCCGAAAGCAAATGATGCAAGTGGGTGGGAACAAGAGAGATGACAGGGGTGATAAGATAGGGTAAAAGGACGCCCATCTCACATGTATGTCCACAGCCTGGAAAACATGCATGAAGACCTACAGCATGACATGCAGAACTGTAACATCACTGGAACAACTGAGATGTGGTGGGACAGCTTGCATGACAGCAGTAATGTGAGGGATGGATAGAAGCTCACTATGAGGACAATCAAGCATTAGAATAGAATGTCCAGAGAAGTTGTGGAGCCTCCACCTTCCAAGGATTTCAAGATCCAACTGGATAAAGCCTTGAGCAACACAATCTGGTCCCATAGATGACTCTGAGACCTCCTGATGTCCCTTCTAACCTGAATTATTCTATGATTTTATAGACTTCATGGAGTTCTCATTGCTGCTGGAGTTTGCTTCTGTGCCCCATTCCCAGTGGGCCTGGTGACACACCAAGGATTCTGTGTTCAGGTAGGGACTGGAAGAGTAAGTTCTAATGGCTTTTAGTGGAAGTTATCTCCAACATACACTGGTCTCATGCTGACTTACAATTGCCTGTGCATCCTGGGGTTCGTTTATGTGAAGAATTAAGAGGTTCTTATCTTACTTTGTTTTACAAGAAAGTAGCTATTTCTTCCAGCCTTTCCCCCTTCTTTTAGCACACCACTGGAATGGTTCTACTGATGACTATGTGGATTCTCGGGAATGCCAGTGTGGCCTGACAATAGGTAGACATTTTCCAAGGCTAGTGGAAGATGGAAAAGGGACACTGTAGCCCAGGAAGTTCTGGAAAAGGAAAAAGGGGAGCATGGGGAAGACAGTGCTGCACTAATTTTTCCCATGTAAGGAGAATAAATGTAACTGCAACAGGGCTTTGACAGTAACACCATGACACCAGGCCAGTGGCAGGAAATGAAAGTAGATGCTGTTCAGAGCAACTTTTCCTCCCGGAACTGCAATCACAATGTACACAACCAACATAATTCTTGTAGCATAGTCTTAACCAGAGTGGCTGACATGATGTAGCTGGCTTCTGCACAGAAGTCCTCTACAGCTGATCCCAAACAAAGGAAATTCCTGTTAACAAACACAGTACACTGCGCTGTCTGTAGGTGGTCTGCAGCAGTGAGAACGGCTGGGACAGCTTTGGAAAATGCTTGCATTCAGAGTCTGTTGCACTCATGTCCCCTTCTGCCTTCTCTTAGGGTTGAAATAACTGTGCAAAGCAAAGTAGTCACCAATGTTAGGCTTCTGAGTAGTCAAGAATCCATGGCATGAAGACTGAGGATAGTGATGACAGAGGAAGGAAGTTGTTTCCTGATTCCATTGGATGGACTTCACCTAGATTACTGTTCTTGACCTTGGATGGGAACAGCAAGCCAGTGTTCCAGGTCTCTTCTACCATGACAGGCCTTATATGAAGGCCAAACTACATGTGCACCATGATGAACTCTTAGTCAAAGCTTTCATCTTGATCATCTTAAGTGAGATCATTTCTGACAAGCCCTTGACCATAGACTTACTGCCCTAAATCTTGAACCCATATGCTGCTAATAAGCATCCCCTTCCAGCACTACTGCTCGGAAATCCTCCTGGAAGCAAAACTTGACCCTCTCTCTCGGCATAGCCTTGTATGAACAATGTCATCTCCAGATCACGTGTCTTCCTTCTGTAGGAGGATGAAGTTGGAGACGTCTACCTTTGTTTGAGAAGAAGGAAGGAGCAAAAACCAAAAAGTAAACCCCTAAATTTAAACTGGATAAAGAAAGGGAATAAGGATAGCAAAAAGAACAGCAAAAAAACCCAGAAGGAATAATGGCAAACAACAGCAAAATGCAGTGCCCATACTAATGGGCCCCAGCAGCAGGTTGCTGAGTGGAAAGCCTCTTTGAGCTACAATACAGGTCATGGAGGAACACAAACGAAGTGGAGTGATCAGAGAATGAGGTACACACAGTGATGAAGGCACCACAAAAAATGCCAGCTCTTCCGGATGACTACATGGAATCGAAAATTCAGGGGCTAAACACAATTAAATGCTGTAAACTGTTCTGAACCCAGAGTCTGAGACGAAGTTTTTGCCCAAAAAAAGCCCAGCGGACATTTAAAAACTGGTTACAAATTTGTATGTTTTAATTTCCCAATTTATTAAATGAAAATAATGTTACCTACTTGATATATTTTAAAAGCTTCATTCTGTCGATGTTCAAAGGGCTCTAAGATCTTAGGAGGGCAGACTGATATAGAAGTACAAAACATTTGCTTTTTGATTGCCACGTTATTAATCAAAATTTCTCATATATTTGGGAATTCTCTCTGAATTGAAGTGACTTTTCAAAGCCGCATAGCAGTGTTTTGACTACATGTAAAAAATAACCTGAAGACCTTTGTTCTAACTAAGCTGAAGAGATGGGAAATTTATTCAGAATGTTGGATTAATATTCTTACTTTAAAAAAATCTGTAAGGCTCTAAGATAATAAAACCACAAAAAACCACAGTGTATAAATTCTTCTAATCTCAAATCTCTTTGGGCTTCTGATCTGGCTACAGCAGGAGACAGAAAAGGGGAGACTTTTCATTCTTGGAGAAAAAAGTTATTTAAAAAAAAAATCTGTGTGAGGTACATAAAAAGGCATTTATGAAGGAATGTATGTAATCAACCTTCCCTTAAAGAAAGGTATTTATGTTCTCAAAATCTAACTGTATTGATGGCATTAGCAAAACCTTCCAACAATTTGTACATGACAATATAGTGATGTGGACACTTTTCATTTCATTCTAAAATGCAAGACCTTCTGATGATGGCATAAATAATCAGTGACTGATACTTCTAAAGTAAAAATGCAGCCCATTTTAACAAGAGAATATACCTCTCATCTTGTCCACTGGCTAGTCCATAGAAGATAAGAATCTACCACTGCTCCTGATGGTGCTTTTAATACTGAGAAACCCAGTCCTTGTGAGCGTAATCAGATTAAATGTGACAGGCTTGATATTGATACGACATACGGTCATACTAATGTGACATACAGCAGCTTTATTCATTATTTGAAAATCTGGGTTTATCCTATATGTTAAAATAAATATGATAACAGGACAGGTCTTTATTGATCTTTGAAGGATTCAATTGTTATGATTTAACCGAACTGGACATGGACCAGAAAAAAAGACATTTTGAAGTTTTGTGCTAATCAAGTCTTTTGCCTTTGTTGAATCAGAGTTTACATGGATAACCCATTTTACTTAAACCAGAAGAGGGGAAAATTTCAGCTTAAACTTGCTTAATTGTGTAATCATTACACCTGTTTTACACAGCAGCAACTACTACTGTTTTCAATATCTTTATGCCTATTTTATATAAATGTAACAGAGAATGAAACAAGACCCAAGTATTTTAATTTGACTCTTCTTAACCTTTCCTATTCACACAGCCTCATTGTATGTAATCAGTATGCATGAAACGAGTAAAAGTTTATGCTTTCGCAGCGCCCTTAAAAATTGGAGCATCTGTACTGCACGATTGCCACTAAGTGCCAGGTAGAGCCGCACAGACCTGAGCTGTAGAAGATCAAAGCACTCCAATCTCACTGTTTCTATTAAGTGCTAGGTGTTGCTCAGGAAGTGTTAAGTGAAGTCCAGGTTTTCCCTGGACGCTTATAATCAAGAGCACTAAATCTACATGGGAATTCACTATGATGTTCTAGATAACTCATCTGAAGATCAGATATTTCATAGAAGATAAAATACAAGTCTTTCATACATGAATAAATCACAGTAGTATTCAAAGAAGTATTCTCAGTATTGGAAGGTCTTGGCTCCTTATGACAAATCTACAGACTTTAAAATCTTTCTCAAAAGGTATACAGAAATATCTATACAGAGAAAGATTTCAGTGCGTCTTGCTTATACAGGCTTGTCCCACCATCATGAGCCCCTCTTCTGAACCAGAACCATTCTGAATTACTTTCATCTTAAGTCGACAATCAGAGGAAATAGTGAGTACAGCAATTGCTCAACATTTATATTGTTTGTAGTGTCCTTCAAGCAGCCACCGCAGTTGCATGCTACATTCCCTAGTCTGATGGGTCTTCCAGTCAGCTCACTTGAAGAAAAGCATCATCAAAAAAAGTCAGCTATCTTCATGAAGAGGTTACTGTCTGTGCACAGTAAAAGGGGAAAAGCTTATTCACGTACCACACTGTAGCCACCTTCCTTCGCTGTTGGCATAATATTCAGGGTCTTTCTTCATCTCTGGTTGTGATGGCAGCGGCCAACATTTCCTGGGTTCCCAACACCCTTCATTACCAGAGCAACAGTGCTGCATTATCTGAGCAACCAGTTGGGGAATTTTCTGACTTAACAGGTAGGAAATACTGAGTAGCTACAACTAACACATCTCATTAATACATACAGGCTTTAAAGAGTTTCTTATTAAAAAAGAGAAGTTAAAATAAAACCTTATCTTGCTTGTTTCCAACCCTTTTATTAGGCTAGAGCATGGTCAGACTTCCAGGAAGCCTCGAAGGTATGGCTGACCCAGCTTTATTGAGTGCTCTGACAGAGAGAGAGGAGTCCAGAAACCCTGCAACCACAGTCCAAAGCTTCCCGGTTCATTCACTCTTCCCAGGGCTTCCAGTGTCCCAGTTCCCTTGATCCTTCTAGGGCTCCAAGCAGAGCATTCAAGTCGTGTACTGCAGCTGGTGTCTTGAAGCTGAGCTCCCTGCCTCAATTTCAACACTTTCAAAGACTGTTTTTAACAAAACATTTGCATTTATCTTAAAACAATTATTAATAAATCCTTCCACATCAAATACTGACATTTCTACCTTTGTTTCTAACAAAGAATTTTCATCACACACAAGTTTCCCACAAAGCAGATATTTCTTCTTTCAACCAGCTCTGCTCGCAATTTTTTAATGTATTTATCATTATGATATGCCAGTAAGACAGAAAAGTACAACCATCCTCATGTTACAGGAAAGGAACTGGCTTGCCAAACAGTAAAGAGGACTTCAAACAAGATACATCAAGATACATCAACAGCTTGCAGTTAAGCGAGGGAGGTCAGAGTGATAAGTAAGGGTGAAAAGGTGCCAGGAGCGAGAGACCCTTTGGGAAGGATAAAATAAGTGTAAAGGGGCCACCTCAGCTGCCTGTACACAAACAGATGCAGCCAGATAAACAGAAGCAGCTATGACAAAACTGGAATCACTGAGACGTTCTGAGATCAGTCATACCAGCTGAATTCTGGGATGCTTGGATGGGTGGATGAACAGACGGGACGGACAAAGGCTCTCAAAGGAAATACTAAAACATTGCCCAGGCGCTCAGGGATGATGTCAGGAAAGCCAAAACTCAGCAAGAGTTGAAACTTGCAAAGGACATTGGGGACAACAAGAGCTTTTACTGCTACATTAGCACTGAAAGAATAAACAAATGTGGGCCTGCTGCTGAACGGGATAGGTGATTTAGTGACAGTGGGCACAGATAAGCCTGAGGTACTCAATGCTTCCTTCACCTCAGTCTTCACCAGCAAGGCTTCCAGGGCTGTTGTGCCTAGAAAGGGGAGTAAAGCAGAACTGCCTTCTCCTTGGAAGAGGACTAAGGCAAGCATCTCTTGAGAAATCTTGACTCATCCAATGTGATCAGATCAGACATGCCCTATGAGGTGAGGCTGAGCTTATTTAGCCTGTAGAAGGGTTTAGGGAGCACCTAATAGCAGCCTTTCAATGCCTCTAAAGAGGTTGAAAAAGGGGAGGTTCCAGATGGATGTAAGGGCGGGGGGGGATCACAATCACAATCATAGAATCATAGAATCATAGAATGGTAGGGGTTGGAAGGGACCTCTAGAGATCATCTAGTCCATCCCCCCTGCTAAAGCAGGTTAGCCTAGAGCAGGTTGCACAGGAATTAATCATAATTAAGCATTGAAACAAATAGTCCAGAGACACTGGAGAATCTCTGTAGTTGGAAATTTTCAAGATCTGCCACAACAAATCCCTGAACAATATGGTCTGAATTCCTTATCGACCTGCTTTGAGCAGTAGGCCAGACTAGAGATCTTACAAGGTCTCTTCCAACCTGGACAGCTCTATGAATTATCAGAGGTTCAGTAAGTTGCCTGAGATCCAGCAGGAAATGATGGGGGGAAAAAATGGGCTCAGGACTTACCAAGACTTCAACTCACCTATTTCCCTTCCTGACTCATCTCCTCTCTCACCAGCTCAAAATAACATGTTTTTAGAGACTACACATACACCATTGCATCCAGGAACATCCTGTAATTACCAGGTCTGAATCTGAAACCGTACCACCTCCTGACTGCAGCTGGAGCTCTCGTATCACCTCTGTGAGACTGGAACTTCACAGCCATCCTCCTTGCCCTGACCCTGCCTTGTGCATCATACAAAGTAATCTCAGGTACATCTCTCGGAAAGCTGGTATGCTGGAAGAGATGCTAAACTGGATAACCAGCAGCCAGAACACCAGTGTACCAGAGCCTGACTTAACACATAAATTAGGACACAGCTCCTCTGTTGGTTTCCTGATCTAGTGGAACTCCTGAGAACCTCTCCATAGCCATCACTCGTAGGGAGGGTGGGGAAGATTACTCCAGCACTGTTTGCATAAACAAGAATCACAGCATGGTATGGGTTGGAAGGGCCCTCTGGAGATCATCCGGTCCAACCCCCCTGCTAAAGCAGGTGCCCCCAGAGCAGGGTGCACAGGAACACATCCAGGTGGGTTTTGAATCTCCAGAGAAGGAGACTCCACAACCTCCCTGGGCAGCCTGTGCCAGTGCTCTGTCACCGTCACAGTAAAGAAGTTCTTCCTCATGTTCAGGTGGAACTGCCTGTGCTCCAGTTTGTGCCCTTTGCCCCCTGTCCTGTCTCTGGGCACCACTGAAGAGTCTGGCCCCATCCTCTTGACACCCACCCTTTAGATATTTGTGAGCATTGATGAGACCCCCTCTCAGTCCTCTCTTCTGCAGGCTGAAAAGACCAAGGGCTCTCAGCCTTTCCTCATAAGGACAACTGACAATTTATTCTACATATATAGATATATATATATATATCTCCTCACTGTTGTCTTCTGGATCATTTATTTTCAATTTTTAATTTCACTCCCACTCTTTTCCATTGCTCCATGGTAGTTAGTCTACCCTCACTGTCCTCTGAATATTTCCCTTTGGGAGGAAAAGTTTTGACTCTTTAGTATTTCAGCATCAAGTAGAACACTGTTTCTTGAGCTACGCACTCAGACATTCCCCCCTCAAATTTCCAGTGTTGCATTTCCATTCTCTCTGTAAAAGAGACCTTTGGGATTAACAAATATTGCACAACATTTATCAGTTAATTGTTATTTAATTCTTAAAAGTCTTCTAAATTTAAATCTTTCAGTTGGAAACAAATTATTATCAAATGGCAGATCTTCGTATAAGTTAGGTGACTGGATAATACATAAACAGTAATATAAAGTGACACAGAAATAAATCCTCTTAACAGGAATACGGATTAATTTCCACTACTATGATCAGTTTAAAAGAGAGAAAACAATACTACGTAAACCACAGGAGCAGTTATCTGCAGAAAAAAAATACATCAGATACCTTCTGCCTCCCCAGAAGAAGAAAGAAACTGTGGCCAGAAGCAGCAAAACAAGGGCTTTAGTTAAAAAGGCAAAATGAATGAGAAAATGAAAACATAAGGAAGGGACTCATTCAATGTAGTAAAATTAACAGAAGCTACGGAAAAGTTCACATTTCATTTGACACCAAGGATTGCCACAAGCCAACTGTTCACCTCATTGGGATCATTGGACCATGAATTGCCCAAAACATTTGTGAAATGATTATTACTTGCTACCCGATTAGCTAAATGCCAGAGGTTTTTTGTTGTCATTTGTTAAAAATTATCTCATTTCCATGTTTAAAAAGTAATATTGCCAGAGAAGTGATTATTGTTTTATCCTAAGCAATAACTTCAGTGCTGTTTTGACACATAAATCCCACCTCTAAAAACCAGCCATCTAAAATCTCACTCCTGTTTCCATTAACTTTGAGATCTCAGGATCAAATTTACAGAGAAAGAAATATAAAAGACACCTTTCTAATGACCCCAGAGGAAGGACTAGCTATAAACAAGTGTGGATTTCAGGGGTGTGTTTTAATTATTCGGTTCATTTCTTGAGAGCACTGAGGAAGAAATGAGACTGCAGGCAGGAACCGAGCTCAGGGAGCTTGGCAAACCAGGAGGAGGATTTGGCAAGAAAACACTGCGTGCGGGGGGCTATGCTGTAATTCAGTTCACTGCAATTTATCAGATTGACAAACTCTCCACATGTCACCAAAGTGAAAGGGAAAAGCCAGACCCTAAAGGTATCTGTTGGGTAGGTGCAATTCAAATCAAATAGCTCAAACTGGGATCCCACATCAATTCCTGAAGCAGCACAAGCTGTTACACTGCATGCCTGCCATCCCTCTTCCTGATAAGCTCAGGCAGCTTTTCCTTCCACTTCTCAACACCTCTTGTAGCGCCTCATGATTTGAAGTAATGTGGTTTTTTTAATTTATGCATCAGTCTGATCTGTATTGAAACTGATGCATACAGTTCATCCCTGTCTCCTCTTCCGCCACAGTAGGCCCCGACCTCCAGTTTTCATTTCATGATTCATTACAAAGCACTAAATTTAAATTAGGACCAAGGTGAGTAAAGTAGAATTTAACAGAAAAAAAAAGACCTAAATCCAAATGTACCATCCATAGAAAACTCTGTATAAAAGTAGCAGGTGCCTATTTGTTTAGTCCAAAGACCTTCTCGGTGCCTATCAGTTTGCTTCTGTGCATGCCCACAGCCTGACGGCTTCGGTGCCTACCTCTCTTCAGCCCATCAGCATCCACAGACAACATCCCTCTGCTTATATCCAGCGTGCATTTCTAGGCCATGCTTCGTGCACACTAATGGGATTAAGCTCTTCACAAATTACGGCTGCAATCTTTTTCCGTGTGGAGAGCAAGAGCAGAAAACTGCCCACGCATTCAAGCAGCAGCACCGCAGAAAGGGGCCGTGCAGACGCTCCCAGCCCGTGCCCTCCAGCACAGCTCCCTGACCAGCTGGCTCTAGGCGAGCCTAGAATACATGCTAGCCTCCTCAGGGTTGTCTACTGTGGAGAGAATTGAACATGGATTTGGTCTGAAAGAGAGCAGAAGAAACCTGCATCTCACCCATAACCTTAAGGATTATGGCACTGCTCTAGGAGGGTGTCTGCTGCTACAATGACTCTGCATTTCACGTAAATCAGTCAGCAGACATCTTGGGAAGCAAAGCGCCCTATGTGCAGTGTGAACCTTGTGGAAGACCATTTTTAAAAAAAAAAAACAACTTTTTTTCAGAGATCATTTCTGTTTGAGACATCAGAAAGAAAGATCTCTAGGTCTGCAAACGAGTGCACAGACACTCACTACTTCATCACTCCTGCAATTATTCATCAAACGTGCTGACTTTAATCCTGCTCAAGTCAATAAACTGCTAACATTCTAAATTTAAGCACCTGAGGTAGTTTTTGCTGATTATGGGCTTAGGCTAATATTCTAAACCTACCTCATTTTCCCTTCACTGTTACCTTAAGAGGTAACAACACACAAACCCAAACATAAATTTCCATGAGGGTTTCCCCGGTTTCAAAGGTGTTCTGCTAGACAATTCTGCTTTCCACCTCTGCACAGGAGAAGCACAAGCCATGGCACAGTCCAGCAGCAGTTTGCATGCACCAGTGCTGAGCGAGCAGCAATGATCCTGCATCTGTATGCAGGGTTTTCTCACCTACAGCTAGGATGACTTAGCAGAACAGCCCTGCACCCTTAACGCAGTATCACAGCTCCAGCCACAGTTACAAATACCCTTGCTGACTTACTGAAATGGTCTTAATTTGTCCCCTAGTCAAACTATAATCTGTGATGAACTGTTACGAAGATGGGCAACGCTTGGAGCTCTGTCCTGATCCCTTTATAATCTAAATATTCGCACTCCTCAGGAACAGCAGGAGCAAGGTCTTTGCCTGCTAAACCTCCCAGTTCCCTTTCAGAAAGGGTGCAAAGGAAAAAAATCACACATTTCTTTAAACTTATAGTGCGATAAATTTTGTAACCTTGAGATATTTTTTTGCCAGAAAACTGTCTGTTCAGTACAGCTTGCCCTCCATATCGTTCTTTCAGAGAGCATAAATAAATCATGCCTTTTCTTCTCTCTTTAAAGAAACAGTATAAAAGATGCTGAGCGTACTAAAGTCAGTGGCGGCTCAGAGTGCTCACTGGAGAAGCACTGCATGCTACAGGATCAAGCCTAAGTAGAAAGTGTCTGAGCGTGTTAACACAACCCCAGAAAAAAGGCAGTTCAAGGCTGAAGCTCATGTGCAGAGACCAGCTCATGTCATATGCTGTGAAACTGCAGCTCCTCTAACTGATGGGTTGTAGCAAAATGCCGAGTGTCTGGCCCTCCACTGCTCGTTACAAATGTGTTGATTTATCTTCTTGTGCTTCAGGTATTCCCCTGCAAAACCAGCATGGATATTACAGAACCTGCACAGTCACTAAATATGTATAATGCTGTCTACACAGTGAAAACAGAAATCCTGGGCAAACGGTGTTTCTAGGGGATTCCAGGTTTTTTCTTTTTTCCCATGTAGGTAGAAATCAAATGAAGAGAAATATAACATTCAGCTTGATAGAATGAGCATGGGAGACTTGGATCATTAGAAAGTCATCTTCTGTCTTTGCAAACTGGACAACTGTCATTTGGTCCTCAGACATAACTGTGGCTGCATGGCTGAACTTTGCACGTTCTGCTAACTCAGTGGTGTAGCAGGTGCTGTCAACCTGGTATTTTTACCTAGGCACACAACTGTACATCTCTCTCTCGTATTTGCATACATACTGTGTACTGTGAAATACACAACAAAAATCAATCAGTTTAGCTTCAGGTCTCTTAGCCCTGCACCATACAAAGCTCAATCACTCCCCGCGGACATTGTGGTTGCTGTTGTTACTGCATCAGTGCAGAGGCTCTGGTTTGAATCGGTCCTCACCATGTCAGGTGATTGTAACACAGAACTAGAAATGGTCTGAGCTCCAGAGGACCCACCATTTATTGTTTTACTCTGGAGCAGTAAAAACTGAATACAGAACCAGTCAGGCATCTCTGTAACATTAAATTACAAATGTTATTCTAGACAAACGGCAGTAAAATCTTCACACTATGTCATAACATCACAAATTCTCCATTAGTCAAATACTGCTGAAGAAACAAGAAGTACTTCTGAATCCTGAAATATTTATTGAAAATATTTCACTCTTCTTTCTGTAAAAGCCAGATGCATTCATTGTGATCAACTCTACTCTATTTGCCCAAGCTGAGCCTCAGGGCACTGCAACAAAGTGCAGGAAATTTGGGTTGGGAGGCAAAGAAAATACTTTGTGCTTACTTGATTTAAAAGAAAAAAAACCCCAGCTGTTTGAATGTTTGGGAACCTTGATGCGTGGGCAAAGCACAGGTGATCCAGTCTAACAGTCATGACGGCTGCCCCCTTGCGCTGCATCCCACACTCCACAGCCATCACTTAACTGGCTGTAGAGTGTTATTTCAGTGGCACATTAATTGTGCCATGGACACACTCTGTATAGCTCGGAGGTTATTAATACAAATTTTATTGGCCCAGGCGCAGTGCTGCACAAACAACGTTAAACAGCTTTTGCTGTCGGTTCAGATCTGGAAGCGGTTTAGCCATTTTCATATGATCTGGAACATGAAGAACAAGCTCTACCTACCCAAGCCAGTTCCATTCACTGCATATCTGGACAACAGTACAAAACCACGAAAATTCAGAAGTGGAACACTGGCACCTTTAACTTCATGGAGCCACGTTAGATGCAGCAAGCTCCTGCTCAGGAAGGTCTGTCTTGATCCAAGCTGGTGCTAGACAGGTGCGCTCAAATATGCGTGTGCAACACTTACTTGCCACCCAACTCATGAAGAATCTTAAGCATTGAAAAAATGCAGAGCAGAGCCACCTGAGTGGCTCTTTGTGGAGGGAGCCCCAGGTCTCAGCCAAAGCTGGTAAACCGTGCGGGATACACAGTGACTATGCAGAACCAGTCAGGCCTCTCTGTAGCACAGCAAATTTCAGGGTGGCCCGTGGCATTCATCCATCTGTGCGACAGCACTCGCAAGTTATCTCAGCTTCACATTACTTTGAACAACAAAGCAATTGAACTTTGGTTACTCTTTCAAGAACATGCAAAAACTTGGGTACTGGTTATGCAATGCATGTCAAGAAATAAAACTTTAAGTGCTGTGATACAAAGCCATAATCATAATCTGAAATTCACCTCTTCCAAAAATCAAGGCAAGAAGCCTCACAGCATGCCTGGCAAGCTACTAATCCAACTCCCAGCAGAAATACATGCATTGACTTCCAAAGATAAGACCTAATGGCAAGATACAGTTCTTAAGAAGGCAGAAAGAAAAACTGACTTGCTGTGGCTCACACTCAAAAACACAAAACCTGACAAACAATTGAAGGTTAGCTGTGCTGAGCTGTGAATCTTCTGACCTAGGTCCTGCAGTCATATAGAAACACCTCTTGGTAGCTGGAGGTCAGAAAAGAGGTGCTATGCCACGGACTGAACAGGAACTTCAGTAGGCAGCCCTTCAAGAAGTATTTCAACAGAATATTAGGGGGTTTTATACATATACACGTGCACCGACAAAAGATCTAAATATCAAATTACATATAATCTAGTGTGACTGGTCACGAGAAGAATCTGCCATCTCCTGTAAACGGAATCTTGCACTAGGTTTAACCTTGTCCTACATACTGTATAAACAAAGCAATTTATCTTATTTTTCATACATATTATAGTCAGTTATTTATACAGTCTGCGTAACATAATTTTTAAAGAGTGTTTTGACTTATGATTTAATCAGACTTCTACACGAGCCTCTGGATAAACTACAGGGGAGAAATCCTAGGCTTGCTTCATTCACTGAATATGATTTAAAATGATGTTTCAGGGTTTTTTAATTCACTTCTATGCAAATAACCTACCTCTCCATGATTCCTTGTTACTGGGGTACTATTTAACAAGACTACTGATGGATAGTGTTTAGCAATGAGAATTAAATTCTCACGCCCACTAAAATCTACTTGTCTCATAGAATCACAGAATACCAGGTTGGAAGGGACCTCAAGGACCATCTGGTTCAACCTTTCTTGGCAAAAGCGCAGTCTAGACAAGACGGCCCTGCACCCTGTCCAGCTGAATCTCAAAAGTGTCCAACGTTTGGAAATCCACCGCTTCCCTGGGGAGATTGTTCCAACGGCTGATTGTTCTCATTGTGAAAAATTTTCCTCGTGTCCAATCAGAACCTCCCCAGGAGTAACTCGTACCAATTACCCCTCGTCTTTTCCATGTGACTCATCGTAAAAACGGAGTCTCCATCTCCTTTGTAGCCATCCTTTAAGTCCTGAAACATGGTGATGAGGTCTCCCCTAACCCTTCTTTTATCAAGGCTGAACAAACCCAGTTCTCTCAAGCCTTTCCTCACATGGCAGCTTCCCAGTCCTTTGGTCATCTTTGTGGACCTTCTCTGGATCCTCGCCAGCCTGTCCACAGCTTTTTTCATTAGTGGGGACCAGAACTGAACACAGTGTTCCAGGTGTGGCTTCACAAGCGCTAAGTAGAGTGGGATACTGGCTTCTTTATCTGTGCTGGTGATGCCCTTGGTGATGCAACCCACCATCCTGTTGGCTTTCTTTGCCGCAGCAGCACACTGTTCACTCATGCTGAGCTTGTTGTCCACCAGGACCCCCAGATCCCTTTCCACAGAGCTGCTCCGCAGCCAGGTAGATCCCAGCCTGTGCCGCACTCCTAGGTTATGTCTTCCCAGGTGCAAGACCTTACAGCTGTCCTTGTGGAACTTCATAAGGTTCTTGTTAGCCCACTCTTCCAGCCTATCTGGGTCTTCCTGCAGGGTGGCTCTCCCTTCTGAAGTGTCCACTTCCCCACTCAGTTTGGTTTCATCAGCAAACTTTATCAGGGTACACTTGATCCCATCATCCAGATCACTTATGAAGATACTAAACAGCATGATCTTAACTAATTATGCACTGATTAACTCTGGAGCCCCAGCCAGGTATCCAAGGTGAAAGAATGCTACGAGAACACAGAGGAAACACTGAGATGCTGAGAATGGTGTAGGATGGGAAGCTTTAGTAAGGATAAAAGATTTAGGAGACTTAGCCTTGAAAAAAGTCTACAGGCTTCACTGTGTTTTCCTCACAGCTCCACAGCCAGGAATTGTATGCACTGGAGAGTGACGGATGTCTGATAACTCCAGCAATAGCAACCTGTCCATCAGGCACCAAAGGACTAGTTGCCAATCATTATAAGCTTAAACACCACCATAAGCACTAGTCGCACCAAACCTAAAGCACAAAGAAGCACAGCTAAAATTCTGCTCTTTTGCCAGCATATTTGAACAGAAAAATAACAGTATTAAGAGATAACGTTGACATTTAATCTGTCAATATGCCTTGGAATTATCACCCAGATAAAGGAAGCACAAGGGATTGGTTCAGGCTGAGAATAAACAACCAAAAGAACCAGGAACACTTCAGGGCAGAAAATTCATGCTCTGTGCATTCCCATGGCATCTGCAGAACTTTCAGTCACGTAGGTCTTCTCTGCAACAGTGACGGGACTCTCACAGCTAGAAGAAATGAATACCAAGTTTTGCAAGAGCGGTCGAAGAAAGGATATAATGTAATATCCATCTTAATTTGGCTGTCCTTGTATACCTCTTAAGACATCAACATGAGGACATATTTGCAGGACAGCTTTCCTTCAAATACAGCAGCAGACTACATTATAGACTTTATATACACAAAATGCTGACTGGACACTTGTGCTATGCAGAGTATCATTTATTATCAGAAATCCCTGGGGAACAAAACACATCCCTAGATTAATATGAATTTATTAAAGCTACCATTAGAGCTTTGTTTATTAAAAAAATCTAAATCACTACCTCTAAAAATCTCTCACACACCAAAGAAAAATGTTAGAAGATAGTTATTGAAGAACTCCAGCTGTATCAGCATGCTAAATGGTATCAGAAACAATTTAGCTGAACTTGCACTTCAATTGAAGAACATGATTTCTTGGTGTGTTTCCATCTGAAGAGAGAAGGTAAGCCCCACATACATTACGAATCCTGATTTCAGTAAGGCAGATAAACAGTCCAAAGTCGGTTTCACAGATAATAGATGAGAAATACAGCACAGGAATCGAGTATCTGAGGTTCCTAGGATTATTTCTCTTCTGCCATTGTAACTATACTCCCACCATCTACTGCTGCAAGAGTTGTATTTAATTTTTTCCAAAGTTAAAATACGTTCTCTTCACTAGCAAACTGTGATTTAATATAGTTTTGTTTAGCATAACACAATTTTCTGTTAATACTCTGAAGTGTTCTAACTTTACAATATCTCATTACAGATACAGCTTTAGACATGTACATATCAGCTAAATTAAACCATTATTCAAGTTCTGGCACATTGTAAGATACAAGAAAGAGTCAGCAGGAGAAGGAGGAAGATGCTGACAATTAAAAATTCTGTCTGAGAAAATCATCATTAATTATTCTATTGAAGGCTTGAAATATATCAGTAGAATTCTGTAGCGAAAAACGTAATTAAAAAAAAATAGCCCTGTAGTATTTCTCTGACTTTTTTTAATTTCTTGCAACAGTGAAGATAAAAGAGTGATCTGATCAAATTAATTTATTTTTTCTTTTTACTAATCTGCCCTATATTAAAACAGACTTTCCAAACAAAAATAAAGATTTGCCCTTTGCGGCAGAGAAATTTCACCAAGAAAAACACACAAATAAAGGATGTGGTAAGGGGAAAAATTCTGACATGAACGACATCACAGAAGAAAGTTTTGGGACAAAACAAGGGAGATTTGTATATAATTTCAAATTATCCCATAATCATGTTGTCGCACGGATGGGACACTCCACGAAAGGACTCCTCAGAAGATATTAAGGAGGACTAGAGTCCAGACAGCTTCAGAAAAATCGTCTTATATTTAAGGAGGATCTGGAAAAAGGTAGAACAGCTTTTTAGACTAGCAAGTAAATAGTGCTTTAAAGTAAGTTTTGCTAAGAGCAGACTGAGTTAGCTATGCAGCAACAAAAAAGACAAAGAAGTAAGAAGGGAAAGAGAGAGAGAGGTCTGAGAAAGAAAATGGAAATTTCAGCTTTTTTTTCTGTGTTGGGCAAGTAACAATAAGAAGATAACTTCATGTCCATGGAACTGAACAAGAGGAAGCAGAAAATTAAAGACAAGGAGAAGAGTTAGTTGCAAGTTTGTGGTGGATAGTAACAATAACAGCAATTATCATTGCTACTCTCAGATTTTGTTGCAAAAGAGCACACAGACAAGCTGGCAGAGAGAAGTGTGCAGGAAATTCTGGATACACATATTCTCCTAATGTTTCCAACAGCTTCGCTGTTTCACCTGCTCCAAAGGAGCACTTTCCTTCCTGAGAAAACTAATGAAAGTAGTTTCATAGCTTAATTATTGTTAGCAGATGTCTGTGTTTACCTTTTTATATATATAAAACAGTAAGTAAATGGTTTAATAGTAAATAGTCACAATTAAACAAAAGACTTGGTGCTTCTCTCACAAGAAATGGCATAAAGAGAGAGCACGCGCAAACAAACCTGGGCACACAAGGGTAATCGAAAGATGTGGCTCACAGTGCAATTACAGATCAACCAGGACTGATGATGTATCAGGTCCGAAATACCTGGATAACATCCCTGATCTTATTCTTCGCAATTTTCTTGGATATTCATATTTCTATGAAAATCTGACTGATGAAAACCATCTTTTCTGAATTTTCATACACAGCTATACACAATTCAATTGTGAATTTTCATACACAGCTATTAGTTACACAATTTTGGATTTGTGTATCATCAAATGTCAACCTCAGTGCCAATTCACCAATGGTTTTACAGAAAAGGCTAATTCAGCAGCTTTTCAAATGCAGTACTAATCAGCAGTACAGTCAATATTTATTATTTTTCCATCCACCTAATTAGCAGAGAGCAAGAAGACTATCTTCCCATCATGAAAGAGCCATGACTGTGCCAGAAACCTTATCTGACACTTGCTCCAAAAGAAGCAGTGTTTCCTATTCCCAAAGAATAATTCAAACAATAGCTAAATATGATTCAAGAACATCAAGCATTGACACAGATTAGAAGACCAGTTACAATCATAACAAGTATAAAAGAAAGCTTTTGGAAGGCATATGTATCTTTATGTGTGATTTCAGATCAACATCTACTTAAAAGAGGACTAGGAAGTATTGTTCTATAGAAAAGTATCTTATTCTTCCATTGGAGCAACTGGGTCTGAACAGTGGAGGTAGCGATGGAGATTCTGACGCTCTGGAAGGCCAGGCAGTCCTTTCACATCCCAGCACCTCGGTAACGGGAGGCCTGACCGGAGCAGCCGCTCCTACGCTTGGCTGTTTGGTCACCACGCTCCGCAGGGCAACTGCAGCCCTTTCTGAAGCACTCACGTCCTCTCTTCCCGAGTTCTCCACCTTGTTACTCGGCCTCTTTCCCCAAGCATACGTACCCATCTCCTTTCTCCTCCTCCTCCCGCAGGCCCGAGGGCCCTGACCCACGCCCGGACCACCAACAGCCGCTGCAGTTGCCCTCCCCCGGCAGGAGCGCGGTGCCCGTGTCCCTCCTGGGGCACTCGTCCTCCGAGCCACCTCACCCCCGGGGGCTCGCTGAGGACCCTTCGCCCCACGGGGCACGCAAGGCCCGGCTGCGCACCCCGCCGGGCAGCCGCCCCTCGCAGCCAGCCCTGCCCTCACTCCAGCACTTGCTCGCCATCGGCGCGGCTGCCGGCACCCACCCTCCCTCCCTCCGAGGCGACTCCCGCACCGCCGCCGCAGCCTGACACAGCGCGGTGCGGCACGAGGCGCCAGGCTCGTCCTCGCAGCCTGAGGGAGCGGGGAGGCGGGCGGGGAGCCGGCCCTCCCTCACGGCCACCGTGCGGCCAGGCAGAGCGGCTGACCTTGAGCACGACATCCCGAGACCGGCCGGGCCAGGGCCAGGGCCAGGGCCAGGGCCAGGGCCAGCCCCCGCGCAGGGGCTGGGGCCGCCGCCCGGACGCAGCGGCCGCGGAGAATCGAAACCCGGGCCCCCTCCGCGCATGCGCATGTGCACACCACACACCACCCCCTCCCCCCACTCCGGCTGCCGCCTCCGCGCCCTCTCTGCCGAGCATCCCGCCCGCCCCGCCGCCGCGCTGCGGGCCAATAGAGAGACAGCGCGCACCGGCCGCACAGAGACGTCACCGAGCCGACCCCGCCCCTCCGCCATCCGCCCGGAATCCAATGAAAGAGAACGTGCAGCGCGGGGCGCTTCCCCGCCTGCCGTGACGTCACGGCCACCGCCTCCCTTCCCCTGCACCGACCCGGCGCCGGGCCCAATCAGAGCCTGCCTGGCGCCCTGGCCCCGCCCCTCCCGCGCAGTGACCTCACGGCCCGTCCTTCGGCGGCGGCGATGTGTAGCCAATCAGGGGTGCGGGAGGCCGCGCGAGCTCCCCGCCCCGCGGCCGTAATCCCCGTGCCCCCGCCCCGTGCCCATTCCCCCTTCCCCCTTTCTCCTCTCCCCCCCTCCCCCCGCCCCCCCAGCACCGAGCGCCCGGCGGCGGCGGCGGCGCAGCCCAGTCCTGTCCGTGCCGGCGGCGCCTCCTCGGGCTCGGCGACATGGAGTGCGCTGCGGCGGGGGCCGAGTTCAACATCCTCCTCGCCACCGACTCCTACAAGGTGGGCGCGGGCACGGCGGGCGGGAGCGGGGGGGGGTTCACCTCTGCGGGCGCT
>VZSC01015128.1:194347-244165 GCA_013398225.1 Steatornis caripensis | reverse complement strand
CCGCCGCACCGGACCCGCTGGGCCTAGCACCGGGTAGCTTCATCCGCGGGTGAGCCGAGCCAGGCCGTCCCTGCCGCCACCGGCTGCCTTCCCGTGCCCGCCTGGCCGGGGCTGGGAGGCCTCCCCGAGGCGTGAGAGAGGGTGTCCGGCCTCGGGGCCGCGCGAGGGGGGCAGTGTTGGCGGCGCGAGGGGGAACGGCGGAGGCCTGGCTGGGGGCTGCCCCCCTCACTTTAGCCCGTCCCGCGGAGAGGGCGGCCGAGCCCGCTCCCCTCCCCCCGCCGGGTGCCCGAGGCCGCGCTGCCGGGCGGGGGGCGGCGCCGGCGGCGTCTCGGCGAGAAAAGAAAGTGAAAGCGGGCGGGGTGGGCGCCGCCGTCCCGCGGCCGCGGAGCGGGGTGGGCAGGGCGCGGCCATGGCGGGCGCGCCGGAGGCGGGGGCCGAGCATCTTGTGGTCCGCGGCGGCAGCCGGGCTGCCCTCCCTCGTCCTCCGGGGCCGGGAGCGGGCGCACGTGTCGCTCCGGTAGGAGGGCGCAACGCGAGCAGAGCGGNTCAGTTCTTTCTGGACGCTTCAAGGAAGCGTAAAAGATAAGTTTCACTTCCATACGCCTTACATGTTGAATTTTAAGTATTTGTCATTTTGAATGACCTTTTACCCTGTGTGGATTTAGGAGAGCACTTACTTCTTGAGCACTTTGTGTGAGTCCGTGTTTATTCCAGGCTCTGACAGCCTATGTATTCTTTATTTAGAAGGCTAGAGGTATGCAAGGAAGAGACGTGAGTACTCTTTAGCTTACTGGGTTTGACTAGTACTTAATGACTGCAAAATATTATTTTCAGCAGCCTGTATGGGTATATATATACTTATTTTTTTAACTAAAATCTTGTGGTGGGAGTGTGAACGTGTTCTCTTTACCTCCTGTGACTCTGTCAGTGGAAAAGCATTGGAAACTTCTGACCCAGCACTCCTCGTAAGAAGCAATCTTCACTCTGTCTTCGTTCGTTATCTTCCAAGTTTTGATTTGCAGTCACACGGTCCTGTTACAAACCCCAAGTGATCATTGCTCTGAAGGAACGCTGCAACTGTACTGAATTCAGCCAATTTTTAAATTAATGGAAAGTAACCTCTTCCAGAGTCATTGAAACTTTCATTGTTGAAAAGGTAAATGTTTTTCTTTTCTTGTTAAGGAACAGGGAACTTGTAGCAGTAGGTGAAGTAGCGCAGCTGGCTGCTCACAAATGTGTAAACAGTAAACATAAGACACTTTGTCATTTTGTTAGGATAATCTTGGATCCCCCCCCAACTCCAGCCCCGTGTCTCGTTTCTCCCGCTTTGCTTAGATCGGGCGGAGAAACCGTGCCGGCTGCTGACTGCCTGCAGTTTTGTATCTGGCTGTGGTGAAGAGCGCTCGGAGGAACCGGCTCACTCGAAATACGTATTTGCTAGCCCTCTGCTTAGCTTCTGGTCATCGCGGTGGCAGATTTGGTAGGCAAGGTGATTCAGAGTGGGCGATCACACTTCCCCATCCTCCCTTCGTGCCACGAAATCACTTGAAAATAGTGTTGCTTGATAGCAACGGACAAGTACCAGCACACTGCCCGCACTCCAGTCCAGTGATTTCTGACCCAGAAGCTCCTGGCGTGCCGCGCAACGTGACCGTGCCCAGGCCCAAGTCCTAGCTCTGTGCAGCGTTGTATTGATGTAAGCGTACAGTTTCTGGCCACTGGGCAGAGCCAGCATGTGACTCCCCGGGTCTGCTCGTACAGGTATGCCCTGTGTCCCCCAGACACAGGGGGACAGTCTGCTCCTCAACGAACTTTTTTTTTTATTCAGGGAGATGCATCGCAATGTCAAAGCAGTTGTTTGTGCCTTAAACAGTCCTGATTATCATTGTAAAGCATTTATTATGTTGTAGTCCTTTAAAAATTCGACCACTTGGGTGGGTTTTGTGAGGGAGGGTGCTTCTAGAGAGAAGAGCAGGAAAAAAGGAAATACGGTGTCACGACCAGGCCTTGTTACTGGCTAAGTACCACAGCACAAGCCTCCCTATGTGCTCCGATGGCTGACTTGTGCTGTTGTACCTTTCCCAGCTCCTCTGTGTTATTATCGTTATCATGTGGTGTTGCATAAAGATGCCTTTCCGTAAAGAAATTCTTAACGTTTATCGTTGCTGTTTGTGGGAAGGTGTGTCGTGAGACTGAAAGATGCTGATAAATCTTAGAGCAGCTCAGTCAGAGCATCCTGACACTGCCGTTGAGGGCTCACAAAACTGCTTTCATTAAGGGCTTCATCTAGCTACAGTACTCTTTAAGAACTATGTTCAAGTATTTGTTATCAAACTTATTCAAATACAGAAGATCCACTTTTCTTCCGTGTCTAAGACTAATCACATTACATACTGCAGGCCTGGGTTTAAATGGTATCTTATTTTAAATCTGCTTTGCAGACTAATTTTCCTGAATTCACTGCATCTCCCCAGTGGTAGTGAGGAGCACTGGACTGGCAGATGAGCAGTTTACTTCTGTTTTGTTTGCTGTTTCATAGGAAAGATGATTTGGTAACGCTCCAGGAGTGGTAGAAATCTTGAAGATGTCAAGTAAAGGCCTGAGGTCGTGTGTGTGTGTGTCCCGTCCTCCCTGCCCAGTTTACAACTGAATTTGGATGAGGTTTTCTGTGGCAGCTAGGAGCGTTTTGTATTATGTTAAAAACAGCTGGAATTGTCTACGTTGCTTTGTTAGGACTACTCAAATTGTCTCTCTGCCTGTGTGCCTTTTTCCAAATCTTAGGAACTCCAGTGTCTTTGAACAGTGCTTAAACAAGTAGCTTCTTTTATCTTGTTAGGTAATATGAGCAAACATCACTTATCTTCTCCCTGGATGATCCTAATCAATGAAACACACTTAGTGAGAGCACTTTCAGTAACAACTGCACTAAAATATCTGGTAGTTGGCAACATCAGGCTTTCTACAGCAGTTACCAAACATTCTTACTAGCAATTAAAACAAAAATGGGAATTGATGTTGTGTGGTTTTCTTCTTTTTTTACGTATTTCTATGTATCCGCAATTGTGGCATGTCTGTGTGCAGTACCATCCGTATATAACATTCAGACTCTCAGAAAAAACATCAGTTCAGAAGCTTGCTTGGTGATCCTATTGCAGTACATGCTGATCCATACAAACTAATGTTGGTGATGAAAGTCATGTGGAAATAAACAGCTCGGGGCGGAGGGGGGAGCAAAAAAAAATGTGCAGACCGTCCTAAACAGTACAACTCTAGCTGGGTAGCTGTCCGTGAATAAAAATTTCTGGTGTCTCAGGGTCATATCTGCCACAACTCATTAGTTTGAGTGTTAGCTCCAGTGTCCCGGTTCTCTGTTGCTACAGCTGGAAATTTGGGGTGGAGAGAAAATTGATTACTGGTTTAATGCCTATGAAAATTCAGAAACAAAGTAATTTGGTAGGCAGAGTTTTGTCTGTTGACAGTTAATCCAGCCTCCGGTCACTCTGAACTGTGTTCCTGTCTGTGTGCATCATAGGGTATTTCCTCGTAAGGTGTAGAAGATGATCAAATATTCAGCTTCAAAAACTTAAAAGCTGTTTTTGAAAAACAGCTGACTAGCATGCTAATTCCCAGTATACTCGATATTTCTAGGTAGGCATAGTTTCCAGTGGGTGAATTTTGGAGGCTTGCTACACACTGGACCCAGTACTGAGCTTCCATTATGAACTGGGATGTGCTGAATTGCACAGGTGCTCCTGGATTTTGAGGGCAGGCTTCAAATTGTGCAGTTTTCCTCTAACCCACATAACAAGATAAATGTTTTTGCATCACTTAGGTTTTTTTCCTTTCTGTATACTTTGTTGTATATTCTTAAGCTTCTCAAAATCCCCCAGTGGTGTAATTCCTCCTCTGTGCTGGGTGTTACGTGCCATCCCTTCAGAGTCTGGGTGTGGGCATATGGTATGGGGTGTGTGCATCTTGCTGATAAATAACAGCAGTCTTTTTAATTCTTTTGGTCATAAGACTTCCGAGAGATTCATCGGTGCAGTGTTATTTGCGGAACCTCTTTGTGTGAATGTCTGGTATAGCAATGATGCTTTGAGTAGTAAAGTTTTTTGCTACTGACTCAGTATTACTGAAAAAGGGAAGCATTTGAAGTCAAGATCCTTGTTGCTAGAAAGCTGCAAGCGAGGGGATATCAGCAGGCTCCTTGAAGCTCTCTGCTCCTCATGTGAACAGGCTGCAGGCTGTCTTACTGTTCTGTCTGTACGGAGAAGGCCCTGCAGTCTTGCCCCTGTGCAACAGCGAGCGTTCTGTTCTCTCATTGCACTTCCCAAGTGAAAGAGTCCATGCCCTTCTCTTCCTCTTTCATCTGATGTTGTCAACGCACCACCTCTCCATTTTCTTTCTCTTTGATTCCCAATGCTCTGTTTATCCCATATTTATTTATTGCTGCGCAGGCAAGAAGTGTTCCACGGTATGTGTAGCATGAAACTCTATTGAGAGGATCAGCTTAGAAGAGCCGTGTTGTTCAGTCAGAAGGTACTGGTGCCTGGCCTGTACCAGGCCTGGCTTGGATGGACCATGAGCTGCAAGTGGGGAAGGGCTATCAAAATGAGGACTGAACCTTGTTCGCAAAAGTAATAATAGCTTATTTTGCTTTTACCAATGAACTGCATTACTGTTGCTTGGAATGTTTCGTAATTAAGTTGATAGCTATAATAAGCTGCCATGCAATTACCCTATAGGAGGAGCTGACTTGCTATCTAGACTGTAAATGAGATCTGTTTCAGAACTCAGTTCTTTCTGGACGCTTCAAGGAAGCGTAAAAGATAAGTTTCACTTCCATACGCCTTACATGTTGAATTTTAAGTATTTGTCATTTTGAATGACCTTTTACCCTGTGTGGATTTAGGAGAGCACTTGCTTCTTGAGCACTTTGTGTGAGTCCGTGTTTATTCCAGGCTCTGACAGCCTATGTATTCTTTATTTAGAAGGCTAGAGGTATGCAAGGAAGAGACGTGAGTACTCTTTAGCTTACTGGGTTTGACTAGTACTTAATGACTGCAAAATATTATTTTCAGCACCCTGTATGGGTATATATATACTTATTTTTTTAACTAAAATCTTGTGGTGGGAGTGTGAACGTGTTCTCTTTACCTCCTGTGACTCTGTCAGTGGAAAAGCATTGGAAACTTCTGACCCAGCACTCCTCGTAAGAAGCAATCTTCACTCTGTCTTCGTTCGTTATCTTCCAAGTTTTGATTTGCAGTCACACGGTCCTGTTACAAACCCCAAGTGATCATTGCTCTGAAGGAACGCTGCAACTGTACTGAATTCAGCCAATTTTTAAATTAATGGAAAGTAACCTCTTCCAGAGTCATTGAAACTTTCATTGTTGAAAAGGTAAATGTTTTTCTTTTCTTGTTAAGGAACAGGGAACTTGTAGCAGTAGGTGAAGTAGCGCAGCTGGCTGCTCACAAATGTGTAAACAGTAAACATAAGACACTTTGTCATTTTTGTTAGGATAATCTTGGATGCAAAACACAGAAATTTTTAGTGGTAAAGAAAGCTGCTGTAAAGTGTTACCTTTTTTTAAACATTGTGTTTTGTCTGAGTAATTTAGAATACATTCAGTTCTAGTCAGTACACTTGACCTTGTTTTTCAAATGAATGTGGATGTGATCGCTTACAGCATCTCTGCTGATAATGTGCAGCTTCCGCAGGAATTCAGTGGCTTGCATGTGCTCTCCTTAGGTTTCTTAGTACTGACTGATCTCTTAACTTTTTTTTTTTGCTCACCTCTAGTCCAGTTATTCTTTAGTACACATATAAGAGATGATGGATGAACTAGAATACAGAGACATTAAAAGCAGTACAAGATCAGCCTTCAGTCATAACCTGCGTTAGTTTATCCCTCTCATCTCACAAGAGCAGATATCTCGCAATATTCTCACTCGAGGTCTTAAACATTGACTTAATCTGTATTTGCTTCACTTAGGCATTTTTAATAAGGGGTCTGGAGTGTCTAAGGCTACTTTCCTGTGGCAATTCGAAGCTCACGTATAACCAAAACAGTAAGATTGTACTTGACTATTAGATTTTTTCTTTTTTTTTTAACTCCCGTCAAGTGTCTTGCACTTCACCTGCTTATGTTGGATGCCCTTTTTGTTGAGTTATTAAAGATTGATTTTTCTGAGGTTTCCTCTTGTGTTCAGATAAGCTTATCGTTTAACCACACTGACTTTTGGTTTGGTTTTTATTTCCACTTCTGTTTATGGTGTAGGTTCCTCGTGTCATTGCTCTGGAAGCTACAAAAGCATCCTTGTTGGGTATAACTGCTTGTCACAATTGTGGGGTTGTTTTTTTTTCCTAAAGGGCATCAACAATACGTTGTAACTGCTGTTAGTTATGTCTCAGCCCAGTGAGGTATACCTGATAAAGCATTCCCTTTGTTCCCAAGCACTGGTTCATCTCCTCATTGTCATTAACAATGTTGTTTTCCGTACGGGTTACTGGCAAGCATTGCTTTTAACCACTCCATTGGCTAAGCCTCATAAAAGTATAGTTAAAGCAGTCGTTCAAATCACAGCCTCTTTCCGCAATGTTTTCAAATAATATGTAATACCGTAACTAATGAGGATCTTAGAGGTGCTTTGCAGAAGTCTCCCCAGCGTAAATTCCAGAAGCACCACTGCAGTAAAGTCATCAGTTTAGTAAGTTCTATATGGGCACGAGGATCCCCCAGACATACCTCTTCCAGCATCAATAAGCTGTTCTGCAGTGCACCCCACAGCCTTAGCTCTCATTTTTACTTGTCACATAAAACGGGCTGTCTTGGTTTTGGCTGGGATATAGTTAATTCTCTTCCTAGCAGCTGGTATAATACTGTGTTTTGGGTTTAGGATGAGAAGAATATTGGTAACACGCTGGTGTTTAGTTGTTGCCGAGCACTGCTTGCACCAAGTCAAGGACTTCTCAGCTTCCCGTACTGCCCTGCTGGCGAGGAGGCTGGGGGTGCACAAGGAGCTGGGAGGGGATGCAGCCGGGACAGCGGAGCCCAGCTGGCCAGAGGGGTATCCCACACCGTATGACATCGTGCTGAGCGTGCTGAGCAGTAACACTGGGGCACGGTGGTGGCTGCTCGGGGACGGGCTGGGCATCGGTCAGCAGGTGGTGAGCAATTGCATTGTGCCTCACTTGTTTTGTGTATTCTTTTATCGTTGTTCTTATTATTTTCCCTTCCTTTTCTGTCCTATTAAATTGTCTTTATCTCAACCCACGAGTTTTACCTTTTTTCTGATTCTCTCCGCCATCCCACTGGTGGGGAGCAAACAAATGGGCTGCGTTGTGTGGTGTTTAGCTGCCTGCTGGGTTAAACCACAACACAGGCTACAGTCAATTTTCGCCTCCACTGGAAAGGATATAGCTCAGTTCAGCATGCGAACAAAGCTCGCAGTACAGTGACCAACCCATACCTTGGGCCCAAATTACTTGCCGCAGACCTGACATGCCCTAGGTGAGTGGCACAGCTAGCTTCCAGGGCCACGCTGCTTCTGGCTTACCTTCAACCTGTCCCTCTGATGCTTCGTGTTTCTGGCTGTACAGTGCCGTGGGTTCACTAGCTGCCTTGTTCTGTACCTGTTTTGCACTAAAGATTTTTGAAAGTAACTACAGAAGGTTCAAATACCATCTTAGCTGAACTGGTATCATCACTTACAGAGTTACACTATGGGCAAGATCCTGCTGACTAGATTCTCGGGGTTTTGTTTTCTTCATGTTAAGCACGGATTAGAAGCATCTTTCCAAAGGCTCGTATTAGCACCCATCTGATCTAGCTGAGCACCAGGAATAAACTACCAATGGATAGTTTGGCTTCACCTGACTTCTCTACTCGTGTCAGACCTGGTTTTCTCATATTTTCCGATGGTTGAGTTATATAGACTTAAATAACTTTTTAAAGTCCATTTCATTGCAATCTCTTGTGTAACAAAACTTATAGATTATAAGATTATTTGGCTTTTATGCCAAAGGTTTTCTTCTCTAGCCTGTAAAAATGTAGCCTTTACCTCAGTCATCCCTGTTTTGTGATGAATACCTGTTAATTCCTTTTTCTTGAAACTGAACTCTTACTGTTTGGGGTGCTTTTTTGGATGGCCGATCTAAATGCAATTTGTGCTTCACGGTTTTTCTCAAATGGCTGACTTGATTTAGTTAAGTAGATGTAGCCCTTGTGGAGGTGTTCTTTGTTCAGAATATACCTTTATTGGGATGTAATTTAATAAGGAGCTATCACAACTGGAATAAAAGTGCTCTATTTCAGTCATAGTACGTAACCTTGTTGTAGATGGTTGTTCAAGGGGCTGTTTGTCATACTTTGTGTCAACAGAACCTAAATGACAGTCTTTGAACTAAATATCAAAAGGCCTTTGAAGATATTTTTGGGTTTTGTTTTCTTGTAAGGGTCTCAATCCCAGTAGGGGCTTTTGTTTGGGTTTTTTTTCTGTAGAAAAGGGGTTTCCTACTGACTTTATAATTGCTCCTGCTTATCAAGAGTCTATTTGTACAAGTTCTGCTTCTGTCATCCCCTAACTGAAAGCGTAGATTTATCAATACTGTCTTGATCTGTAAGTCGCATAAAATACAATTTGAACACTGTACACTGTCACTGGTTGTTCTTTCGGGTCTTCTTCAGAATAAAGAAAGATGCAAAACTTCACCTGACAACCAGGGAAGTTCAGGCATTTTTTGAAGCGTAGTTTTCATTGTTCAAGCACTATGTTGTAGGGGTTTTTTTGGTTGGTAGGTTGGTTTTCAGTGGCATTCTTTGTGTCTTCTGTGAACTGTTCCTGCTTCCTAGAACTTGATCCTTTTTAGACTTTTTTTTTTTTGTTTTTTACCACCAGCCACTTCACTACATGCCAAACCTCCTGGCATTGCTATGGTGGATGGGTATTATTTTCCCATGTCCTGTAGTCCAGAAGTGCCAGCAACAGTCAGAGCTGCCGTAACGTTCCGTGGGGAGATGCTCCTGTTAGGTGTGGTGCCCTGCTGAAGATCTTGGAAGCAAAACACATGGCCAGATAAGTGAGCAGGGAATGTAGGTCTCGTGCTTAATTCTCACGTACCTATGCAGCATGCCTGGAGTAAGCAGTGCTTGGAAGGTGTGGTGCTTTTAAGATTGTGATTGTGTCTTTATATATTGAGTAGTCTGTGGGAAGCCTTGCGGACACCCAAAGGGTGTTTCAGCTTTACAGAGAAAACTAATAGCACTGTGGAATGTCAAGAGAAGCACAAGTTATTTTAAATTGCAGAGGTAAAGTTTGCTTAGATGTAAATACCTTAATTGCTAGGGATGTGTATTTTTCACTGTTCAAATAGATTCTAATGTGCGAAGAATACAATCGAATCTTGCACGTTACATGTGTAAAGCTAGTTCATTATTTCTTTTGAGTACTTGAAGCAATTTAATTGATAAAATGACATTTCTATTCTTTTTTATTATTTATATAAATTGTACATATATATATTTTAATATATATTATATTATACACTTTTTATTTAGGTTTGAATCCCTAGAAAGAACTATTTTCTGGACACTAGTCAATATATATTTTCAGGTTAAGATCTTACCTAAGGGTCAGAAAAATTGGCTAACCCTGTGATTTAATGTTTGATGAACCTGAATGTTTTCTTTAGGCCGAAGCTGCCAGCAAGGTGGTCTGGAGGAGCTGTTTCCCTATAGCTCCCTACGTAAAGCATGTATCTGGCTCTTGGCATTCTAGCCCTCAAGTTCTGATTCGCAGCCATGTTTTGTGATCATGCTTCAAAGCAGAGCTAGAACAGGAAATCCCTAAAAAAACCCCAAATCTTTATTTAAACACAACAGGAAAAGGTGACACCAACTCAGTGTGTGTGCGCTGTACACCTTAAGCTGATTTTGGTCTTGTAACCCGTTTGACAGAGAAAAGCATTTAGCTGGAGGAGATGTCTTTGAACTGCAAAAATAAAAATATTTTTTTAAAATCGTAGCCGAAGATCACGCAAATTTTCGTTATAATGTAGGTGTTGACTTCAGCAACCAGCCTGTAGTTAGTAAGTTTGATAATTAAACTTTTTAAAATAAACCGTAGTAAGCAGTCTCACATGGATATAGTTGTCTTTGTTTTGCTGGAACTGTTGTGAACAGAACAGCAGTGTTACATTGGTTTGCTCTAGAGCTAGTCACAACGAATTTGGATAGTGGTATGGGGAATTGTTCCTGGGACATCTGCTATGTGCACTTTAAGCTGTTGGGCTCTGTTGAGTCTTTACTCCGAAATCACGCTGCTGTATACCAATGCCGATAGGATGAAGAATGCAAATAAACAGGGTTCCTGGGTGATCAAATCATAAAGAAGCATCATGTTAAGGTTCAGTCCCAGTCATAAAAAGAACAATTTTTTTCATGCAGCTGCTGTAACTTACTCAAGTGGCAACAGTGCAAAGTGAGGAGCTTCTGCTCTGTGCCTTCCGGTGTATGAACCTTCTAATGAGTTGTTACGTGCCCTTTTTCTCAGAGCCCTGAATTTTTTGTAAGGTGGTTTTGTGTGTGAGTGAGTTCATGTTCCTATTAGTTAGAAAGATGTGTCAAAGAGAGCGTACTTTTGACCGCTCCGCAGTAGGGAAGGTGTGTGTTTTGTTTCGTTCGTTTGGATTTATTTCTTTCTTGGAGCATGATGATACCCTGAGGAGAGTTTTCTGTGAGCTGGCAGTGTGATTTACTTTGTTGGAAGTTCTGTGTAGAACTAGAAAAGGGCATGTTATAACTTGTGGAGTGAGACTTTTCTTAATAGCTAGAACTAAATCTAAAAGCCAGGTTTTGTCTTTGGGTCTAACGTTGCTACTCTTAAACATTCTGCTTCTGAGTGGCTGTGGAATTGGAACAGGATAGGTTTGCGCTCCATTAAACGCCTGCGTTGCAGTGCTTTGTTTGAAGTAAAGGCAGAAAACTTGCAATGACAAGCTTGGATTTTGTTTGATTGGCCTTGAAAACTTCATAGAAGTAAAGATAATGGAAAGATCTGAAAATTGACCTTTTCGTTATTTGAATGTTTCCTTGCAGCATTGGAAACGCGACCGTAACAGCGTTGTGCTGGTGTAGGAGAATCGAAAAATTCAGTTGAGCTGTCTAGTTCATTGTCCAAGCTGAGTGAAATACTAAATATAAGTGGCATTTGAGAGGAGAAAGAAAACTTTATTTTTAAAATCCTTTAATGTACAATTTTAGCAATACAGTTAAGGGAGACCTTCAAATATTTTGAAAGTGTCAGAGGTACCTTTAAAAAAACTAGGACAATAAAGAAGTAGTGACAAAACGGTCCCTTTTCCAATTCCTTGTGATATTAGAAAGATTTTTTTTTTTAAGATAATTTGGAGTAAGAAGTAGCAGCAAAAAACTTATAATGAACTCATGCTCTAGCCTATAAATCTGGATTTTTGAGAAAAATTCAGGCACAACTTTCAGGCCTTTTTGAGTTTTGTTCTGTTGTGTGATGGTGCTTTACTCTACCGTAGGAGCAGTTTTCCCTTATGGAATGCACAGACTTCTTCACAGACTTTTCGTCATAATTTAAGAAAACTTTTGATACCTTCACCTTTGGGAATGCCTTAAGCTGATTTATGTATCCTGTAATTTAAACACTGATGTTATGAAATTTATGTCATTGTGTATTATTTTTGTTTAATACATAATTATGGGGTTTGTACGAAGTTTGATTTTTACACATTAGGAGATAACAATTTTGCGGGTTTAATTTGTTCAGGTTTAGAGTGTGCTCATTGTAAATGATATGTTACTAAAAGTAAATTTCTGGGTAGATGTACTACCAGTAGCTAAAAAAAGCTGTTATGCTTGAATCCAGCACAACACTGTATGTTCATACAACTGATTTCCATGTAACGCACGCTTTCAGACTGGAACTTTTCCTGCATCCTTTATGCCGAATGTGAACTTCTTTCAAAGATCGGGGAAAGAAGTCCATCTAGCAAACTTGCTGGGGAGGTACAAACCTCAGATTTCAACAGCATTACCAGTTAATCAAAGCAAAGTCATCAGGGGAGTGGAAGAGCTGACCATGAAGATTACTGTAGGGGAAAGGCTTAACAGAGAAGCAAAGAATAAGAGAAGGATGACAGTCTTTTGAACTGAAAATTGAAGGTGGCTAAAAAAGGGGAAATACTGCATAGGATGTGAATGCGTAAATAATAACAGTCCAGAAGAGATGGGAGTTAACTCTAAGCTTTAACCTACAAGTGTGATTTCTTTTGTGCTTTATAGTGATGTTTTGAGCTCTAACTGAAGTTTTTCTTAACGTAGGTTACACACTACAAGCAATATCCACCTAACACAAGCAAAGTCTATTCCTACTTTGAATGTCGTGAAAAGAAGACTGAAAATTCCAAATTAAGGAAAGTGAAATATGAAGAAACAGTTTTTTATGGTTTGCAGTACATTCTGAATAAATACTTAAAAGGTAACTGTCCAAATTCCAGTAAAACTTTACCTGTAAATAAATAAATAAATTTGTTTTTCTCAAGCCTAGAGTCTTATAGTTGAAACCATTCCAGGTTATCTTGCTACAGTGTAGATAGTGACCTGCATAAGATCTCATTTATGTGATTCTGAAAAGGAGATGTCCACCCTTGTAAAATGGTATTAACTTCTTAATTCAGACACCTCTCTTCTATGTTCATTTATGCCAGTGGCTCATTAAAAATAACAAGGTGTTCATATCCCAACTTAAGTGGGCAAAATTGAAGGGAATGGGAATAGAGCAAGACTGTGCATATAATCACAAGAAAATGGAAGATTTGAGAGAAAATACATTTCGCTTTTTGAACATAATCTTTAGTATGTATTTGCTGGTTTATTTACTGTGTAAACTAATAATGGTTTTAATTTCTCTTAAATTTTAGTTCCCACTCGGCTTAGATCACTGAATATGGCAGCTACGCTTGAAAGTGTTTTCAATATTGACAATTTTAAGAATAATATCTGAAAATTCCTTGGTGCCGTTTAAGATTTTGCTTTTTTGCATTATGTACAAATTTCACATGTTTCTCACCCGAATGCAAGTTGCCTTCTGTCAAGCTTTGGAAGGAAAACTTTAGTCATATGGCTTGCATATCTTTGTCTTGATCCGGAATCCGTAATATCTCTGCCAAGTCCGCTGAAGATTGGAATTCCACTGTAGTCTAAACACTTGATAATCTTGTTTCTTTTCTCTTTAGCAATCTGAGGATTGTTCTCTAACGCTTCCAGTGATGATTGGTCCTAAAGCAATGCTTATTCAAATAATGTGGTTAGTTTGTCAGTTCCTGTCGCAGAAGTGGTTAATCAAAGACTGGCTGTGAGACCTCTCCACAGGGATTCTCATCGTAGCTTAACCCTTGTGCTAGTCTGGCTATGTCTTGTTGCATGTGCCAGCTTGCACAATCATCATATTCCTCTGGGAAAAGCATTGCTACTAAAACCTTTGACAGGTTATAGACTGTCATAAAACAGTAATAATCTCATATTGTCCCTGAGCGACCTGCAAACTACAAGTTTGTTTTTATCCTGTTGGTTTCTTGAGCGTCCTAATCTATACAATAAATAAAAGTAAAATCTGGTTTTAACTTACCTAGTATAGTGCATTTGGCATGTTCTCCATGTCTTTGTTGGAGCCAAAGTGACTTTTCTGTGTCTGAACCTTTTTGTTATTTATTTTATAAACTGATGAATGTTGTAAGTTTCTAAGCTTTCATCTGTTTCTGAAACCACAGGTAAAGTGGTGACCAAAGAGAAAATCAAGGAAGCCAAAGAAGTATATAGGGAGCATTTTCAAGATGATGTCTTCAATGAAAAGGGATGGAACTATATTCTGGAGGTAAAAATTTATGAAAATAGTATGAGATCATCATGAAGCATTTATGAATCAGCTGTAGAATAAATAACAGCAGTGTCTCCATTTAACCATCATAGTAAAGACTGGATAAATTTAGCTTTTTATGTTTAGCGTACAGGGAGTAGCAGCTGTCAAAGAATAATCATATAATTGTAATTCCTTAGAGAAAAGTAATTTTCATCCTTTCAGATGCCAAATGTGGCTTTGCAGGTAATAAGGATTTATGGCTGCCGTCAGCCAGCTAATATAAGTCAGGGCTTGTTGGCAAGTCTCTGTAATATAGTGCTTAGTGGTTGCTTACATCATTTATATTGCTTTCTGTAACTAATCATAACCATTTTTACTCTAATGCAGAAAGCATTACAACTTCTTGCATGTGTAAATAGTTGCAGAAAATACTTGTTCAATTGTTTCCTAAATTTTTCAGAGATATTTAAGTTGAATTTCATTATGAAATACAAGGCTTGAGTACTTCTAACACACAAATCCCTCCAAATTAAGTCTTTCTACAATTATCCTCTTTCCATTTTGTTTAAAAAAGTGTCAGTCTTCAAGTAATTGCAAACATCTCTTCTCTGTAAAAGCAGCAGATTCAGATGAGTGGCATTCATCAGAGCTGTTCTAATCTCTGCAGATTAATTAAATGCTAAGTTTCATTGTGGGTTCTAGTGAATGGATATTTTTGGCATTTGAAGACACAATTTTTAGTTCTTTACGTTTATTTTTCCCTGGATATGCTGACTGATGTATTTTTTGGTGGCATCTGTCTGTGAATATATCTGGATGTCATCTTGCAACCAGAGTGGACCATAAGGGGTGTGAGATAAAAGTTCATTTCAGTTAAATGTGGCAAATGGCAGCAAGGTAAATAAAACCACTGCTTTCTAANAATTAAATGCTAAGTTTCATTGTGGGTTCTAGTGAATGGATATTTTTGGCATTTGAAGACACAATTTTTAGTTCTTTACGTTTATTTTTCCCTGGATATGCTGACTGATGTATTTTTTGGTGGCATCTGTCTGTGAATATATCTGGATGTCATCTTGCAACCAGAGTGGACCATAAGGGGTGTGAGATAAAAGTTCATTTCAATTAAATGTGGCAAATGGCAGCAAGATAAATAAAACCACTGTTTTCTATGAGGGAGTTACGGAGGGGTTTGTAGATGACTTGCATCCATCTGAAGTAACTACGGATGGAATTTAATCTGCATTTGTGTTTAAGTTACATTATACATTGTGAACTGCTGTCATCTGTATTGAAAGTAATCTTGATCCCTCTTTGGCTGAACTGAACTGATACACTTTTAATGCTGCATAACCGTCCATGCTGAGTTTTAATGTGGTTTAACTAACTCTCTTTCAATGCATGCTTTTGATTTAGTCAAAAGAAAGCTTCCTACATACCCCCTGTACACCCTGTTTATTCCTTCGTCAGATTTTCTTGTTAAAATTGTGCGCATATATAAACAAACATGATTTCCACTTCTTGATCTTAGATGCTGATGGCTCTCAAACTGGAAATGTATGTGCCCTTTGGGTCTTTGTATGCCCTTGTGTGCACCCAGAGACCCTGCTTCTGCTCACTGAATTCCTGTATATATTCACGTACCTGCCACTGTTGGCCCTCTGGCTCTGTTACCTAATGTGTAGTGTTGGGTAAAGTGGAGGGAGCAGTGGCTGTATGAGTGAAGTGCCAAAATGAATTTGAAATGGTCACGCATGAATTTGTACCGAGAGAAAATGAATGAGTAAATACTGATAGGGTGAAGGGGTGGAAGAGAGGAATGGACTGCCTGCAGGACAAGGAGGTGATGTAAAGGCTGGAAGTGGGCAGGTATTGATGACGAGTGACAAAGATGCAAGCCCTGAATTGTACAAGTTGATTGTACCCAAAAATTTTGAAAAGGGTTGTAATATAGTGCTATGGTGTGACCATATTGCTTTTTCCATGGATAAAATCACCGCCCATAGCAACTTTGAAATCTGTTTTGTTTTCTCACTTAAGTATACTTTTGTCTTCACTGAATCAGTAATAAATTATTTTGAGCCTTTTTGAAGGCTTCATTGTCCTTTTTTAATGCAGAACAGACATCTCAAAGTCTGACAACTAAACCCTGTGTGGTACATAAACACAATTTGCTTCAACATATTACACTTTGGAAGAACCTTTTAAACTGTAGTGTAGAAGAGTCTTCTGATGTATTTTGGGCACTGGAGAATATGTTTTTATGCTACTTTTGAATCTGTGTAATTTTATCTGAATTGATGCAATTTTTGTTGCCTTTAAAGAATGTCTCATGAGAAGCTTTCTGTCAAAAAATACTAATATACAAAACATTTTAAGTGTTATCAGTTTAGCTTGCAAAGCTCTTTCAGAAAGTTACAATTACTCTTTTAGAGTTGCTGTTTGCAACTTACTCTTTTTCAAAAGGCATATTACACATAGTGTTTCGTCCTTCAGGGATGAAAGACTGAATTTGACGGAGGAATGACACTTTAAGATTCAGTTTCATGATTAGTGAATAACTGAATGATAAAGTATTCTTTAAAATATGTATTAAATGGATTCTGCTCTAATAAATTAACAAAGCACACATCTATCCTAAGCAAAACTTGCGATTTTNGAATTTGACGGAGGAATGACACTTTAAGATTCAGTTTCATGATTAGTGAATAACTGAATGATAAAGTATTCTTTAAAATATGTATTAAATGGATTCTGCTCTAATAAATTAACAAAGCACACATTATCCTAAGCAAAACTTGCGATTTTTTTTTTGAAGGCCTAGATAATAGCTGATTTTTTTTACCTTACTTTATGTGAAAGCACTGAAGAAAACTTGAGTAGCAAAGATTTCTTGTTCTGTGGGTAAAACTTAACGTATTTTTACAGAATATTTAAGCCTTCCTGACTCGATCTGCACAAGGAATACAACTGATAACTGTCGTTTGGGTTGATACAAGAGGCTATTTTTTTAGGTTACAGGATTTTCCTACTTTTTTTGATAAATGTGGATTTTGGGGGGCTGATGGGTGTGCAAACCAGATTATTTCTATGGTTGAAAGAAATGAAAAAGAAGAAAACTTTATTGATGAAACTCATAGCCTGACTTTTATCATTTGCAGTCAAAGAAAAGAGAGGTAGATCCTCATCTTTCCTGTTGTCTAACAATATTACTATTTCTTACACAGAAATATGATGGCCATCTTCCTATAGAAATAAAGGCTGTTCCTGAGGGCTCTGTAATTCCCAGAGGAAATGTTCTTTTCACGGTAGAAAACACAGATCCAGAGTGCTACTGGCTCACAAATTGGATTGAGGTCAGTTTTGGGAAGTTAACGTGTTTTTTTTTCTAAGTAATTATTAATGCACTTAAATTATAGAATGAATCCCTTATTGGTTTAAAGGGGATGGCTAGCAGCTTTCATTTTCTACGTTTTAGTAAGCCTGGATTTTTTTTTTTTTTTAGTGCTCTTACACAGTCCTTTTCCCCCTACCTGACAAGAGATTGTAATAATTTTACAGGAAATTCGCAACAGTACATTTTTATCCACAGGGAAAGGAGGATGGGGAGAATTGTGTATCTGTAGCTTGGGAGTAATAACTCGTGAGATGGTCAATACATGGCATACGTTATAAAGGTATTACAAAGGCTAATTACTTTAGCCCTGAAGCAAACTGTTGGAAGTATCGCTACTTCCTGAACGGGCGATGAAAATAAATAGACCTTTTTGTGCCTGGTTAAATGCCAAGTGGGGATTTTTAAGTCCTAAGCAAACGTACACGTAATAATGTAATGGGTTTTGTTTTAGACTATTCTGGTGCAGTCATGGTATCCAATCACAGTGGCTACAAACTCTAGGGAGCAGAAAAAGATTTTGGCCAAATATTTGCTAGAGACGTCTGGCAGCTTAGAAGGACTGGAGTATAAACTGCATGACTTTGGCTACAGAGGAGTTTCTTCACAAGAGGTAATCCTACTTGTCTAATAATTTGAGAAGTCTAATTGTTCTTAGCTGTAAAGATTATAGCATGTATCTCTTAACAGTCGTGTCCCTGTTCAGCAGTGAAATTGAATGCGCTGTGTTTGGACTTACATACCCACTCCAAATCTACCCCCTCCACGTATCTGAACTGTGAGCAGTAGACTGGAAGCGCTTTTTTCTATACGGAAGCTGTCTTTCCTCTGTAAATTCATGAAGAGAGCATTGATGAAACGGGAACTGAGTCAGAGTTTTGCTGTTACAAACTAGTGCTAGGCACTGACTGGATTTAGGTGTCTGTATTTGGCGTGGTGACTGAAAGTTGCATCTTTCTCAGACTGCAGGAATTGGAGCTTCAGCTCATTTGGTGAACTTCAAAGGAACAGACACTGTAGCAGGAATTGCGTTAATTAAAAAGTACTATGGTACAAAAGATCCGGTTCCAGGATATTCTGTTCCAGCTGCTGAACACAGGTAAGATATTGGGCTACTAAGGCCTTTTTAAAAATAGCTTAACAAAATGTAATTTTTTCTTATCCATCTTGGTATCCAGAAAGATTAAGCTGTTTAACTTATATCATACAGTATTAGCAATGACTGATCCAGCTGTTGAGGCTGAAGTTCAATACTGATGCCTGTGTATGTTCTAGGGACACAACAGTGGCATGGTTGTTCTTAACTAGAAACGTGTTTTAAATTATTTTAACTATAACCTTATCAGCATCTAAGTAAATGTGGATGATTCTTTTTAGAACTGACTTGAAGGCTTACAGGTAAAATTAGCTATTGAGGATTCATGTTATGAACTTTACATGTTGTTCTAAACATAAAATCCTAAAATGAAAAACCATGTAAGTTGCAATTCTGTTCATTCTCGGATCACGGTCTCCTTCCAGAAAGGGCAGTTGCTCTAAAGCTTCCCCCAACTATTTCAGCCAATGTTAAATCCTTGATCCCTCACTAAGAACTGAATGAGTTTTGAGAGTAAGGTACTGGTCTCAAAAAGGCATTTGAGATGAAGAGCTCTCATTTTTTTTATCTGAATCCTGTATGAGGTCAAGTGTGAATGCAAATCCTTGGATTTCACTTGCATGTCTGCAAACTGAAATAAGCAGAATATAAAGGAAGGGATAGTTTCTTTTTTTTCTCACAAAGTACAAAATCTAGTGCTTTTGACTAATGAATATTTTCACTTAGAATTGCAAGACTGACAATGGAAAGGCTGGCATGAATAGTCCTGACAGGGTGGTTATCATCTTTGGACAAACACTGCTTCATATAACTTTCTGGACCATTGCTGTAGTGCTGTTCTAGAACACCTGCTTGATCAGTAAAAGTGACACATTTTTCCTGAAGTGTCTCTCCTCTTAGCTTAGCCTAATACTACAGTTAAATCCAAAAATGATGGAACTGTATATAAACTATAAAATTCTTTGTAATGAAGGCAAACACACAGAGTCAAAGAACAAGCGTCTTTTGCACAGCATATTGAAGTGGTAGTATGAGAGCAGACTAATTAAAGCTCACATTGCCAAATGCAGACTGCAGTCACACTTTCCAAGTCAATACACAAAAAGGGTCTCATGCAAGAGACCTGAACTTTTCCAGAATCATTCTCTACTGTTCCACAACCTCCAATGTGAGGTTGTGTTGTGAGTGTGGTGCTTGCCTCTGGCATGCCACCAGAGTTGGTCCTCGGAGTGCCCCAACCTCTTCGAAACAAATTTTGTTTTGTCTTTTCACTACTGTGATCTGGGACTTGTCCACACAGAAGTTAATGCTAGCACTTTATGGTTAAAGTTCAATGCCCGCTAGCTCTTACTGCGCACCTGTGCTTTGCATGAGAGCGTTTTTAAGTGTTCACACACAAGTTACTAATGCCAGTTATGTCAGCTGATCTGTGACAGCCGCATACAGATCAGCTACTGCAGATCAACTCCCTTAGCAACTCTGTTTTATGTGCTTTCCTGTACCCTTGTACCAAGGGTAATGCCCTCTAGAAGAATGTTTGTATGAGTTAGCATAATGGTTTTAAATAACTATTGAGAAAGAAAATAAATTGTGTTTTCTTCTAAGTTTTTTCTAACATATGCTGTTCGTTCTCTGCTTCCCACTTTGTAGTCTGAAGTTGCCACAGCAGATGTTCTCTTGTTGCTTCTGTAGTTCCGTGTCTGAATTTCAGATTTAAAAGAAACTCTCACAAATGTTTTTTAAAAAAAAGAAAAAATTAAAAATCACATCTACATGTGAAAGAAGTTTCACGTATCAAGTGTTTGTCTGAGTTGCCAAAGATAAATCCAGGGTGCTGTTTATTTAATATATATTATATTTACTATCCATGCAATACAGACCTGATAAGCACATTTTATGCTGACTTGTAATTGTATTGCCTGTCGTTGTCTTGAACTGTTGCTAGTAGGAAATACAGAATGTGTGATTTAACATATAAATGCTGCTCTAATACGGATTTTTCAATTGACTTTACAGTACAATAACAGCTTGGGGGAAGGATCATGAAAAAGATGCTTTTGAACACATAGTGACGCAGTTTTCTTCAGTGCCTGTATCTGTGGTTAGTGACAGCTACGACATTTACAATGCTTGTGAAAAAATATGGGGTGATGACTTAAGGCATATAATTGAAGCCCGAAGTCCAGAGGCGCCACTTATTATTAGACCAGATTCTGGGAATCCACTTGACACTGTTTTAAAGGTAATCCTTTCTTGAAGTCATTTGTATACAAGATTGGGAAGGGCAATTGTTTGTTTTGTAATGACTGGCTAAGAAACATAAGAAACACAATTCTCTAATTTGGTGTGCATAGCATATAGTTGATGCTGGATGATTTGGACCTGTGAAAAATGTGAACATTTACCTCATCTCAGTGTAGGCATGGAAACTCTTTTACAGTCTGAAGAGATCAATCTTTTTCGTCAAACTCATTCTTGCATACTATTCTTGAAGCTTTTACAACAGCTACCAGTTTTGCTGGTCTAATGATGCTGGAATGATTCTATAAGGAGAGGTCTTTCATCACTTATTAACAAATAAAATGGGAAGCAACTTGAGCAATAATAAATGCCAGGCCAATAAGACATCTTAGCACCAAGTTTAGGTATCTTGGTGTCCTGTATTAATGTAAGTCGCTGTTTTATGCTACAAATACAAGTTTAGCACTCTTTGCCCTTTTGTAAGATGTGCATTTAAGTCAGTGGCATGCGACCTCCAAGTTGAAAAATACTTCCTGGCCTTGTATCTCTTTAGACAGCGTAATGATGCAGTTCTACAATGAAAGCTGTTGATACCTCTGAATTTCAGTAGCTCTCAGCACTGTTTCAATAAGAAGGTAGGGGAGATTGTAGTTATGTTGGTACTCCATCAAATGAAATCCATACAGCTTTAACACTTTTTTTTTTCCTTTGGGACAAGTGACATATCACAAATAGGAACTTTGAATAATCTTTATCAGAGCTGATGAGAAAAACTCCTAACTGAAATGTTTTATTTTAATTATTGGTGGCTAACAAAATCGCAGAAAACTGAAAGCCTCATCTACCATCTTAAGGGAGGTCAAAAGAAGAGCAGAATCTTCACTTGTCACATTTAATAGCAAAAACTCGCAGCAACCAAAGAGAGAAAGGAGGGAAGCCTGGTTCTGATTAGCTCTCAGGTACAAGTTCATAAAGGCCATATGGTCTGTGACTGCTTTAATCTAATGGCTTCCACCACAATGGCTGGCATGTTTCTTGTTTGTGTGCCTATGTGGATAGATTTAGAGCAGGATATGTGGGTATGTTTATGGAATTTTTTTTTTTTTTTAAGAGCATGGCTCAAATGTGGAAATTGTGTTTCTCTATTGGAATGTCAGGGTTTTATTTTTATTTTGAACTGTCTCCCTTCTCTTTTCAATAGGTCTTGGAGATCTTAGGGAAGAAGTTTCCCATTACAGAGAACTCAAAAGGCTACAAGTTGCTGCCGCCATATCTCAGAGTTATTCAAGGGGATGGTGTGGATATCAACACATTGCAAGAGGTAGGAGATCCTGTTTGTGTGGCAGAGTGACACTGGCAATGTTAATATTTAATCTGGAATGTGTTGTGACTAGTCTGATGTTGCAGCTTCTCTGCTGACCCCACCCCACCCTTCATTCCAGACACTGGTAGTGACATCCTAATGTGTAAAACAAATTCATTAAAGCTCCACAGGGAATTATTAAGATGCATAAAAAAACCTAAAAGGCATTTCCTAATCCCCCTGTTGAAATCCTTCTCCTCCCACTGTCTCTCCTTTTGTTTGCTTTTGTCCTGCTTGTCGAGGCTAATTCAGATCAAAATCTGGCAGTGTTTGGTCCATTCATTGATATCCAAAGCACACTGCATGATTGCTGATAGCAATAGTAGTAATCAACTGGTTTGGCTCATTGGTTATGTACCATCCGAAATGTGCTTGCACTCAAATTTGAACGTGTGGTTTTGAAGGAGACTTTTTGAAAATGATGGTAAGGGAGGCGAGTTCACTGATTTGGCAACTAGTGGAATAAGGACTGTTGAAAGCCCAGAAAAATATGTATAACAGATTGGACTGTAAATTGGTTATTTAGTAGATGCTGCATGCTTGAAACTAGTTGTAAATTCACTGCTATTGACTAGAAGGAGATACTGGGTAACATAATGTGGTTACAAAGATAGAGACTACAGTAACTACAGATGAGGGGGAGCATGTAAAAGGAAGAGAACTCGACTTTATCACGTTTGTCCTGGATCATTCATCTTCAGCTGTATTACAGTTCAAAACCAGAAATAATTTGGATAAATTTAAGATTCATTTTACTTGACTTTATTGACGCTTGCCTAGATTTGAAAAATCCTTAGATTCTTCTTAACAAAGTTGACTTTTGCTGCTTCCAAAATTAAGAGTGAGAGAGATACCAGGCTTGTTTTTTCAGTTAGTTTGAAACTATCTGCTTATGTAACATGAGCACATGATGCGAACCTCAATGATAGAACTCAAATTTGTCACTCAGATTCTTAGAGAGCAGTTAATATTGAGATTGTTACCTAATATTCCAACTGTAGGCACTACAGTTTTGTTCCTCCTCCAATAGCCCTTAAAGCAAATGTTATTTTACTTTTTTTTTTTGTCCCATGTGGCTTTTTGAGAATATATAACTGTGCTAATGTTCTTAACAGAACACAAGCATGAGAAGTTAATAGCTGGAAAGAAAGTCTTATCATTAGATACTCAGGGAAGAGACTCTTTTTTTTTTTTTTTTTTTTTTTTAACCTTCTGCTTGTTCTCAACAACTGTTTAATAGGACTGATGCCTGTACTAGGCAAAGTATGTTGTGGTTGAGATTTTCATGAGTCATGACAGGAAAGAAACTGGAGTATTCATTATTTCTTGCAAGGAACTCAAAGGCTGCTTTCTGTAAGTTTTACTGGACAAAATTCAAGGATGCTCATATAGCATCGAATGTAATCAAAATATTAAAACTGGTATTTAAAATCTTTGCACTAGAGGAAAAAATGCACTGTTCTCCAAGTTCTAAATAGAGCAGAAAAATGATTCCGGCAGCTAATAGGAGAGGATAAGAGGCAGAAGGAGCAATCCTTTGATCAGATGATCTGCCTGTTTATATGTTTTCCTCATCAAACTGTAACTGATTATGAGAAAAAGTCTACCTGTAATACGTAGTAGAAGGGAGTTGGAGATCCAGGTCCACGGGACATACAAGCAGATGTAACTCGCTGCTGCCTGGTAGTGGTCTCCTCATCTCTTCCTGACTCTAATCTTGCTGCACGCCTCATGTCAGCTTTGGTCATTGAACCGCTGGTCATTACGCTTGTAGCAGCAAACTAACTTAGCCAGAAGTGGTCAGCTCTGTGGTTTAGTGAATTAAATTGGCCCAAAAAAACGGACCAGTACTCACCAGCACAATACAAGAGAGAAAATAAGCTGTTGTTTTGGGCTGGGAGAAGTAGGCAGGAAGGAAAGAGACACTTCTTTGACAGCAGCAAGTTATGTTGGAGCAAAAAGACCATGATCATGCAGCCTAATTTTACTGATGTTTAAATTTCATGGAACTCTTGGTCCTGTTATGTCAGCAAAACCAAGGTTACCATGCTGACTTGGAAGCCTGGGTAACAGTTTACCATTTGGGGAAAAAAAAAACCCAACCCCAACCAAAACAAAACCAAAAATAACACAAGAAAATCCACCCCAAAAGCAACCTAACCCTGAAGTGTAATTCATCCTTTTAAAAAAAATAGTGTACGTGAACAAAGCTGAATGTATTGTTGTGGCCATTTCCACCCACCCCACCCCACCCCCTTATAGCCTTATGCAAGTGATTATTCTAATTAATTAGTCTTAGATTCTAGGCATGATTTACTGTTACAGATCAGATGAAAGGTAATGGGTACAATAGGAAAATCTAGAATGAGTAATGACCGATCAGTCTCATTTAATTATCCAAACTAGCTGAAACAACAATATAGAAAACAACTCAGATTTTAAAATTCTTTGTTTTAATAGGGCATGCTGGTAGAACAGGTAAGGAACCTCTTCTGACTTTCTTCAAGCATTTTCACTTTTTAAAATCATTCCAATCTGCTAACTCCACAATATACTACACTTTCAAAGGATTTTCTTTGAACATTCAATTTCCAGATGTCTTTAAATTTTTATACAAAGAAAATCCTCTAATCTGGAGTCACAGTTGATGTATTAATCATGCTCATAATGGTCAGAGGAAGCTGATCAAAACCTTGACACCTGAACTGTTCTCCCTGTATAGGTTAGAAAACGTGAGATAAATTCTTCTGTATTGTTTTCCTTTGGGTGAGGCTTCAGTTGTTTCAGATCTCCCCCTTTTCTTCTTCCCTATTACTGGTGCTGTTTGCCATCTCTTCCCTATAACAAAGGAAGTTGTTATCTGGGGCTCTGCTGTGTGTCAGTTGTAGAGTCAGAGCTGTCTTTCAGCTTGGTCTCAATTTTCCCTTTCCTTCCACCCCTCATCAGCCAAAGGTCAGTTTGAGTAAGGAAATCCCTTGGGAGAAAGTAGAAAGGTGGAAGCCAGTTCTTCACCTAAGGTAAGCGAGGAGTTGTGCCTGTGGCACAAGATGAACAGACCCTATGTAAATGAGAGCAGGAACAGTAGCTGAAATGGGGTTCGCATTTCTTCTCACCCAGGCAAGAAGGTTAAGCAGCCATGGCCCAGCTATGCTATACTTGTGCTAGCATCTGTTAACCTACAGGTATCAGTGAACATGAAGTGTAAGCATCATGTGCCTTGGTAGGATGTTGTTTACACAGGGTAGTTTGTGCTACATCTTGCAGGCATGTTCAAGCAAGTTTGGTGTCAGACCTGATCTATACAACTTGATAAGGAAAGGAGTAGAATACATTGGCTCAGGCTTGGCCAACAGTTCACATGCCTTCAGGCTTGGTCAGTGTCTGGACAGAACTTAATCAGAGTCCAGATGGAGTTTACCTACATTTGCCTTTTCAAGGACTGGGTAGATAAGCGGAGTCCATATCCAGGCCCAGTCAAGTCTGGTTTGTTATGGTACTATTGGGCCTTATGCTTAAGAAGAGGTGTCATGGTTTAACCCCAGCCAGTAACTTGGCCCCCCGCAGCCGCTCGCTCACTCCCCCTCAGTTGGGATGGGGGAGAGAATTGGAAGGGTAAAAGTGAGAAAACTCGTGGGTTGAGATAAATAGGTGAAGCAAAAGCTGCGTGCGCAAGCAAAGCAAAACAGGGAATTAATTTGCTCCTTCCTATCAGCAGGCAGGTGTTCAGCCATCCCCAGGAGAGCAGGGCTCCATCACGCATAATGGTTACTTGGGAAGACAGTCCTCCCCTTCCTCCTCCTTCCCCCAGCTTTCTACACTGAGCATGACACTATATGGTGTGGGGTAGCCCTGTGGTCATTTGGAAGCTTCTTGGTGCACCCCCAGCCTCCTCGCTGGTGGGGCGGGGTGAGGAGCAGAAAAGGCCTTGGCTCTGTGCGAGCACTGCTCAGCAGTAACGAAAACATTCCTGCGTTAATACTGTCCCCAGCAGAAAACCAAAATGTAGCCCCGTGCTAGCTAATATGAAGAAAATTAACACCATCCCAGCCAAAACCAGCACAAAAGGGTATACAAAATCCCTTTTCTTACCCTTCTTTTGTAATCTTCAGTTACTTCTGAGATGCTTAAGGGAGAATTTAATTCATTTCTGTCTTATCCTCCCTGGGTACCTGTTTTAACTGCTTCCTAGAGAACCTAATCACCTGAAAATACAGATTCCTGTTGTGCACAGTCACTGTCTGAAAGGATATGATGGCTACTGCTAAAATCCGCAGGATTGTCACGTATTTAGGGGATATTTTTTCAGGATACAAAGCTTCCAAAGGGTTCCCTTAAGTGAAAGTCATGGTGGTAGGGCCTGAGATTCATTTTGCTGGGCTTCTTGGGTGAGGCCGAGTAAGCTAGTACAATTAGAATGATGGAAACTCAACTGATGGGATCTCTACTGGGGAAATTTCTGCTAAAAATGTAGTGGGAAGGTGTTCAGAGCATACCCTGAAAATGTTGTGGCTCTGCAGTCCACCTCGCCTGTTGGCTGGCCTCTGTCAGGCATTCAGACTTTGAGAGTATCTGTGAAGAGACATTCTGCATGTGACTAAATGGATAAACAAAATGTTAGTGCGCTCTTGTTTACATTAGCTACCCGTTTGCCACTGTCTGAAGTTGGAATTGTCTCTCTTTTCTTCCCAGCCCCCCCCCCTCCCCTTATGAAACTTTTAATTCTATATTACCTGTCCCTTAAAAAAAGTGGCTTGACATCAGTAGCTCCTGAACCAGCCCTCTTCAGTACTACTCTGGTATTTCTTTTTGATGCAGGAGGCTGAGACTGCACAAAAAATTACCAGATTTCTGACAATGTTGGTTTTTGAAACTCTGCACTGTTCCCTATAGATTGTGTTCTTCCATTTTGCGTCTCACCTTCCTTTTTTCTGGACAGATGGGATTTTGCTCTTTCATCCACTCTGAATAGTTTTCTTGCCCACTTTTGGTATTGGAATGGTTAGGAGATAGGAGTTCAAACGCTCTCTTATTGGGGCTATAACCATCATTTTGGGCTGTCATAAGGGTAACAGGTCAGGGAAACAAATCTTGGCCATTTGTGAGCATGACTAAACTAGCACCCATTACTCCAGGCTAGAGGATGTCATGTTTGTCTGGACAGAATGAGGGTGGGGGGAAATGACAGAGTAAGTTTTAACCTGACTGTTGATAGCAGTGCAGTTCGCATTGATATGTACCTGCCTGAGAAGGTGGCAAAGCAAACTTTTTGAGCAGCTTTATGTATTTCCATTTCCCATCTTTGAAATTGCTAATCTAATTCTAGTCAGCGTGATTTCCAGGAGAACTGCTCTGTTGAAGTCATTGGTCAAAGTGGGTAATAACTTTCCAGAGCTGATGAACAAGATAACCGCTGTGTTTCAGGATACAGGCTATGCTTTGAGGTCTTCCCATAATTCTGAGAAATCAGGAAGCTCAGAGATACTCCCATGAAGTCTTTTATTTTGTTTAGAGCTCTGAGTGTCTGGGCATTGCATTAGTGTGCTACCCTAGTTTGGGAAGTATACGTGCTGGCATGATAATAGTTTTACAGCAAGAGCTTTCTATAATTATGCCATGCTGAAATCGCAAATGAAAATACAAACAGCGTGCCAAGTATGTTGTTACATATATCTCCTGGAAACTGAATGTTAGTTTGTTTAATTGTTTGTAAAAGCATCTTGTTTAAGTAGTGTAATATTTTTATGGGAAAATGGCATGGCCTAGAAGTATACTCCATCATAATTTTCTTTTTCTTATTAGATTGTGGAGGGAATGAAGAAGAATAAATGGAGTATTGAGAATATTGCATTTGGATCTGGTGGAGCTTTGTTGCAGAAACTAACCAGAGATCTCTTAAACTGTTCCTTCAAATGTAGTTACGTGGTGACCAACGGTCTCGGGGTATGTCTTTGTACTACTTCTACCATTATGTTTTCAATAGAGGGCTCTGTGCTTGAAAACCTGTTTGACATTTCCTGTTACATTACCATCATCTGCATTAGGTACTTCTCTGGAGATATTCAAAACCTGCCTGAACACGTTCCTGTGCACCCTGCTCTGGGGGCACCTGCTTTAGCACGGGGCTTGGACTGGATGATCTCCGGAGGTCCCTTCCAGCCCCTGCCATTCTGTGATTCTGTGATTAGATACACAAGCCCCACAAAGCCCTTTTCCTGAAAGAGAAATACTCCTTCATTTTAGGTAAATGTCTTCAAGGATCCGGTTGCCGATCCGAACAAAAGGTCAAAGAAAGGCAGACTGTCGTTGCATAGGACGCCTGCTGGGGATTATGTGACGCTTGAAGAAGGCAAGGGAGACCTTGAAGAGTATGGACAGGTATGAATTTTCAAAATGTGTTACATCATTCTTCATGCAAACATAGACTGAGAAAAAGCAGGTTATAACTTAATTTCAGAATTTAATTTTGATTGTCTTTTTGTTCAACTCATGTCTTACTACATTAGAAGTGTCCCCAGAGCCAAATTCAGTTAGAGCAGAATGTTAGAATGCCAGTAGAACATTCAGGCTTTACAATTAGGGATCTTTCTCTTTTGTCTGTCTTCAGAAACAAGAGAACATTCCTGCTTTTTCCCCAAACTGATGTCTCAATATTGCAGAATATATGCCAGCCAAGTAGTTTTGTATGGACTATATTGCACAATTTGAGTAGTGACCTTGGAGGTGAGAGAGGGACAGACATAAGTAAAATTTGTTTCTGCTTCCCCACTGAGATTTTTAAATAGCTCCTTCAAGTATTGATGCTCTGTATGTGGAGTAGTTGCCCAGTTTTCAAAGATGTAAATTTAAACCAGGAATTCAGTTTCCCAGTTAATTCTTTACAATTACAAAATGAAATGCCATTTCACTAAAATAAGCACGAGCTTTATGCAATCTCAGGCTTTCAGTTTGCCATCTCTGAAGTTTTCAGTGTGCAAGCAATGAAATGTTTAAATGCACATTGACCGTCTTCCAGAATTAAGAGGAATGAAAATAAGTTATCAAATTGCACTGCAGCCTTTAGAAGCTAGAAGTTTCTTGAGTTTTCTGGTATACAGAAGCACGTTTCGATGCTACTAGGCATACTGTTTTATGCAACAGTAAGCATAAAACTGAGATCTCTCTGAGAAATTTCACGACAGAAACCAAACTGAGTAGTTATATACACTGTAGGTAACGTGCTCTGGAGGCAAAGATCTAAGAAAAAGACTTTCAAAGTCGTATATACGCATACACATGTATATATGTTTGTGGTGAATGTTCAGAGAGAGAGGGACCGACCGACCCAATGGTGAGAAATCTTTTCAAAACAAATCACAAGACTTTGGCTCTGAAATGAGGCAATATATAATTCCTTCATTTCTGACAGGTGAAGTAATTCATTAAGAAATTTTCTGGGCTGGGATATTAGAGAGGGTTATTTGTGTGGTACAGGTTCTGGGGCTCCCTGGGAAAGAACGGGAGTGTACTCTTTTGTGGGCTCATTTCCCTGAAGCCACAGGTCCTTGCAATAGGTCATCAAGCATAGTAACTGCTCAAGGTTGCTTTTGTGCTAACTTCTCTGCACAAAGCTGTGCTTACTGCTCTTTCGGTGTGCTGTTTGCAAGCACCTCTTGATACACTGTTTTACAAAATATATGCGCAAAGGAGACTGTGAAGAAAGTTTTTTTTTTTCCTTTTGTCCCCACCCCGTAGTTGCTTTAGAGGAAATAAAAGATTTCATTTAACCTCTGTAATTGGGTTGTACTTAATTGGTTGAGTATCGCCTTTCTTGCTAGCTGCTCTGGCAAGGTATATTTAGCGTGCGTGTATTTGGCTGTGGGCAGATACGTGGACAACTCCCTTTAGGAACTATCCAGCACAAAGCTTCTGTCTGTGCACAGGGTGGCCTAAATCCTTTCTTCTGTCGAAGTGTTAGTGAAAGGTGTCAGAAGAAGCTGTAAAAATTTAGTATCTTGACAGTCTAACGCCCTAGTCTTACCAGGCTTGATTTGGGTGCTTGGTTTTGAGTTTGTGTAACCAGTGTTGGTTGGTTGGTTGCCAAATCACTCTTGCTAAAACAGTGGTGTTTCTTGCAGGATCTCCTTCATACAGTATTTAAGAATGGAAAGGTAACGAAGTCATATTCCTTTGATGAAGTAAGACAAAATGCCAGGCTGAAGAACAGTGAACTAGAAATGACGTCTCACTAAGTTTCATTCCATGTCTATGTGTGTGTAACACGTATGTACTGCATAGCTACTGGGTTTATTGTACAGATTTGTGTGTTTGTGTTTTATGACATTGTAGCCAAATTATTTGTTGGTTTATGGACATACTGCCCTATCTTTTGCCGGTCTTTAGAAAAGATTAAATCAGAAAATGGTACTTACATTGTAAAACATATTTAATGCTCAAGTGTGCTTTTTAGGGCCCTTTGCCAGTAGTGATTCAATCTGGTATTGATCTTTTCACACAAATGAGACAGAGCTGAGAAACTTTTTTATATATAACAGAATATCACAAAATGGATTTACATAAAATTATCATGATTGCTTTATGTTTATATTTAACTTGTATTTTTGTACAAACAAGATTGTGTAAAATATATTTAAGGTTTCAATGATTAAGTCTTTCCAACTTTTCATGATTTTTATGAGCACAGACTTTCAAGAAAATATTTGGTGGGGGGGAAATCCATTGCCTTTTGTCCATTAATCAGCAAATAAAACATGGCCTTAAAGTTTATTGTGACGTTGTACCATTTGATGACTAAATCAGGACTCGTTATCTCCTTAAGATCCCATAGAATTGCTGACCTCACCGTTTCTTGTAGTTGTCTGTATTAGTAAATCTACATTAAAGAAATTTACTGTTCTTACTAGAAGGTTTAGGTACTACAGACCTTGCTGGCACGGTAAGGTATGTAAATGAAATGCCAAATTTGAAAGGATTCTCTACTGCAACTTAACTTGCCAAGTCTATCCCACTTGGCATATGCACCTCAAATATTTTAAGAGTAAAGTTTTTAAGAGATCTCCTCTTCCGCTATAGAATATATGTGTAAAATACTGAGATATGGAAGCGGTGTATTTTAAAGTAATTACATTTCTGGGTTTATTTTTCATATACTGTAAGTGACATGACTTTAAAGCAAAATACTGGACTGGGTAGTGCACTTTTTAACTTTTTTGTATTTTTTTCATTGATTTGCCTTTTGTCAGACTGGATGTTAAATTGTAAAAATGTTTAACTATTTTTGTTAACAACTTTAATAAAACTTTATGCTAGCCAAACTCCTACATGAATGGCAGACCTGTTTCCCCTTCTCGCCTCATCTCTTAGGGGTGAGGAGGGGCTTTTATTTTGCAGAGGGTAACTGTAAAACAATATGTTTGAGAAATACTTTTGAACTGTCTGCACGTGATTGTATTTGCTCTCTGCATATGCTTGATTGGAATATCTGCTGGAAAACAGAACTGTTGAGGATTTTATTTGAGAAGCTATGTAGTTACCTCTGAAGTGTTTGATAGTACTGTAGGATGGCTCTCACTAGAAAAGTACCTCCCTTGAAAACAAAAAACAACAGCAAAAGCAAATGACTTCTGTGCTCTGCTGGTGATCAACTATCAGCCAATGGCTTAATACACTGATGTAATCAATGCTTCTGATGAGTAAATGATGTTACAGAAAAATGTTAGGGGTCCTCTAAAATAATTCAAGCCTACAAAATTTTATAAAACAGTCTTTTAAAGGAAGATTGAAAAGCCATACTTCATTGTTCTTATTCTCTCGCCAAAAGGGCCACATCAAAGCACCCATAATATTTTCAGGGTTTGTGGTTAAGACACTTACGCCCAGTCTCAATAGTTCTTGTTAATCTTGTTTTCCTCTTGTAGTGTATGTAGTTATACATTTAAGTGATGTATTGTTTCAAAAATAGTGCTTTAGTAAGACTCTAAACGCTGACCTTTCACACTGAGGAACTGCCTTCCCTTTGCTATTAATGATATTGTTTGTATTTGGCCAGGAAAGATTTTAAATCTGGACCTAGGATCAGTAGCAGGTAAATAGTACAGAACCTATTTCACTCCTCCACATGTGTACTAGGGAATTTTACGATGTATGGTTTAAAAGACAGTAAAGTAAATGCTGCTTTCATTCTGTACCAATAAAAATTTTGATAACTATTGACTACCCATAACTGATATTTTTGTACTTGAGAACTGAGGATATACTGTGGAAGCACTGTTTTCTTGTGTACCATGAACTACATTAGTAATTGTTCAGTATTGTCTAAAACTTTTAGCTTATGAGTTGGAGACTTGAAGCAAATTGTCTACTTGTGCATGTCGCTTTCAGAAAGTTGTCATGTCAGTCATTTTATTAGATGTTAATATCTTTAAAAAGAAAAAAAAGAAAAACACCTGGTGCTATTCAGACCTGAATACATGTCTCTGTCTGGCAGTTTGACATTCTGGGCATCAAGGAGTTGACAGAAATTACTGCAGTGCTTGAACCATACAATATCCTAATTCTTCCACATGAAAGCAAACAGCATGTTTACGTTTGCTTTAAATTACTAGATTTGTAGTCATTGATATATTTTAATTATCCCCATTTCATAATATAATACAGTATTTGTATTTAAAAATAGGAATTGGGAGTTTTGTGTTAATACTCTTATTTGTAACCATATTTAGCATAAGAAATGGGTTTTGTAAGACTATTTTTTTTCTTGAGCTGCATGATTATGAAAAGATGCTTTTTTGGTACTTGGAAAGATCTGAGGAGAGAACAGAAGAGTACTTGACTGTTTGGTTTGCCAAAATCAAAACAAAGCTTAAACAGTTTTTTCTTATAGGTTTTTACATTCCTTCTTAACCTGTTTAGTGAAGAATAAATATTCCTCACTTAAATCCTCTGTTAAAGTAATTTTAATGTACTTGGCATCAAATACCAGTATGTAATACACATGGAAATAAAGTTTAGTTCTGGCAGTGAAAATAATAGCCATTTGACTGTGTCTTAAAGTTGCAATGTTGGGCATCAGATTTCATTCCCGTGCTCTTTGTTGCCAAACAGAGACCGGAGCAAAGCTGTGCCGTCATTACAGATTGCTGTCGGAGAGCTGCTCGGCTGGCTCGCACGCTCTTTGTGGTGAAGTGATTGAATTTACAGTCAGCTCAGTCCTAGAGAAGAGAAGAGGGTGTTTTTTAGGGTGCGAGCACGTCTGTGCTTCAACATCTTGCCTGTTTGTGCTTCAAAATGAAGCACTTGTGATTGAACTTGGTAGAGGGAATTATCCTCTATTTGTATTGCAGGTATTCCTTTCTCAAATAAAGATTCGTTATTTAAAGTTTACCCCTAAAGCTACTAAAACTGCTTGTTTAAAAGCAAATTAACAAAAAACGTTGCAGCCTTCAGTTCACTTCAGTACCTGTCAAAAAATGTCAGCTCTTCAACAGAGAGAACGTCTCCTGTCCCTTTGGAGAGGATTTTCCTAATTGGAAGTTACACTTCTAACTCCTACATAGCTTTAAATTGCATACCTTTAAATTTACCTTACAGCCACAGATGCTGTTAGTATGGGTGTAGAAGACATCTAGTGTAAAGATCATTTACCATCGTTTCTTGCTGGTCCCTTCAAGTCATAGTGTAATGTAAAAAGGGGCTCGTGCAGCCCACGAGAATGGCCTTTTAGCACTCGAATTTAAAGTCTTGTATGTTATCTTTACAGTGAACATGCACAGCTTAAGTGGGAGACGGGCCTCTTCTCCTTTCCATGCTGGTGAAGACCTCCAGCTACAACACTCCAGCTTTTCTCACTCTAGTGAGCCTTTGTGCAAGTTAAAAATGATTATTAATGGTGAGTGCACAGTGGTAGGCTCCTAGATCATCACGCAAAGGAGCCTGCAGGGCAATTCGAGGCCTCAGACCATGCAGGAGAAGGCAAGGGACTCACAAATGTGTCTCTTCCTATGTCCTCTAATTCTACTGTAATAAGCGAAATGGTATCTGTGCTGAGCTGCTCAAGGCAGGAACTGTGAGGATGCATTAGAGCAATGGTGATTGCATCTCTACCTGGTAGCGTATGGGGGAGTTTTGTCCATGAGAGCCCCATCAGGCTCCTGTAGGTACACACCTTCCCTGGGAAATTTGTGAACGCTTGAGTGAAAGATGATCCTTCTGTCTTAAATCTGGTGGATAGGGGCACCTTAGGTGGAGAGCAGTGTGCCTTCTAAATAACCTGGTGATCAGAAATAAGGAAATACTGAGGATTAAAATTGCTCTGTAAAGTCACGCTTACTGAACTCTCAATTGTCGACCGTGGATGTTCTGTTCGTTTTTTTTCTGTTTTAGTAGTAGTAGCACAGCTGACCTTGCTAATGATTTTAAAACGCCCTTATCTTAAGGTGTTTGGTTTTGATTCATGGTAAGGGATGAAAAGCACTTAGCAATAGAGCATTTCCAAAAACTATTTTCCTGTGGCACAGTATTTTGTTGAAAGGCACCCTGATTCCTGCTGTAACATAACCCAGAGCAATTCACTCCTGACTGCTTTTTAAATATAATCTCTAGAATTTTCAGTTTATGGTGAGGTTTCCTGGATTCAGAATTGCAGTCATCTCTTCTGCTCCTGGCATAAGATCAGAGAGGTCTCTTAAGGAAGGATAGGGAGCCATAGGGAGCAATGTTTTTAATTCCCTCTTCTACAACTCTTCTGAGTAGAAGGGCAAGTTTATTGTTTGTTTACTTTTGAGCCAAAAAATCTGAAAATTTGGGTAGTATAACTCTCTTTTTCCAGCAATTTTGATTGCATCTAGATCAGTTCAAGCTGTTTGTATATCACTAGATATATTTACACAAGCATACTCTTAATTTATTAGTATATGTAACTATTTACATTTTCTTCTGCTTCAGTGTTTAATATTGGTCTATGAGGTTTGAAGATCTGATGCTTGGTAGTTGTTCCTATGCTTGTATCAAGTAAATATATTGTATGTAGCCAGGTAACTATAAATTATTGAAAAAGGCTTCAGAATTTTCTATAATTACAGTACTTAAGAAATTCAAGTGAGTAGTTAAAGAATGCATGGAAGGATCTGAGGGCTGGATGGTTTTACTTCTTTGTCACTAGTTTAGGTTATTAGTATAGCTATTTAAAGCTTTCACACCAGCTCTTCGATACGAAAGGAGATGAGGAAACTTATTTTATAATGGTGGAGTATTCATAGCACCAGAAGATTAATAGAAGTAATAAACACATCAGACCAACTGTATGGACTCTAAACCTTGTATCTTCTAAGGTAAAGTGAAGAACATCAGTCTCAAACTTCCTTTCCTTTCCCACAAAAGGGAGAAGAGAAAAGCTGTTTTCTCAGAGCGTTTGGGATGCAGTTTCCTCAGCTTTCTGACTGTAAAGAAGTTGGCTGGCATGCTCTTCCCTTTCAAGGAAGTTTTCCCCATTCCAAAAGATGCTACCCTATTTTAAGCGTAAGGAATTGTGGCTCGTTGTTGGATGTGTCAGAAGGATGACATACCCCAGCAATTTAAGAGGATAATCCCTGGGCGAAATGGCTTTGGGTAGAGATACGTCTGTAAGTCACAGAAAGGTCAGAGCATGACAACTAATCTCCTTCTGGTGAGGGTGCCTCCCCGTGATTTCTGTCTCAGCTGCACAGGTTCAAGTCTGTCCTGTAATCTGCTGTGAAAGCATTGAGGCTGTTCAACCGAAACAGAGCGTGGCCGTGTCCCCGTGATAACAAAGCAGTGGTCTATTAATGTGCCCCAGTCTTAATCCATTTTCCAAGGCTTGTAAGCTACTTTTTAAGCCAAATGCCAGTGACAAACTTCATTAAAACTGCTGTTCTTGCCACGCACTGTGGGTCTTGCAGCCTCACCTCCACCACTGTTGCTTGAAGAGCTTTATTTGCTTTTCTTGTGGCTCTGAATCTCCAGAAGATTACAAGGAAGATTTCACCTCTGTACAAGGTTTTGCGATCTTTACACCTTTAGACAAAAGCAAATAGCTTCACACAGTAAAACCACAGGAGAAAGCTGTGCCTTTGCTGCCTTTTGTGTCCTGAGTTGGGACCATGGAAAGAGTAATGGACACATGAGAGTCTGGCAGATGAAGAGAATTTGTTCTCTTAAAACTTGTTTCCTTATAAATGCCATATACTGAAACATGCTTATAGCTTTATAGTAATTAACATAGCTGAATGCTCAAACACTTTAGGTTGGTTTCTGCAGGTGCGGGTCTTGACTCACCAGCCTCAGCCAGACTCCACGCGGTTTACACGGTTAATCCCTTCAGCCAGAGAGGCTGCGCTCGCACACAGCGTAACAAGACAAAACGCTTGAGTACACAGAGACCACAGCGCTGTATCTTGTGTCTGCTGAGAAAGTCCGATGCCGTATGAAATAACACATCCTGCTGCCATCCTGGACCCTGGAGTTAAAAAAGCATTTCTGGTGGGTTTGGTGAGCCTAATTCAGCTCCGACCGCTTATAGCTGCGCAGACATGTCCCATGGCTGTTTTGTTGTAAGAAAGCGTATACGTGTTCTGTCCCCTGGTCTATCTTTTCCAGCCCATACTAGATCATGTGTAATTTTCCTACCATGGGGTAAAGCTCTGTTCTTCTCTAACATCTCATTTGCCTGGGGGTTTTTTTGTTTGTTTGTTTTTAGTGGTATTGAGCTTTGTACTGACATTTTTATGAAGCCATTTTTTATAGCCCCAGGATTTTGTATTTAAGTGGTAATAGATGAATCATAACACATCATTTCATGTGTGAGGTTAGCCTTTTTTTTTCCTGTACACATCAGTTTATGCTGAATTTCATCTCCCATGTTAATTTGCGGTCACTGTATTTCGTAAAGTCCTTTTGCAATTCTTCACAATTAGCTCTCATCGTTATTACCCTGAGTAACTCGGCATCTCCAGCAAACTGTCACCTACTTGCTCATCCTGCTCTAGGTTGGTTAATAACATGTTGAGCAGCATGAGTTCCAGCACAGATCACTAAGCAGAGTTTTGCACTCTCTGTGAAAGCTGAGTATTTTTCCTACTCTGTTTTCCATCATTTTTATCAACATATCCATGTGAGGACCTCCCCTCTTATCTCAAAACTTCTTAGCTTCCTTTAAATCTTGCTTAGAAACCTCACTGAATGCCTTTTTGAAATTAGAGTAGGTTATATTAAAAGGGTCTCCCTTATCCACACATCCGTTGACGACTTCAAAGAAGGTGACTTCCTCTTGCACATGTCATGCAGAGTCTTTCCCAGGAGCTTAAATTCATTGTACCACTGTAATTTCAAAGGTAAATTTGTCCATTTTGAGTGTCCAGCCCCTTGGTTTTTCTATGCCTTTGTCCGCAAGATCAAAAGTCTTTTGAAAATTTGGAAAATCTGACGCCAGAAAACTCAGGGAATTCGTGAAGCCGATCCTTGTTCTCCTGCTGCCTTTGTCATATATATGTTATATAGTTCTCGCTAGCAAATGGCACAATGCTAACAAGATTCTGCGATTTTATTCATGTGTTGGCAGTCACCTCTTTCAGTGGAGTACCTTGGGATAAGAGCAACAGCTAGCCACTGGGGCAAATCTGTTCTTCAGGTTTGAATCGAAGGGGGACAGTTACTAAGTGACAGACCAACTTGCAAGAGGCTTGTCACCTGGTGATGCTTCTCAGGGACTCACATGAGCAGGAAAGCTTGGCGTTATAAGAGAGACAGCCTCACCAGCCACTTCACAAGAAATTTCATCTGGACTAGAGGGAACCTAGTTTGCACAGTGCTCGTCCTTGGACTCTGTTGTGGTTTAACCCGGCAGTCAGCTGAACACCACACAACACAGTCCTTTCATTCGCTCCCCACCAGTGGGATGGCGGAGGGAATCGGAAAAAAGGTAAAACTCCTGGATTGAGATGAAGACAGTTTAATAGGACAGAAAAGGAAGGGAAAATAATAGGAACAATGATAAAAGAATACACAAAACAAGTGAAGCACAATGCAATTGCTCACCACCTGCTGACCGATGCCCAGCCCGTCCCCGAGCAGCCACCACCGTGCCCCAGTGTTATTGCTCAGCACGGTCAGCGCGACGTCATACGGTGTGGGATACCCCTCTGGCCAGCTGGGCTCCGCTGTCCCGGCTGCGTCCCCTCCCAGCTCCTTGTGCACCCCCAGCCTCCTCGCCAGTAGGGCAGTACGGGAAGCTGAGAAGTCCTTGACTTGGTGCAAGCAGTGCTCAGCAACAACCAAACACCATCGTGTTACCAATATTCCTCTCATCCTAAACCCAAAACACAGTATTATACCAGCTGCTAGGAAGAGAATTAACTATATCCCAGCCAAAACAGAACAGACTCAAGGAAAGTTTATACATTCGACAAGAGTATCTGGGCTAAACCTGACTCCAGTGTACTTGGGAAACTGAGGCTAGAAAATGCATGTAAGCCCTGTTGATTATTTTGTCTAAATATCTTTCTCACACTATCTGAGTAAAGAGCCATTTGTTTTAGATGCCCACGCAAGGCATGTCCAGAAAAAGACAGATATATAAACCTGGTCATCTCTGTACTTGAAACAAGGGAATATTGAAACTACTGACGTGCCTCTGGCATATTTTCTGGGCATGACGTGAGCACTGGCAATTGCTATTTTACGTATAATGACTGTACAGGGATCACCTAAACATAAGCATATATACATATATATTTTACACACACGAACATGCAATCTATATATGAGTAGACAGATGTATATAGGGGTGTGTATATTCTAACTACAAAAGGAAATGTCCGTAAGGACTAAAGACATTCTAATAGTGATCTTTCATGGGCTATGATATCTCATAAACTTTGCATACAGGGATCCTTGCCCTATTTCTTCCTGATAGCTTCAGTTTATACGTGAAAGGGTTCTGTAAGCAGCCTTTTCAGTTGCCACCTGACTGGCAGCTTATGCTGAAATGATAATCTATGATTACTTCTAAATCTGTCTCTGAATTATTGCTTAACAAGACAGTCTGTGTTGTCTGTCTCTCATGTTGTATAAGTTGGTATTTAGATACCTGCCGGTCAGTGTCATGGGGCCGTGACCACGCAAGTCAGGTTTCCATAACAGTAACCTGTCTTGGTCCCTCTTTATCACCCTCCAATTTACATGTCTTCCACAGTCTTTATCAGTAAAAGTTTTACGTCATTGTCTAGATCACCAATGGACAAACTGAACTGTGGCAAAAAGACCCCAGCCCTTTGGCACTGGTGCTAAATGTGGTTGTGCTTATTGGTAATTTGCAGTGATCAATGTTTTGAGATCAGTGAAAGAACCAGTTTTCAATCCACGTAATTCCGTATTGCACAAGTTTTTAAAACCAAATACAGTGCTGTACTAATGCCTTAGAGGAATTAACATTGCATTAGGATGGTTATCTTTATTCAACAGACCTGCAATCCCACCAGTAAAAAGACACCAGCCCTATTTAGTTCTCTTTGTCACTACTAGCCAGTAAAGCTAACTTATCAGTGCTAAACTTTAAAGTTAACTTCTCAGGGAACTGAAAAGTTAATAGACCATCTCCTTCCTCATTTAGGATTTCCTTCTCCCTTTAGCTGTGAGCAGGAAGTGCTGCTGGCCAAATCCTGGTTTCTACTACAATCCCTAATGACAATCGGAAATACGTTTAGGTAAGGAATGTGCTGGGAATATTTCGCTGGAGAAAACACAGCCCTCGGGGAGAAGTAGGACCTGTGTGTTAGCTAGGTAAAGCCACAGGAGACGTGGGGACAACCACCCTGGGGACTGTCCTGCCCGGCACAGCCCAGACCTGGCAACTTCTCTGTCCCTAGGCTGTGTTGGACCAAACTTGCTGAGCCTTGGGATCAGGGCTCCAGCTGAGCTGCAATGGGGCTCCTGGGCTGTGGGCACGGGGAGGTCCCAGGTGCAGCCGGTCAGGGCAGCCAGAGGCACTTGGTGCCTGGACAGAACCGGCAGGTGATCATGCAGCTTGCAGACAGACTTTTGTGAAATCTAAACCCACGTACTTGGGTGACAAGAAAGGTGGACGATAGCTGTGGTGGACCTAAATCTAGTTGACACTATGTTCCCAACAGGTTGCTCCAGCAACATTTGAAAGCTTCTGAAATAAACATAAATGTGGTGTTCACCCACGTTTATGTGCCAAAAGTCACCACAAAACAGTGAGCAATGCTTATGAGGTAGGAAAAGACAATCGAGTATTTTTAAAGGGGAGCACAACTCCTTGAGATACACGTGGTCCAGGGCAAGCCTGTGACACCCGCTCTCCAGCGGGAAGCGCAGCAAGCCCCCAACCCTGTTACGCCAGCAGTAAATGGTCATACACACAAGAGGGCCTAGGTCGTTTTCTGTCACCACTGATTTGCTGAAGATAGTGCGCACACAGCCATAGAAGAACAAGTCTGAGGTCTGCCTGCCTTTCAAGGAAAGCCAGCAATGCCATCATCCAAGTTTCAGAATTTTGTTTCAAGAGGGTGCAGGGCTCTGGGGTGTTGGGATGCTGTGGGCACAGGGGTGGGACAACCACTACCAGTAATAGGACCACCCAACAGCTCTGACCAGCTTTGCTATGGAACAGGTCTCCACAGGGGTCTGGAGAAGAAAGTCACAGCCTTCCCTGAGCTTACAGGTGCCAGGTAACTGCACAGAAAGCGGGTCTTCTGCAAAGGGAGGAGCTCACAGAATGAACTGCTTCAGCCAGGACTTCAACACCCACAGCGGCTCAACAGACCTCTCTGGGAGAAGAACCTGTGCATTTTTAGAGCAGCTCGGATGTAGGTATGTGCTGAATTATCTACAGTGCAACAGACATAATGCACCATAACACACCTCCCAGAGCCTGCCCTGGTTGCCCCCCTGGGTGCCTCCAGCCCGGCTTGCTCACCAGGAGCCAGAGTTTTCTTCTTCTACGGAAGTGCTCCCACACGCACTGCAGCCTCAACATGCAGTTCCCTGGGAGCTGTGAGATCCCCTGTGGGGTGGCAGAGCGCTCTGCCTGCTGTGGTTTCCACCTGTGCAGGACAGCCAGTGACACGGAGCAAGCCCGCAGTCTCCTTCCTCCTCCTCTACCTTCTCGTGGAGCTGCCACACTAATCTCCCAGCCCCTGGGGCCAATGGCCCTGGGCAGCAGCATCCAAATCCGAGGCCAGAGAGGCCACTGTGGCTTTAGCATTTCCAGAGTGAATGTATGGATGATGGCAGGATGAAATTTAAGCCATTGAGTTAGATACAAACCAGGTCTGGATCAAAGTAGAATATCAAGAGGGTGGGGAGCAACCGGCCAGTAAACCAACCACGGATGAAGAGGAGACTCCCCTCAAACGCCTAGCATACCCTGGGGAAAAACAAAGGATTTCTTATGGCTTGCATTTTCCTATTTCACATCGCTCCAGCTTGGTTCGGTGTGAGCAGGGACGGACGATCATCGTTTAGCGTGCCAGGGGCCTCCTACTGAAGGCCGAGCTGTCCATGTGAGGTGCATTTGAGTTTCAAAACTGAGTTCCAGGTCAGCCTAGCTGCAAGCTGGGGGAGAGCAAAGTCATACAGACCAAGGCGGTCCGTAGGGAAACGGCTGCTCCAAGGATACCAGATCCCTCTGCCTGCATCTAAGAAAAGCCAGAGGGACAGGCACTGCTGTGGGCATCCTGTTAAGCACAGGCGAGGACTGTATAGCTTTCACTAGTGACCTTTCAGCTTCCAAAATCTTGGCTGTAACTTGCTAAAACCACTTTGCCTTTACTATCACACCTGTCCAAGTGGAGGTGGGAGGGGAAGGAACTGAACCGGAGCTGGCTGAGCACACTTTGAGCACGCTGCTTCCCTGAAAATGCCAAGCCAAAGCCAAGCCGTGTCTCCAGGCCACCCTGGGTCCTGCAGCGAGTCCTCTCCACCAGGAGTTGCTGCCTGGATGCTGCTCTCAGGAGGGACTTCTCTGTCCCTGCAGCCCAGCAGCCCCTGGAGCGACTCCACTCCCAGCTCCAGGTAAGTCCCAAAGGTGAGTGAGCAGCTTCAGGCCAAAACTACATCAGGTGTTCATGCAGCATCAGGCTTCTGGTCAAAACTGCTGCACTCGCCTTGTGTCTGTGTAGGGTTTATGTCCCCTGGGGAGACGTCCGCCATCTCAGGACAGGGTGTGAGGTTTTTCTGTCCTGTTAGTGCAGACTCAGGACAGGGCACCGCTGGGTGATGGGCAGCTGTTGGCAGGGCCAGTGGCCCACAAGAGATGCACCGTACTCCTGCCTTGTTCGTTGGCACTTCCTTCTGAATAAGGTCCTCCCGAACAAGCTCGGTGTCATCTCGGTGCCGGTCAGGAAAGGGCAGCAGGCAACACCAGAAAGGAAAAATTATTTTGAAAATGGAAGAATCCAGGATTCTCTGATGCCTTCCTCTGCCAGGTGAATAACAAACCACCCGGCCACAGCGTTTGTAACTAGAGTCTTCTCCGTATTTTTAGCAACTGATCTATGAGATCATTTTGCTATTTTCAGTTGTTTGTGACTTGGGATTTTTCTGCTGTGAACATGCTGAGTGCGAAGGAGCACATACTCCGAGCTTCCAGCGAGGGGCTGAGCAGAACCCAAGTACCCAATAAACACTACTTACTTTCTGAGCAGTTTGCCTCCCCAGAACATCAGCCGTCCAGGGCATCAACAACAGTTTTTGAAGATGCCCTCCAGGTTGTTCCTCCAAGATGCAGGAGAATAAGCATGTACCCAGGAAAAGTCCAGGCAGTCTACATTAAACTGAAGACTGACCTGATCACTTCCGTAAGCAGGCACAGTGTCTCTGTATGTCTGGATGTCATCTCCCGTGCCCCATTTGCAAGCAAACAGCATACTGCTTAAAGCAAGAAACGTCATTCCCACACATGCCTTTTGGTGACTCGGTGGTTTCAGAGCGAAGGGTCTCACAGCGGATCATACATTCTGTGTATCCTATATCATTCCCAGCGTTAACACAGTGCTTGCTGCCAGCACCTACGTCTGGCAGTTGGGCACCTTTAGCAGGCACTGCCCTCCGAAAGGGGCAGCTTGATCGTCTCCCTCTTGCCTGCTCCTCTCCTGCTTGCCCTGCTGCATTACATTCAAGGTGCCTTACATCAGCTCTGCTTTCCAAGTACAAAGAGACCGTGACCCCTCACAAACAAGGAAAGAAGCAATAATTAATTGACTGAGCAATGAGCCACAGTTATAACTTCCCATCAAGTCTGCAGAATTACCTGCAGGATTCCCCTAACACTGCCTGTGCTGCGCTAAAACTGCAACTTCCTTCATCTATGCCAGAATTTGGTATTCATTAAATAGACATAACCTCCTGCAACCAGGGCAAGGTTCAGAAGAGGCGAGTTACTTGTGCTGTCTGTAAGCGGCATGGCCCCGGCAGCACAGGGGCTGGGACACAGGGCTGCCGAGAGGGCGAGCGCTGCTGGCCTTTAGGACATTGTCAGAGCAGCAGNGTCTGGATGTCATCTCCCGTGCCCCATTTGCAAGCAAACAGCGTACTGCTTAAAGCAAGAAACGTCATTCCCACACATGCCTTTTGGTGACTCGGTGGTTTCAGAGCGAAGGGTCTCACAGCGGATCATACATTCTGTGTATCCTATATCATTCCCAGCGTTAACACAGTGCTTGCTGCCAGCACCTACGTCTGGCAGTTGGGCACCTTTAGCAGGCACTGCCCTCCGAAAGGGGCAGCTTGATCGTCTCCCTCTTGCCTGCTCCTCTCCTGCTTGCCCTGCTGCATTACACTTAAGGTGCCTTACATCAGCTTTGCTTTCCAAGTACAAAGAGACCGTGACCCCTCACAAACAAGGAAAGAAGCAATAATTAATTGACTGAGCAATGAGCCACAGTTATAACTTCCCATCAAGTCTGCAGAATTACCTGCAGGATTCCCCTAACACTGCCTGTGCTGCGCTAAAACTGCAACTTCCTTCATCTATGCCAGAATTTGGTATTCATTAAATAGACATAACCTCCTGCAACCAGGGCAAGGTTCAGAAGAGGCGAGTTACTTGTGCTGTCTGTAAGCGGCATGGCCCCGGCAGCACAGGGGCTGGGACACAGGGCTGCCGAGAGGGCGAGCGCTGCTGGCCTTTAGGACATTGTCAGAGCAGCAGGGTTTCCAGCCAGGATGAAATTCTGGCTCTGGAAAACCGAAGGTAGATCCAGGGGCAGGAGAGCTCAATTTCATCCAAGCAGACCTCCAAGTTCAAGGTAAGCTTTGGGATTTTGCACTCTGGGAGTCTTGGCAGGGCTCCGCTGACTGAAGCACAGCCACCGACCGAAGCACAGCCACCGACCCGGGGACCGTGCGCGGAGCCGCAGCACACCCAACCTCTTCACAGCCTGACAGCCGACAACGACATCTGCAAGCCAACGGGCACAAGATGCCTCAGCCTTGGGACTTCAGCGTTTCCACAGCTTCAGGTTCACCAGCTCAGCTGCAGAAATTTAAAGCTACTTAATTACTTTTTCTGTGGTGCTTCAGATGTATGAAGTGCTTACAGAAGTAGAAAACAACACTGTTCCTACCAAAAGAGGAATGTTTATCTATTTTTATTTCCTTTCAAGTTAGAGGAGGAGAGTGGAAGAAAATACGAGCTTGCTTTTGCCAAGAAAACAAACTGACCTTTGAGTGCTATGAAAGCCTTTATACAATAATTTGGGCAAAGAGAACTGGAATTTCTCCTGTGAAGCATATTTTTCCTTTAAAAATGCCAGTTTGCTAAAACCAGAACAGTTTGTAGAAAGGCTAGGTTTCAGTGAATCTGTCCATTTGATAGCTGGTTAGGAAAGTTTTGGAACTGCTGAAATGCTGAGTTTGTCAGAGTAACTCTTCAAATAATGACGTTTATCTACAGCTGAGAGTAAAAAAAAAGGTGTAGACATTTAAAAAATAGAAAAAATAAATAATAATGGTTAAAAAATAGAATTAAAATTAGAAGTAAGGGCTTTTTCATTATTTAAAACCAAAATGTTTAAACTGACCTAATCCGAAACACATTGTAATCATCAGTTCACAACAACTTTGAAATTTGGATTTCTTGGGAATGGAAAGTTCACTCCCTCCCAGAAGGAGGTTGCAACGGCCCTGGCAGGAAAGCAGCAGGGTGGGTGGGGACCAGAGGGGGTGAGGCTTCATCCCTGTGCTCTAGAATAATCTGCCGACCTTGTGCACTGGCATCATTTTCTTTACAGGTATCTCTTCCGAAATGGGCTCGAACAACTCCCTGACTGGCGGTTGCAACCCTGGTTACGCAAAGCATGAACTCAGTGTTTGGACAGGTTAGCATGCAGCTGTTACTTCCTCTGAAGTGCTGCACACAAAATAATTCCACCTAGTACCCTGATGCAAAAATAATGTCGGTTAGAAATCGGGAAGTCCCTTCTGCCTCATGACTATTTTCTCCCAGCAGCGCGGAGGTGGGACACAGCCACCACATGGTTTGCCTGAGCCTGCACACAGGGCTTCGGCGATCTCGGGTTGCCCTTAGTTGTACCCGTTTTACTGATCTGCCCCTATTTGATGGGTTTGTTTTCAGTTTTCACAACAGCACAGGTTCAAAGCAACAGGTGGAGCATTTCCGTCTCTCTCCCTCTTCACCAAAGGCAGTGTAAGGCATCTAATGAAAAAAAGAACAAACATTAAGCTAAGGGCACATGTTGGTCTTACTAACCTTAGAGGGCTTATTACTGTTTTGCTGCTGCTATTTACCCCCAAAATGAAAGATTCTGGGCTGGATCTACTGTGAGGCATATTTAGAGCAAGATAGAGGTCCACTCAAGATCCTGCCCTCTGTTAAAGGTATTTTTGTCCAGGAAATATCTTGGGAATAATGGGTGGGTGGGGGAAACCAAAGGAAATAATTAAAAATAGGTGAGTAAACTGTCTTTCCTTTTCCTTCCTCCACCCCACCCCGCTTTCTGCACCAGAGAAAGTACACAAAACCAATTACATTCCTTCCAATTTTGGCAAAAGTGGGATTTTTAAGGCCAGAACAAAAAAGGAAGACTTCATCCTGGAATAACACTCTCCATAGCCGGCGCTGGCAAGGTGCTAATGCACTTCCCAGCTGGGTGAAATGATGCTGCCTTTGGCCTCAAGCCCCACAGCACACCAAAGCCATGAAACCATGGCTCACCCCAGATATCTTTCATCATGGCTTAGGGCCATAAGGCAACAATAACGCTTATATTTGCACAGCACGTTTCATAATCCACTGGGTTTGCAACCAAGTGGGTTGTGTGCAGCTGTGCCCTTCCCATTCTAATTCCTAAGTACCAAATTAATGTGCTGGTTTGTGGCTGTTAGAGAAGACACCAAGTGGCCTGTCTTTCCTCCTCATTGCTTGACAATGCATCCTGCTGCAAGTCCTCTTGAGAGCTGCTGCTGTTGATTTTTATCCTGGTGCTGAAACAACATTGTAATACCAGGACAAACCTGCCCTTGCTCAGGTCTCCAGCTGGACCAAGAGACGTATCTGTTTGAAACCTAGAAAGACAAAACCATTCTCTCTCTCGGTTGATTACCTCCAAACTGCTCTCCTTGGCAGCTGGGCATGAGGCTCCTTTGCCTGGAATTAATGTCTGCCCTTCAAAAAAATCACCCGTTGCTTATTTTTTGCCTCCTTGCTGCTTCGCGTGACATTTTCCTGAATAGCCAGGAATAAAGTGGCATTGCGGGGTTTTTTAAGTTCACAGAGCTATGTGTGATTAACAATAGCCAAGAATCAAAAGCACTGTGTTTAAACACACCTAATACATTTAATAGAGCGAGAGAGAAGTCTGAAGGCTTTTCTACATCTGAAACAGATAATTCAAGGGTCAAAAAAAATTCACTACCATAGAAAGTGTAATTCCCTGGAGCTTTTGGAGTAAATCCAGTCCGAACCCAGAGAGCATCAATGAGGGATGTCTTTAATAAATGTTTAATTAATCAGTTACTGGATCGTGTGGTTCCTAATTCTCTCCTAGTAGGCATTTTACCTGGTAATTAGTTTATCTATGCACTGAGCTCACACCAAACCCAGTGTCCTCCTTCTGCTGGGCGATACTGCTGATGGACACTTGTCGGCATCTCCATAGCCCCAGTATAGCCGTGCTGGCTCAGCACCCAGAGCTTGGCTCAGAGAGTCACCCAAAACAGTGCCCAAAGAGCCAGATCAGGTGGGTGCTTGTACCTGCACCCAGGGCTTGAGCGGTGGCTGGGGCTCCAACATCCACCACAGAGGGCAAAGAGGGACATGTCCTCCCGCAGACACCCAGGGTGATGCAGTGGCTTCCCTCATCACCGGGGATTTCTTTGGTAATGGGGAGTGTCTGTCTCCCAGCTTCTGCTGGCACTGTTCTTGAGAGTCACAGGGGCAGGATTCAGCCAGGCTGTTGGAGGCTTATCTTCACTCTCCAGGAGCCACAAAGCTCCCAAGGCAGCTAGTGGGGTGGTGGAAGGGGTGAAACCTGGACCATGGGCACCCCAGCTTGGGCCCGGTGCCCCCTGGCAACCTGCAGCATGCTGCCAGGAGCCCAGAGGAGCACAGCAGCCTCAATAACGTCATTTTGCAGCCCAGAATAATGCCATTGAAGACGAGTCTATGTCTACTTTCATTCTATGTGTTTGTGCGTTGTCCTGCCCACCTCTGGTGTGGAAAAAATAACAGTTGTACACCAGGCTGACACGATGCCTTCGGGCTCGGGCTTTGCTGTGCTAGGTGGGAAGCCCAGCCCAGCGGCCACCACAGCACCCAGCCTGGGAGATGAGCCCGATCTCAGCTCTGCAGAGTATTGCCTGCCTCCTGGGATGTCTAGCACAGTCCTACATCCAGGCCATGCTATATTCCTTTTCAAATAGCAATAGTATGAAATTGTATTTTATTTAACTCGGTTTTGCTTTCTATAAAAACATGGTAAGAAAGTTTATTTCAGCAATCTTACTGGGGTAATTCATTAAATACCTCCCCCCACCCAGCTTTCTGAACTCCTCTGTTGTTAGATGGAACTGATTTCTTTTGAGGACTATCTTTATTTTGACTATTTCTTTAGAACATTTATTTTGACAACTAAACCTATATAAAATATGCTGCCTTGACCCCAGATACAACCTAGCAGCTTTGAGATTGATCTGCTTTAGGTTTCTGAGACTGGAAACCAGTGCTGGACTTGCAGAAAGTGCTCAGTGCAGCCCCGTGGCACAGGCACAGTGTATCACACCTAGCTTTGGCTCTTGACCATAACACGATCAGAGCAGGGGCTGTGCTCCTTCCCTGCCTACTTGCTTTTTGGGGGCATTTTCTCTCGGTAGCTCTATGAGGCTTTCTTCATAACCTCTTCTATCATAAATTAGGTAGAAAACCACATAGGAACCCTTTAACTAGGATCTAGAAATGCATCTTGCCAAGAGCCAGGGTTGACATCTCCTAGCGCAAAAGGCTGGGTTTGTCCTCCTCAAAGGAGAACAAAAATATGAGCAAGTCCCCACCAGCACAATCCTCAGTCTGTGCTGCACCTCTGCAGCAAAGCCTTCATGCTTAGCAGTGAGTCCTCTCTAGGCTGGCGTTCATTTCTGGAGGCTGGGACCTGCTGGAGTAATCCCATGTGCACAACAGCACATACATGTCTTTGGACATAAGGACAAGAACTGAATGCCTTCACGGCTGGGTTGAGCAGCATGTTGGAGCTAGGTTTCTGGTTTGACTTGGCACTATAGGATGGGATTGTGCACTGTGGGAGAAGCCGGTATCAATCAGTCTCAGTGTTTTTGGCTCCAGTCTCGGTTATCCAAAGGGGCATGTCATTCTTGGAGCACTTTACCTACACTCCACTATGGTCCAAGCAGGTTTCTTTCCTGCCTCCTCACTCTTAAACTGGGGCACTTGTGAGTGCGAGGGTAGGGGACAGTATCTCCCTCCCTCTGTGTTCCCAGGCTGAGTAACTTGTCCCAGCAGGTGGGGACACTGCCATCACCATCCTCACCATGGGGTTCCCCCGGAGAGCACGTGGCAGCAGAAACGACTGCGCAGCAAGCACACAAGACAGTCCCTGTGTCATGCACATCACCATGACGTGATTCGTCATCGCTGCTGCAGTGCAACCACTGGTCTCGCTGGTCACTTTTCTTTTTCATGAAAGTAGATGGACTTCAAAGGCCCAGAGGAGTGATTTCAGGAAGGGGAAGGTTGATGTATGGTGCAGTCTTGCTGGACTACTTCATACTGCTGAGGCTAAGCTGAATTTGACAGTGGTTAGTTAGAAATGTGTGGATATCACTCTGCTCCAGGACACAAGTGTCCACCAACCTAGTTAGTCGCTGGCTACGACATACCCTGTCTGCAAGCTGATGCAAGCAAATTTTCCATGGCTGGACTGAGCAGCAAGGTGCACATTTGTGGCTGGCAGAGTCACAGGGAGGGGTTTCATGAAGCTCCCAGTGCTGGTCAGGAGCCACCAGGACAAGTCTAGGGGTTGTGGCAGCCTTGTGGAAAACAAACCAGTGTGGGTTGGTCACTGCTCATAAATCCAACAAGGCCACTGTGGCACACACAGGGTTAACGTGGGACGGCAGGTGTGGCTGGGAGGGATTCAAGGACAGGGGAATCACAGAATCACAGATTGACAGGGCTTGGAAAGGCCCTCTGGAGATCATCTAGTCCACCCCCCCTGCTAAAGCAGGTGCCCCCAGAGCAGGGTGCACAGGAAAGCATCCAGGCGGGTTTTGAATATCTCCAGAGACGGAGACTCCACAGCCTCCCTGGGCAGCCTGTGCCAGGGCT